>OZ018403.1:21351398-21661582 GCA_963969585.1 Drosophila helvetica | reverse complement strand
CAGACGAGCAAAATATTCTTGCGCAAGAAAGTTGCCTAAATTTTGATGTGTGACCGGATGTGCATTATCTACGGTTACACTGTTTTGTGTTTGTTTACATATAAAATCAGTTGGAAATTCAAATTTTGTCAGAAAGCAAACCAGAATGTACTATTTATGGGCTCTGTGGCGCTGGAGAACGACAAAGAACATAAAAGCTCCGCAATATTGGATAAATTAGTATCTATTAAATTATAAATAAATAAAATGTGTATCGTTTATAAAATTGATAAGAAACAATATTCATTTATAGCCTATTTACACTACAGTGAGTTACCTATCGATATCCGAGGAAACTCAATAACTCAGAACTGGTGTCTACACTACACAAAAGTTGAGTTATTGAGTTATTGAGTTTTGGCTTGCTGGCAAACACGAGCGTGCGTTGTTTTGTTTAAATTATTAAATTACGCAAATATGAACTTCGAGGAAACATTTATGTTGTATTCGGCGCAGCTAGAAGCAGCGATGGTGTGATGTATTGATTTGGCGATAATGTGTGCACAAACTGTGGATTATTTGGATAACATTTAAAGACACGCATTTGGACCCTGGTAAGAAATTGGCATTTCATTTTCAAGTGCTTCTATTTTATAATAATATTGAATTATAATAGCCGCGATATGGATCATTTTGGGAGGAGGACGTTGCGAAGAACTCTGATGCCTTTTTTAAGGAAAATTTCCGCCTGGAAAAGCTTGTGTTCAACATATTTGATGGACTGTTGCCCAAACTCCAAAAGAAAGACACTCCTTTTCGACTGACAATCCCTCTGTAGAAGAGAATAGCCATTGCCTAGGATCCTCTGCGGAATATCATACTGTAGTGTGTCTATTTGCTGTGTCAAAAGCCATTTCATGAACATATATATAAATAAACATTGAAAAAAGTACAATTTTGTTTCATTTATTTGCTTATTTATTTTTAAAAATGTTCCAAAAGTCTAGGAATGCCTGTAAGGCTTTAAGTGACCAAACAAATCTCGTATCTAGGGATAAAATTGTATTAAAAGTATTGTTTTTAGGAAATATTTGTTTGTTTACCTTTTTTCTCCATAATCACATTTGTTTTTTGTTGTTTTTTTAGTGGTGATATTTCCACGATAGGCAGATCAGGGTTGAAATATTCGGAAAATCGGAAAACTCGATTGAAACTCAACCTAAACTCAACTTTTTTGCCACCTCTAGGGCCCCTATGCTGCCCCATGTAAATGAAACTCGAGTTTTGCCCGAAACTCAATAACTCAATAACTCAACTGTAGTGTAAACAGGCTATTAAATTCCGCAGGTAGTCCTCAGTTTGAAAAAAAACATGCCGATATATACTGGAAAAATATTGCATGGTATTTGGGGTATATTTTTTAGGTTTTAGGTTGTGTGCGTGCATATGTGTGAGTAAGAATTCAAAACAATAATCTGGCTGGAGTACAAAAAAACAAATAAACAAAGATCAGGCGAATTTTCCGATGACGACATTATAAATCTTATAACGGGAGTCGAGAAGAGAGAGTTGCTGTGGAATTTGGTAGATAAAAAGCATTTTGATGTGAATGCAATAAAATTTGCATGGGCAAATGCGGCCCATGGCAGCATAAAGAGAACCCAGTCCCCTTAGCGCTGCGTTGCTTGCTCCGTTCTACGCTCTTAATCGCTTCATCGCCCGTTCTCGCCTCGTTCGTCGTCCAACAAGAGCTGTGAGGGAGGCTCATCGTCCAAGCAGATCACTGTAAATTGTATCGTCGTCGTCGTTGTATACAAAAAATCTCGAATCTCGCATCGAATCGCAACAATCGCCTTGCACACACAAATAAATCTACTTAAATTGCAACCAATTGTGTTTTGAATAAATATTTTGGCAATTGCGCTGCTGAAGAAGCTCAGTAGCTCAACATTTTGGTGACCCCCCGACGTAATAAAACTCATTAACAATTATATCCACGGTTGTTCGGTTTGGTTGTGCATAAACAACAATAACTGTTCTCGCGTCGTCTGCTTTGTCTTCTGTTTGCTGTTTCGTTTCGATTTCGGTACTCTCAGTGTGGATGCTATTGTTGTTGTTGGCAAATTACAAACTCTCACTGCTGGTCTTGAAAACGGCAAGCCCGTGTGTTCGAACGTTGCGATCAATTGTGTAGTGCATCTCAAACTGTTTGAGTTTTTTTTTTATTCACCGGCTATTAACCTCTGCGTTTTTCTATATTGAACACACGCAATGGCTTCTGATGGCGCCCCCTCTCCTCTCGCTCCCCCCTCGGACATCGAGGAGAGAGCCTTGCTAGCGACAGCAAAGAGAATTGGAAATGCCGTCGGCAAGCAGAAGATTGGTGAACTCAGTGCGGAGGAGTTGAACGTGCGTTTAAAGGCTCTAATGGATCTGGCCGCTTCGTTCAACGAGCACCATAATGCCCTGGAAAGGATCAACCTTGATGAGATCTATAGTCCCTTAAGAGACGAGTTTGACGAGTGCGTGGTCAGGCTTGAGATTAGCATTAGGTGTGAATTAAACAAGCGGCAGTCCACAATGCTCCCTTGCTCAACAATGCGAACTGACCATATTGGAGAAAATTCAGCTACGGTTTTACTGCAGCATCGGCATCGCCTGCCGGAGTTAAAACTTCCGGAGTTCAGTGGGGGCTACTTGCAGTATTCCGCCTTTTGGAGCATGTTTTCCTCCATAATTGACAAGGATCCGGACTTGACGAACGTGGAAAAACTGCAACAACTACGATCCTGCCTGAAAGGACCAGCTTTAGAGACGGTCTCGTCGCTAGAGTTGAACCACGACAGCTATCCCATCGCTCTAGGCTTGCTGAACAGACGATTTAATAATAAGCGTTTAATATTTCAGGCACATGTCACTGACATGCTGGGTGTGCAGCGCGTCGAGGAGTCGTCTGTTTCTCAACTCCGATTCTTGACAGATACTGCTATTGGAAATCTGCGAGCCTTAAAGAGTATGGGGACAAAGGAACAAGTTGCTGACTGCGTTATAATATACAGCCTGCTGCAAAGGGTGGACAGTGCCACACAAGCCCAGTGGGAGGATACTCCGTCGTTGGATGGCATGCCCACAGCCGAACAATTCACAAAGTTTCTGGAGCAAAGATGTCAGAAGTTGGAGAATCAGGAGCAAACTAGGGCAATGTATGCGCCTGGCGTTCAGGTGGGAAATCTTAAAAAAACACATAACAGCAAAAGTTCGTTTGTAGCCACTGAATCGCTAGCTCTTGATTGTATTTTCTGCTACATTTCATGCCATAGTATTTATACTTGCACCCTTTTTGCAAATCTTTCACCTTCGCTGCGCCAAATAGAGGTTAGGTGGTTTTTGCCTGAATTGCCTGAAAGCTGGCCATCAAATTCGCACTTGCAGGTCATCAGCGTGTCACCACTGTGGTATCAAACATCACACGTTATCACATTTCGATGCCAGACGCTCGCAATCAGACTCAGCTTTGTCGCCGTCACCACACCCTGAGTCCCGTTCACAGGCTTCAGCCACCGCTCTGATAGCTCAGAATTCCTGCAGTGATGTTGTGCTTTTAGCCACTGCAGTTGTTCTTTTGAAGGATCGTGCTGGATCGCTCGTGCCATGTCGGGCACTCTTAGATTCCGGCTCACAAATGCACCTCATAACTTCCAGTCTCGCTCAGCAACTTAGACTAAAAAAGACCATGTCATCGGCCGCAGTATCGGGTCTTGGGGACACTAATTTCGCATCAGAGGGCTATACAGTGTTCCTCAATTTGCAGTCGCAAGCCTCTGACTACAGTACCAGTTTCGTCGCATTAGTAGCACTCACAATCACCGAGCAGCAGCCCAGGTTTACAATCGACGTTTCTAATTGGAAAATTCCGCAGAACATACCACTGGCGGATCCGCAGTTCTTCGGGTCGCAGCGTATTGACTTGCTCATTGGGGCTAGTCTGTTCTTCGACCTTCTGTGTGTTGGACAAATCAAGTTGGCAACAGGCTTGCCATCACTTCAGAAGACTCGGCTTGGATGGGTGGTTTCAGGAGGTAGCCAGAAAACATGTAAAACAGCCTTACTGGGGTCTCGGTGCTCATTTGACGCCGGTCATGAGTCACTCGATCAAGTGGATATGCTTCTGAGGCGTTTCTGGGAGATAGAAAGTTCCACAGAAGCGTCGGTGACGGTCAAGCAGGAGGATATCGATTGTGAGGAACACTTCAAGGCTAATTTCTCGCGTCTGTCATCTAGAGGATTCACTGTGAAGCTGCCCATCAAGAGAAGTTTGGATATCTTGGGTGATTCGCACACGCAAGCATATCGCCGGTGTTTCAACTTGGAGCGGAAACTTGAGCGTCGTTTGCAGCTAAAATCTCAGTACTCCTCTTTCATCAGGGAGTACCAAGAGCTTAATCACATATCGTTAGTGGAATCTGAACTGTCCAGTCGCTGTCGCTATTTTTTGACACATCATTGCGTGTTTAAGGAGGACAGCACAACTACCAAATTGCGGGTTGTGTTCGATGGATCTGCCACAACATCAACGGGGTTTTCTCTAAACGAGGTTCTAATGGCTGGACCCACTATCCAACCAAAGCTTCTGCATACATTAGTTCGGTTCCGTACTTTCCCAATTGCGCTGACTGGTGATATTTGCAAGATGTACAGATGTGTCCGGGTAACTGAGCCGGATAATTACCTGCAGTGCATCTTATGGAGAGATTCGCCTGATGAAAATATAAAGACATTCAAACTCGACACGGTAACGTATGGAACCAAGCCAGCTTCCTATCTCGCAATTCGTGCGATGCTTCAATTGGCCGAAGAAGAAAAATCGTCATTCCCAATTGGCTCTGAAGTGTTGACTTCCAATTTTTATGTCGATGATTTGGTCCGGTCATTTCAAAGGCAAAGATTTTCCTTCAGCTGGTGTGGAAGGAGCGGCTCCAATGGGATGAGAGATTGCCAGAGTCTCTCTCGTCGGCGTGGACCACTTTCTGCGAGAATTTGTCTACCCCTCAGCGTTTTAGATTTCCTCGTCTCGCATTGAGTCCCAGCTCACAGGTGGAAGTTAACGGGTTTTGTGACGCTAGCCTAGACGCGTATGGCGCATGTATTTATATCGTCTCAAGGACCAAGAATGGCGCAAACGTGCAACGTGCGAAGTCTCGTGTCGCCCCTCTCAAGGTATTGACGGTACCCAAGTTGGAGTTATGTGGCGCTGACCTATTATCTCAATTGATCAGTGAGGTACAGCAACTCAAATTTTTCACTAGAAGCTTCTATTGCTGGTCCGACTCCACAACTGCCTTGTCTTGGGTTCATAATGCCCCATCGAATTTTAACGTCTTCGTTGCAAATCGGGTCTCAGCTATTTAGGAGCGGACTGCTCAGATGGAATGGCGCTACGTTCCAACCGCTCAGAACCCTGCGGATATCTTGTCCAGAGGCGCTCTGCCATCAGAACTTTTGGAATCTCATCTTTGGTCCCACGGGCCACTCTTTCTTCGAGATGAAAAACCGATGTGGCCATCTTCATCTACACAAGCCCTGCCGACACTGGAGCTTCGCAAGAGGGTTCTCATTGCAGTTTGTCCATTTGTAGACCTATCTAATGGCCGGAAATTTAACAACGCCTTCGGAAAGCTTTAGCGGACCTTTGCATACGTCTTCAAATTTCTAGAGCGCACAAAGATTAACAGTGGCTGACATCGTTGGTGGCACACGGATACTTCTTCGTTCGATTCAGCGAGTGCACTTGTGGACTGACTACAGGGCCTTGCGGGACGGAGAGCAAGTGCAGTCGTCGAGCTCTATTTCGTCGCTCGCCCCATTTTTGGATGAGCATGGATTGTTACGCGTCGGTGGGCGGTTGGCGAATTCATCACTTAATTTCAATGCACGGCATCCAGTCATTCTTCCAAGGCGTCATCCCGTCACATCGGCTGTAATTGTGCATTTCCATGAGCGGAACTTGCATGCTGGACCGCGATCGTTGCTCGCACTTATTCGTCATGAGTATTGGCCAATTGGAGGGCGCAAAACTGTTGCAAACGTCGTAAATCGGTGCACCAGATGTTTTAAAGCCAAGCCGCGACTTCTTCAGCATATCATGGCTGACCTGCCAAAGGAGCGTGTGAATGGGTCTTACGCCTTTGCTATTTCAGGCGTGGATTTTTGTGGTCCGTTCTTTTACAAGAGTGAGGTGCGGACCAGATCACCCATCAAATGCTACATTTGCCTCTTCATTTGTCTTGCCACCAAGGCCGTGCACTTGGAGCTTGTGCAGGATTTGTCGACGCCCGCGTTCATTAGTGCGCTCAAGCGATTTATTTGTACTCGCAGTCGGCCGAGGGAGATTTGGTCTGATAACGCAACCAATTTTGTGGGAGCTAAGAACGAGTTGGCAGAGCTGAAGAAGCTGTTCCTCTCCGAAAAGCATTTGAAGACAGTTCAGGAGTTTTGCGTCGCGGATCACATTGACTGGCGTTTCATTCCTCCTCGCTCTCCCCACTTTGGCGAGCTCTGGGAGGCTGCAGTGAAAACAGCCAAGCATCACTTCTACCGTTCCGCTTCCAGTTCCGTGCTTTGCTTCGATGACCTGAGAACCCTCGTGTGTCATATAACTGCTATAGTGAACTCAAGACCATTACTTCCCATTTCAGAGCATCCCGACGACTTAGATGTGCTAACACCTGCTCATTTCTTGGGTACAGCGCCTATCCGTATGTTTGCGGAGCCTGATGTGACCAAATTGAACTTCAATCGTCTCGATCGCTGGCAGCAGGTCAACTTTCTACAGCAGACGTTCTGGTCCCGCTGGCGAGAGGAGTACCTCAACCTTCTTCAGTAGAGGGCTAAGTGGAGAACTGACCAGACTTGGGGCCAGTCAGTTCTCCATCGCGTCGGCGATGTGGTCCTCGTGAAGAATGAGAACCTGCCTCCGCTCAAGTGGCCATTGGGAAAGGTGACAAAGCTGATCGCCGGGAAAGATGGCGTTCCCAGGGTAGCTGAGCTCAAAACGGCTACTGGAATCACCACAAGGGCCATCGCAAAACTGTGCATGCTGCCAAAGAAGGATGACGAAGACCCCTGCTCTTCAACGGGGGGAGTATTTTCGGCTTAGCGCCGGCCCATGGCAGCATAAAGAGAACCCAGTTCCCTTAGCGCTGCGTTGCTTTCTCCGCTCTACGCTCTTAATCGCTTCATCGCTCGTTCTCGCCTCGTTCGTCGTCCAACAAGAGCTGTGAGGGAGGCTCATCGTCCAAGCAGATCACTGTAAATTGTATCGTCGTCGTCGTTGTATACAAAAAATCTCGAATCTCGCATCGAATCGCAACAATCGCCTTGCACACACAAATAAATCTACTTAAATTGCAACCAATTGTGTTTTGAATAAATATTTTGGCAATTACGCTGCCGAATAAGCTCAGTAGCTCAACACTAGTCTACACGACATTTCTTCTGTGGACAAAGAAGACTTTTTCTGATAGATTTCGGCATTTTACATTTTTTTAAAGAATTATTGTTCTTTTTTTAAATTCTGGTATTTGTTTTCAGAGGTAGTGTTTTTTTTTGTCACATAACTTAAGCATCTTACATCTGGCTGTATTTAACTTTGCAGTTCTGAAAAGCTGATAAATGCAGCTGTAAATCGTACACCAAACAACTTATAAATGCAGCTTACCGTCAATATGTTATTAAGCTTTCAAATTTAAATTTGATAATTTTTTGAGGTATTTTTTTCGGAATTTTGACTTTGAAAACTCAGGAAACGTCCAAGAAAAATTATTTCTTAACCAACATTTCTGGTTTAAGATAAGTATTTTAATTAGGCTTTTAAGCTATCGTTGGTAAGAATCGATAGATAAACAGCTAAGGTGAAGCCGTTTGACCAAACCCTCGTATGCTGAATTTTGCTATTCTGTACTGTAATGCCATTTAATTTTCAAATATTTTTTGTAAGAAAAATAAAGGTTAAAAGTCGATTAACGGAATTCACAAAAGTTACAAAGTTTTGGTCAAATGGAAAACTCAGTAGAAAATGAAGCATGTGGTAAGTTTAATAAAAATATTTTGTATTGTTATTGTTTTATTAATTCACAATTGACAATGCAGCATTTAAAAGAACAGCGAGCGACAGATTGAAGTGGTTTGCCGATATGGAAATCCTGCTAATTGACTTATGGCAGGACAAAATGGAAGACTTGCGTGGGGCTAGGAAGAACTCCCATTTTGGAGATGGCCGAGTCCATGAAGGAGGCTGGACTTGAACTGGGATGGTCAAAAGGTCGAAACTTTCTTTGAAGAACCCCTCGTTGTTCTCCAGAACATCCTTCTCCCAAAAAGTGCCGTACCTCTTCTAAAACACATAAAACACAGTCTTGTACATACAATATTACTTGGATTACAATATACTTACAAACTTACACTCACTTCTTGGCATACTTTTATTGAAATAATTTAGCATTTCAATAAATTCTTCCTCGTCGAATTCCTCATTTTTGACGAACACCGCTATCAATTTTTGCAACAACATTTGTTGCTATTGAACCATATTCGAAACAATAATTAAATTTTCCGTATTTATTGCTTATTTTCACAAAAATGTAGAGCACAAATTTGTTGTTTGTTATTGTCAGCTGTGTTTTCAATGGATGGTGGATGGTGGATAGTTGCCTGTGGGAATCGAGGTTTCACATCTGTCAAAAAATCCCACCGTTCCTCGTATATGTGCTGTGTGGGAAAAGGCTACAAAAGTCTCTTGAGTTTCATACTCCACCGTTCCATAAACTACGTTAACTCTTTGCCTCTAGCCGATAGGTATGTCAGTGACAAGTCGACACTGAAGTCTGAAGATCGATTCGCTTTAGAAACTTTGGAAATGTTACTGATACTCCTTAGTGTTATTGTTAGCCTAAGCAACTTTTATTGCTCTGAGCTGCGTCGTGTAGACGATACTGACTTGATACAGCTCTTAAATGTCGAACCGAGCGTTGTTGTTTTATTTAGTATGTACAAAAACACATTTACATATATACTTATCACCTATCCATTTTTATTTATACATAGGTTATTAATTCATTATTTCAAATTAAATTTAGGGGGAAAAAACGGACTATCTTTTCTACCGATCTATTATTTGTGTGGAAGATTTTGTAAAATATTCCCCTAAATCTTGTATGGCCTGTACTGCAATAACCTGCACATGGTATTGGCATGTTCGAATTAAGTTGAGATCAATTAAAATTCAAAAAGGTCAGTTTTTGATCGTCCTCTCCAAAATTTTCGAAATTTTTTTTGGATAGACCACGATTTTTTATGAATTTAGATGAACAAATTTCGCGGCGGTCTCTGCTATTTTTTTTTTTAATTAATTTAATTTTTAGCACGCCTAAAACGATTTGTTAATATTTGTGCTGTTTTTATTAAATTTGCGAAACTAGCTATAAAGTAGTAAATTGGTAACAATGAAAGTGAGTCGACTTGACAGCATGGCGCTATATTGTAACGGTAAATGGAATTTTCCATTTTGTGTAGGAGGTGCCATGGAATTTACTCCTCGGCTTCAAAATCTTGTGGGAGACATACATATGTAAAATAATATAAATAAATATATATACATATATATGACTTATTTTTTATAGAACTAATATTTTATTAATTTAATTTATTTATTAATTGTAAACTTAACACTACGAAAATATGTACACGCAAAAGTTTGCGTACAGCTGTTTGAAGCTGCGTGGAATGCAAGATTGTGCGATTACCGTTAGGTTTTTTGGCGTCGATCTTCTTTAGATTGTATTGCGCAGTTGTATTACGCATATCAAGGGGTAAAAATGGTAAAACAAAACGGGCTTAATGGTTTTACCGTTAAGATTCACCACTTGACTAGCCCTATAACTGGCGCTAAGGGTGATTTTGGGCTACTGTTATTTTCGAGATATTTGCAAAAGACCATGGTATTCGCACGGGACAAATATAGAAGTGGTTTTCGCGGCGACCAACTCAAACTCAGATTTCAGCGAAAGTTGATGCGAATTTCTGATTAATGTTGTGCATTGATGACTATTTCAAATGGTTATAATTTTACGCAAACATAATTAGTAAGTTTTTTTTAAATTTAATTGAACCATTTTCGCTCGGGAAATGTCGCACTGAACATTTTTTCCATATGATATTTATATTTTTTTTGGGCGCTGTTTTTTAAAAATATATATAGAAAAAGGTTGAAAAACTTGTATAAAATTAAGAATTCAATTTAAAGCCTTTATTTGTAAAAAATAATAATCAAAACAATTTTAACAAACTTATATACATATACATATGTATATGAATGAATATGAATATATACACTACTGGCCAAAATAATAAGTGCACGCTTATGAGCTTTCTTTCACGTCTCGTACAACTTTTGTAAGAAACATAAAGCAAAAATTAAATTCACTTTAAGTTTTCTAACCTAGAGTAGACTATAGAAATATTTAACACAAGCATTTTTCACTTCGCATATATTGATTGTGATCGATTAAACCTAAAAAACATAAAAAAGGGGTGGCCAAAATAATAAGTACACCAATTCTACAAAGCCAAAAACTCAAAGCATATCAAAATGTTCTAATTATTTTCTTATTTTTAGTAATCGTACGCTAGTATAGGGTATATCCACTCCTTTTTTGCATGACTTTAGCGATTCTTTTTGGCATACTAGCCATATGTTGGCGGCAAGTCTCCACTGAAACCTCACCACGTTTTTTTTCTAAAAATTCCATCAATTCTCGGGCTGAATCGTGTTTGTACCAATTCGACGCCTTAAGTCTCCCCATAGATTTTCAATTCGGTTTACGCCAGGAGACTGACTTGGCCAACTCATAACCTTTACAATGTTCTCGCTAAACCAAGCCATGACAAGTTTTGAGGTGTCCTTTGGGTCGTTATCCTGTTGAAAGACCCATCTCAAGGAATTGATTTCCCTAGCATATGGTTGCATAAAGTCTGTTCATATGTTTTTATACCCCAATTGGGTCAACGTATCAGTTGGGCGATGTATAGGCCTAACGCCATGCCGAAAAAAAAAGTCCCACAACACTATACACCGGCCACCGTGCTTAAACGTTTTCTTTGTGTACCGGACTTCGAATTCCTTGTCCTTGGATCAACGTACGTATATTCTGAAGTCATTACCAAAAAGTTTTTTTTTGTTTCGTCGCTCCATAAAATATTATTCCACTTTTAGGACCCATCTGGCCCAGACCCTGCCAAATAATTTTCGGAAAATTTTTGCATCATCTTAAAATTTTTTCCTCGGAGTAAGGGAACTTTTTGATCTATACGTCCTGGTAAGTCTGTATATTGAAGTCTCCGAAGAACCGTTCGATGTGAAATATCAGCCTTTTTGCAGGACTGTCGACGCGGGTGTCCGACTGTAACCTTTCAAAATATAAAGAATTGGCAGCCATGAATTTAAAAACATTCAAGATATATAATATCAAACTAGCACGATACCTATGTACTTATTATTTTGGCCAGTAGTGTATATATTTATACATGTATCCAAATTAATGTTTTTTTTCTAAATATGCAGTCCGAGCTACAATTAACTGTCGTCCTTGGCAAGAAAAGAAATGTAATTGCCATATTCCTTGAATACTTCTAACATTTTTCCATTTTTCATTTAAATTATATAACAAGGAACTATATTCAATCTCTTCAGATGAAATAAATAAATTTCTGCCTGTTTCTTCTTCCACTGGCTTTTTCTTATACGCTCTTTCCGCCTTTTCTCTGCAATCATGGGATTGTTTCCCTTAGACAACGATTTCCAATTTTGTCTAGAAGTCCACATATGTACGTGCCCAGTTTTTATACCCGGTACTCGAAGAGTATATTAGATTTGTTGAAAAAATGCATGTGTGTAACACCCAGAAGGAAGCGTTTTCGACCCCATAAAATATATATATTCTTGATCAGCATCAATAGCCGAGTCGATATAGCTACATATGTCTGTCTGTCCGTCCGGCCGTCTTCATTAGCGCCTATAGCTCAGAGACTATAAAAGCTAGAGCAACACAATTTTGTATCCAGACTCCTGCCCTATCACACTGTTACAAGTGTATTTCAAAATTTCGCACGCAGAATCATAGACAATGACCATATCTATCAGAGTGTTGAATCTGGATCAGATCGGATAAAAAATATAGCCACAATGAAGAAAACCATTTCGAAATGCATCGTTCCCTCTCGCTCTCTCTCACACACCGGAATGGGCGCTGTGCCCATTCGTCCAGATGAGCGCCTAGATCTCAGAGACTATAAGAGCTAGAGAAACCAAACTTTCTATCAATGCTCCTGTGATCGTTTCTTAATATCACTTCAATACAAGTGTTTTTCGAACAAGACAAAAATCCACAATTTTTAAGATACGAGAAAACCAAAAACGCAAAATAATGCATAATAACCGTATGTACCAGATTGCCGAATCTGGATCAGGTTGGATCATTATTATAGCCAGAAAGAAAAAATGAAATTTCAGTGGGCACGCAACGCCTTCCAAGCGCTTTCTCATTCCCTCTCTTCCGCACACATTTCCACGAGTCGTAGTAAAGACGTATGTAGATGTGGAAATGTAGAGAAGACAGATGTAATAAAAAATGCAAACAAAAATGGATGGGGTTCGACTTAATTTTTTTTTTCTTGTTTGGCTAAAATTCAATTTGTCCCTTTTGCGAACATGTAATAAATTACAACAAGCTCACATACATATATACTGACTGAGTACCGGGTATCAAGTAGAGCGGCTCACAACGTTCCCTCTCGTTTTCTCTGTACTTTTGTAATGTTGTTTTATCTTCTTTCTAATTTTCTCTGCATCGTTTGCAGCTCTCTCTGTTTTTCTCGCCCCTATTTTCGCTCATCTAGATTAAAATCATGTATAAGAAATAGTTTACAAAAACAAAAATTATTTTTTTTTCGGATTTTACACTTACGATGTCGCACGGGACAAACTTTGTATGTGTATAAAAATCACAATTATAATTTTATCCAAAAACAGTTCTGTTTTACTTGATGATCAATAGAATGCCTATTTGCACACACAATTTGACGCGATTTCTGCATTAAATTTCGACGTACTGATAACAAATTATGTTTTTCACTGTCGCACGGGACAATGAAATATGCGATTAGACAATACCAAAAGTAACAGTTGTTTTCAATCGCATAATCCCTTATGCATTTTTATTTGCTTATGCGTACCCCATAGAAGACTTAAGGGGGCAACAATCAATCCATAAAGACTTCCTTTAAGAATTTCAAAACAAATCATGCAATGAAATTAACAAAACGAAGACAGATGTTCTTACGCGACTTTGCGTTACAATATATCGAGTTTAGTTATGAATAGGTGTGAAAACTTATGATTTAATCGATTCTCTATCAAAATAAAACATACTTAAGTCCCTACAACGACTTCCAATTTGTGGGTCTGGGTGGACCTCGTCAGAGAAATGCCCATATCCAAAACATTGTCCCAACCATAAAACAAGGTTGTGGCGGCGTTATGATTTGGGGATGTATGGCGACTAGTGGTGTTGGGAATTTTGACTTCACTGAGTGTATGATGGATCACAAGAAGTACATGGATAAAACAAAATTTGCTCCGAAGCGCCCTGAAATTCGTACTAGAAAATGACTTTTTGTTTCAAAAAGGCTACGACCCGAAGCATACTGTCTATAATAAAAAGTTTTGGTTGCTATAAAACGTTAAAAAAGTTGAATTCGCCGCCGCAATCAACAGATCTTAATCCAATTGAACATCTTTTAATCCTCCTGGAGCGCGGGATTCCATTCCACACCATATCGTCAAGGGATATGCTCAAAAAAATCATTCTTCAGGAATGGAACCAGGAATGGTACAGGATACGAAAAAATTGGTCAAGTCAATGCCAAATCGGCAGAAGTAATACAACGTAAAGGATATCCGACTTCATATTCATTTCTCATCACGAAAAACGGAATTTTCGTTGGGTTTTTGTTTTGTACGCATACTTTTTCTGGTTTAAAATCATACGACTTTGTACATTTTTTGTTATATTTAGGGCCAGATTCTCTACTTCGGGTTACGGTGCCGGTTCTGAAAAGTGAGGATAAAGTTGACCACCTGATAAACTAGTCGGCAAAACAAGTGGTTTTCTCGAGATCCTGGTTTCTGTACAGAGTGAAAAGAGCTGTACAGCGCAAAACACAGGAATGCTTTGATTACACTGGTCGCTAGCCAAAATATTTCAAAGATCGGACCCACATTTTCTTATAAAGTTTGCATCGCTGATCACGAATCCGGCCTCCAAAAGTTTCCATCACGTCGAGAATTTGAGAAAAATGGACTCAAAGTTCCAGAAAACCCTGTTTTTGCCCTTCTTCGATCACGTATACCAAATAATTCTTAGGTGCAAAAAATCGTTAATTGGGCTTAAATTATAGCTTGAACTACATGAATCAAGTCGAAAGATCCTTGAAACAGTCAAAATTTTCATGTAGAAAAACTTTTTCATGTGCGCCAATGCCCTTCTTGCACTCAGAGCGGTATGACACTTACTTATCAATTCTATTGGCGCTTTTGGTCGATTTCACTGTATTTTAGTATTTTGCGGTCTCTAACGTTTTTAATTACGATTTGCTTAAAACTTGGTATCTTTGTCGATGATCCGCAGTTTAAATAAATAGCATCGAGAAAATGTCGAAATTAACTTTATGTATTTTCGTAACTGCAGATCATCGACAAAGATACCAAGTTGTTTATGCTTTGTTTACTTTCGTTCGTGATTTGGAAAATGTAGAAAGATAAAGTTCGTGCGAAAAACTTTTCCCTGGTATAGCAGCATATCCTAGTCGATACATGGAACGAGAAAACGGAAGCGTGATTTTACTAAAAATAAACGGACATTTTAACCACTAACCATACAGTATATAGATGTACCAGTTCATACAAACGGCTGTCACTAACGAAGTCTGAGAAATGCAGTACCAAGGGCTCCGCTCGGTAACGGAACTGATTGGCTCATGACGAGGCGCAAGCCGACAGCAACGAAGCAATCACAATGGTGTATGTCTTAAAATACACAAAAAATACGTGATTGTATGCATTGTCAGTTCTTGGGTTTTTTGTTTTGCTTCAGCGTATTTGAATTTATAGGTGTACACGCATTCTCACGTACTTTGCTGGCTTATTAAATTAATTTAATTAAATGTCGTCTCGACATTTAACTTTTAAAACCATACAGGTTTATTTAAAACGCACACATTTTTAAAAGCAACCAATATACTTACACAAATTGCAATTTTTTTCAGAAAAAAATTTTTCACACAAAAAGTTATAAAAAAAAATCAATTATAAAATGTTCCTTTCTACAGAAGACACAAAATTAAATGAAATAAAATGTTCCGTTCTACATAATGGCACAAAATGAAATGAAATAGGCGTTCAAACACAATGTGTGTTTGGCCCAAATTTGAGATTTTTTCGGCTAATTTGTAACTTTTGAGGAACCTATTTATAGAAATATAGAAACAAATTTGTCTAAAAGCATTTACACATACTCTGACTATCATTTATGCAATTGGTGCACGCGTTGTTGCGATAGCCCCTTACACATTGTATATGTATGTGTAAATGAATTTAAATATATATAATTTTAAAGTCTGAGAAAATTTACAATGTATATTCTGTATTTTCTAGCCAAAAATAACTGCCAGGGCTGCTTGGAATATGAAGCTACTGTTTCCTTAATACAAAATGATTTAAAGGAGACTTTGGAAGCAATGGTTGTTCAGGCCCATGACAGTAATTTAGTTGGAATCTACGACCCGACCAAGGAACCAGCTCTTGTATATTATAGGCATGGAATTCCCATTCTTTACCACGGAAACATTATTGAAGACCAAATTATTGAATTCTTTAATGATAATAAGGAACCCGCAGTTAAAGAGTTATCTGATGAACATTTTGAGCATCTTACCCAAGCTTCTTCTGGTTCTACGACGGGAGACTGGTTTATTTTCTTGTAAGCATTATTTATGAATTTTTATATCGTTTTAAATAAGATTGTTTTGTCAAAAAGTGCTCCTTTTTATACACGAGTATAGGTGTATATTAGGGGTACATGTCATAACACCCAAAAAAGTGTCATAGCGCCCACGGGAATTTGAAAGTTTCATAGCGCCCTTGTCACTTTTTTTTGGGCCTTATGACACTATAACGCCCAAATAAATAAATAAATATTTATTAAAAAATATATATTTATTAAACTATTTATTAATTACTTAATAAATAATAATAATTTATTATTTATTTAGACAGATAAATACATTTGAGTTAATTAAACGCTCTCAATCCTAACCTATTATAAAGCGAACTTTAAGAATTAGGGAACACGTGATGTTTCTGGACTGGTAATATACATTTTTTAGGATGCGACATATGTATGGTTTCGTGGTACTGACGTACGAAGGAGAAAAAGCGCCGAAGGCAGCAATTTTTGCTCAACAAAATCGCGCGATTTTTATACCCAGAAGGAAGCGTTTCCGACCCCATAAAGTATATATATTCTTGATCAGCATCAATAGCCGAGTCGATATAGCTACATATGACTGTCTGTCCGTCCGTCCGTCTTCATTAGCGCCTATAGCTCAGAGGCTGTAAAAGCTAGAGCAACCTAATTTTGTATCCAGACTCCTGTCCTATCACACTGTTACAAGTGTATTTCAAAATTTCACCCCGCCCCCTTCCGCCCACTCAAAGGACGAAAATCTGTGGCATGCACAATTTTAAAGATACGACGATATCTATCAGAGTGTTGAATCTGGATCAGATCAGATCATAAATATAGCCACAATGAAGAAAACCATTTCGAAATGCATCGTTCCCTCTCGCTCACTCTCACACACCGGGGTGGGTGCTATGCCTGATCGAATTTTTTGACGCCTAGATCTCAATGAAGAAAACTATTTCGAAATGCATCGTTCCCTCTCGCTCTCTCTCACACACAGGGGTGGGCGCTGTGCCCATTCGTCCAGATGAGCGCCTAGATCTCAGAGACTATAAGAGCTAGATCAACCAAACTTTCTATCCAAGCTCCTGTGATATCAAACCGAGACGAGTTTTTTTCAAAATTTGGCCACGCCCCTTTCCGCCCCCACAAAGGACCACAATTTTGAAGATACGGGAAAACCAAAAACACAGAATCATAGAAAATTACCATATCTAGCAGAGTGTTAAATCTGGATCAGATCGGATCATTAGTATAGCCAGAAGGAACAAATGAAATTTCTGTGGCCTTCCAGCGCAGACTTATTCCCTCTCTTTCTCGCATACTGCCGTGTATGTATATAGGATGTAGATTAAGACATGTAGAAAATACAGATGTAAAAAAGTATGTAAACAAAAATGGAAAAATCTAATATATAAAAATCTCCGAAAAGGTTCGACTAAATTTTTTTTTTTCTTTTTTGGTTAAAATTAAATTTGTCCCTTTTGCGAACATGTAATAAATTACAACAAACTGACATACATATGTACTGACTGAGTACCGGGTATAAAGAAGAGCCGCGGCTCACAACGTTCCCCCTCGTTTTTAATAAAAATGTTTACCTGCGTGCTTACCCAAATAAATGTTGACATTGAATAATAATGAAATAATGCAAAGCCACTGAGACACAACAGTCTTCTATATAGCAAACATAACGCGAAATTCTTTTCAATGTACTCTTAACTTTAAAGTTTAAACAATTGTTGATCGGTTGGGAGAAAAAGAAACTTCGAATTTTTTCGAAAGCCAACAACAATTTTATAATTATAGCTAACGACAGCTTCCATTTCGCGTGCACTTTGCTCAACGAGTTTTAGGAGAATCTAATGAGTTTTCAAATAAGTTTCCGCTATTCTTCGGCCATATTGGTTTTTTGAGGTTAGAAAAAAATCTTGACGGATAAAAACTGACTACGGATTCGTGATCAGCGCGCCAAAATACATGGGGATGTAATACTCTGGTCAGCCGCGCACGACACTTTTTGTAGATGTAGTGTTTTTTTACACATTACTTATATATCATAAATCTGGTTGTATTGAACTTTGCAGTTTTAAAAGCTGATAAGTGCAGCTATAAATCGAGCCCAAACACTTTGTACATGCAGATTACCGCCTAGAAGTTATTAAGTTTACAAATTCAAATTTGTTCATTTTTTTCGGATATTTTGACTTTGAAAACGTTTTTGGCCTGTATTTTTGGTTTTAGATAGGTAAATTAATTAGGCGTCGTTTAAGGTATCGTTTGTAATCGGCGGATAAACAGCTAAGTTGCATACAAATTTGTGGTAGTTTTTTTACGAAAAAAACATGGTTATATGTCGGCTAAGGGAAATTAACGGTAAAATTCGGCAAAATACAGCCAGATGTACTTAGGTAATGTGAAAAGAGAAGCACTACCTCTGAAAAAAACAAGAAAGAAACATACTAGACTTCAATAATTCTTAAAAAACTACACCAACGAAAAAAAAAAAAAATAATTGCTTAAACATTTTTAAATCTCCAAATCTATCAGAGAAAGTAATTTTTGGCTTCAGCGGAAATATCGTGTTGACTAGTTCAATTTTAGTAGCGCCTCCAGGTTATTATATGTCTATTGACTTCTGTGAAATTTTAATTTTAATGTTGAAAATGTTAATAGAATAAATGCGTCTCATGATTCGCAGCGAAGTGAACTCTTTTTGGGTTTTCAGTGTACAGCAAACGAAAAGACAACAACAAAATACACTCGGAATAGCGACGGCAAAACGAAGCAATAACATTTTATTGGTTTGCCCGCAACAAAGGTTGACGGAACGCGAAAAGTGAAAAATGTTTGCCGCTCTGCCGGCAACATCATTAGTTGTAAGGTCAGGGGCCAGCCGTGAGACAAAAACTTTGGTGGGATCACCACCATTGGTTTTGGCACCACACGCCTGGCACCTGTCATGGCAATATCCGGTGGTCCGGGACGTATATGTATTTATTGGTCGGATCGGACTCGACGCACATGCACGTTTCTGGCTGCATGATCTCCGAGGTGATAAATTCTACCGAATTTACCTCACCAGCAGCTGTCGTTGGTCTTGAGTGACAAACAAAATCAACTGCTGCACACTTGACGTGGTCGGAGTGAGTTTTTCAGCCAAGTGTGGCAGAAGGACATTCGGCACTTTAAAATACCGCGGAGTTACTTTTTGCGCTTAGGAGACTCATTCAGTAAATGCAAACGGCTAAATTGAGACTCCATGGCTAAAAGCCGATCGTATTGGTTTTTGAAGCCAACGGTCCGCTCCTTTTATACCGCCCCTCCGCGTCTGCCACATAAATATGAGCATGGCCTTCTCAAACACACGGCATGTAACACACAACTAAAATGCAAGCCATTACGTTTCTTAATAACAAAAACTTGAGGCCAGAAAACCCAGCGTATTTTGTGTGCACTGCGCTATAGCAGGGGATACTCGGCTGATCATGGCACATGGTTTGACACAGACAATACAGAGAATTCCAATGTATAGGTTTTAGAAAAAAAAACAACGAAACAGACAAACGTTTGTTTAAAGCGGAATTAGTAAAATTGAGGGGGAAGCGGTTATAGCAAAAACTAATAAAGGAAAGCGCTACTATAAGTGGTAGGGGGAGAATGATAGAATTGCAAAAGCGAGATAAGTGCGGGTAAATTGCATTGTGAAGGCTTCTACGGAAGGAAGGAAACAGCACAATCACAATTATACCCGGTACTCGAAGAGTATAGGGGTATATTAGATTGGTGGAGATAACGGTTGTGTGTAACACCCAGAAGGAAGCGTTTCCGACCCCATAAAGTATATATATTCTTGATCCGACCGTCTGTTCGTCTTCATTAGCGCCTTTAGCTCAGAGACTATAAAAGCTAGAGCAACACAATTTTGTATCCAGACTCTTGTCCTATCACACTGTTACAAGTGTATTTCAAAATTTCGCACGCAGAATCATAGACAATGACCATATCTATCAGAGTGTTGAATCTGGATCAGATCGGATAATAAATATAGCCACAATGAAGAAAACCATTTCGAAATGCATCGTTCCCTCTCGCTCTTCTCACACACCGGGATGGGCGCTGTGCCCATTCGTCCAGATGAGCGCCTAGATCTCAGAGACTATAAGAGCTAGAGAAACCAAACTTTCTATCCATGCTCCTGTGATCGTTTCTTAATATCACTTCAATACAAGTGTTTTTCGAACAAGACGAAAATCCACAATTTTTAAGATACGAGAAAACCAAAAACGCAAAATAATGGATAATAACCGTATGTACCAGATTGCCGAATCTGGATCAGGTTGGATCATTATTATAGCCAGAACAAATGAAATTTCAGTGGCCACGCAACGCCTTCCAAGCGCTTTCTCATTCCCTCTCTCTCGCACACATTTCCACGAGTCGTAGTAAAGACGTATGTAGATGTGGAAATGTAGAGAAGACAGATGTAATAAAAAATGCAAACAAAAATGGATAGGGTTCGACTTAATTTTTTTTTTCTTGTTTGGCTAAAATTCAATTTGTCCCTTTTGCGAACATGTAATAAATTACATATGTATGTATATCGTTAGCCCACATACATATATACTGACTGAGTACCGGGTAAAAAGTAGAGCCGCGGCCGTAGACGCGGCTCACAACGTTCCCCCTTGTTTTTTTTATACTTGTATTCTGCTCGGGGTTGTCCGATACTAAATTCAATTCATTAAGAACAGATTCCACAAATTCGTTTAATGTGCTTTAAGTTCTAAATATCTCGAATAACTTCGTATTATCCTAACCTAACCTATATACATATACCTATGTATGCACATATGTATCAAACTTTGGCATAAGGTAAAAATACTAACCTGCCTATTCATTAATAACCATCAACATCATTTAGGTAGCGTAAAATTTAAAAATATTAAAATATGGAGTTTACCTGAGTATCATTAGTAACTAATTTTTGATCGTTATTCAACTTCGACCTGACTTTACAAAAAAACTTTATAAAACTTTCCTGCGATATTTTTTGGAAATGTTCATTGAATATTCCTTTACCTATGTTTCCAATCCCATTTTGCACTTTTGAGGCCTTTGGCTTCTAGATCGATTTAAGTGTGGCACCTCGCTCGAAACGGTCAAAGCATGCTCTTGTATGGGATTTAGCAGCTTCGATAGCCCTTTTTTGCCTGTTTTTCGTGCGAGGTAGCCTCACTTAAATCGATCTAGAAGCCATATGCCTCAATATAAAGAAAAACTTGGGTAAAGGAATATTTAATGAACACATAGTACGTTACATAGTTTACTTTTTATTCTACCTGAAAGATGCAGTAAGTGAATAAAAGGTTTAATACATTTTTGCACACTGAAAAAATGTTTACCTTTGAATGTTTATATCTCCCAAATGAAAGTCTGATTATCTTGAAAATTAGATTTTTGAAAGTTGTGGGAAACTCTCTGCTAGATGCATGTATTCATTTTATCCAAAGCGCTCATAAAATTATTTGACTTTGACCACCTCTTTTCGTCTAATGTCCCTCTGTGCGACGCACAAAATGAATAAGTAAATTATATTTTTTAACAACTAACACTAGACGGCAAAATTGAACTTTTTTTCCGCTGTGAACCAAACCGACATTTTCTGATGGATTAGGAGCTTTAAAATGTATTATCCAATTTGGTTTTTAAGACCTTAAATGACGCCTAATTAATGAACCTACAAAAATATGAAAGTTCAAGAAATATTTGTTTTTAATTTTCCTGAGCTCAAGTCAAAAATTTCAAAAAAATTTACCCAACAAAATTATCAAATTTGAAAGCTTTATATTTTGCAGACGATAAGCTGCACCTACACAGTGTTTGGGTCCAATTTGTAGCTGCATTTATCTGCTTTTCAGAACAACCAGATGTAAGATATTTCGGTTGTGTGAAAAAAAGAAGCACTACTTCTGAGAAAAAGACATTAAAATAATATAGCATTTAAAAAAAAAAAAAAAGTAAAGTAAGAACAAAATTTAGAGCCCCAAAATCGATCAGAAAAAGTCGGTTTCGCTCACAGCGGAAATGTTGCATAGTGTAATATACTTGCAGTCGCGGTTAAGAATTGATTTTATGATTGCAGGTTAATTACTAGAGTTTAGGAAGGTTTGTTTTGAAAAAAACTGCGCTAATCTCTTATTGAACCGGGTATAGTTAAGGGGTTACCTCGACTTGTAACTTTGAAATTCTAAAATAATTTTTTTCATCATTTTAAAGTATAACTATAATACTTCCTTAAAATTTCGTCATTCCGAACAAAATTGACAAAGATATGAGCATTGAAAGAAGAGAAACCGTTTAGTTTACAACTAAATAGTGGGCTACCTTAAAACTTTAAACGCGTTTTTCTCGATGTGGCATTTTTGAATCGGTGACCAAAATAATTTGAAAACTACTGAACCTATCTTTCTGAAATTTGGCAGGCCTTTTTAACACATATACCAAAGAGCCAGCTCGATGGTATATTTGACCTTGAATCTGAATAAAATATACGATAGCATGAGAACACACGTACAATTTTCATTAACAAAACTATTAAATTACTCCAAATTTGGCATGAAGTTGCCTCTTGTGATATTTGTGGCGCCAAAAGATGTAATTTAAGAATTCGTTAATCGCTTTTTATTTTTTTTTCAAAAAAAAAAAAAATATGATTTCTATAACCAAAACATCGACCGACCAATTGTCTGCCATTTGGTCGAAAATTAATATTTTTACAAATTTTTTCGAATAAAGAACAAACTCCTCGAACCATATTTTCCGACGACTGCAGCGTCCGCCAAACAGTCATGCGTGACACTGGCTGCAACATGCAGAAAGTGAGGCGCACGATTCAAAAGAGTTGCTTTCCTTTTGTATTATGCGACGTTTATCGCGGTCTGAGAGTTTTGGTTTTCTCCCCGTGTTATGTTTTACACCGTATTTACTGGGATCGATTAAAAATTTAGCAATAACACAGCGTGAACGTATAGTTTTGAAAAGGCGTTGCTCGAAAAGGCGAGGTGCAATGAGTGATAAGAACATCAGCGTATGTGCAGAACTCTTTCTGCTTTTGATCTGCATACTTTGTTATGTTTCATTATGCTTTCCCCTTCTTCTTCTCCAGCGCCTCAAACAACGTGCTGGGGAGGGGCATATGACCCATGGGCCCGGCGTGCGAGGAGTACCATCAACGGGGGAGAATAGGTTAAGGAGAAAGCCAAGGGGAAGGGGAAGAGTCCGGTTCGCAAATTCGTGGCGTCCGCGTACAAATTTGCTAGCTGGCGTCCCCAAGGTTAGGGGGGGTGTTCTACGGGAGGAGTTTTCTACTGGGAGAGGGAGAGCTCAGTTTGTGGAAGCCGTGGCATCCGCGTACAACCCCACTGGCTGAGGTCCCAGGCATGCAAAAGGAATTTGGTACAATGACAGAGGGGAAGGGGAGTTCATGGGCAATAGTCATATGTATGGGAAAATTTAATTGAAAGTCGCGGTAGTTTTCTTTATTTCATTCATTTATTGTCTGCCTGCTTCATTTCTACGCATGCATGCGTGCATATTGTCGCACCTATCCTGCTCTAACTCGCTTACGCGAGGCCAGTTTACCCCTCTTCCTCAGCAGAGCTCCGGCCCTCCATCTGTTTCTGCCGCGACCCGACGATTTTGTCGCGTGCCATTTCTTCATTCCCGCTCTCTCTTGATGGTGCGTGGGTTTTTGGCGCAGCTTTTGCTCTCGTTGTCGCCGGCCTCTGCCTTGCTCTCTTAGGCATGTGGGGGGGGGGGGGTTTCGTGTATCTTTTCGCTCTCTCTGTCGCTGGCCTCTGCTTCCGTGGCTGCTGTTGATCTCCGCTGATCTCTGCGCCGGCCTCTGCTGCTGTCTCTGCTCTGCTGGTCCCTTTTGCGCAGCTTTCGCTCTCTCTCTCATATCTTCGGCTGCTGGCTGTCAGTAATGCTCTCTGCCGCTGGCATCTGCTTTCTGCCATTGATGCCTCTGCTGATACTGTGCCTCGCCCCCGTGATCCATCACCGCTTAGCTACATGTATTGTGGAGCCCCTCCACACCTCTTGCCTCTTCACACTCCCTTCCTACTTCGGGGGACGTGAAGAGATGCTGACTTTCTCTCCCCTGTTGATGGACACTCTGAATTGGCGTCCCTCATGTTCTTCGATCGTGCGTAGCCGGGAGACGAGGAGTGTTTTTGCTGCCGTGGCGTGTGGTGCTGTGTTGATTGGCATCTCTGGCGGTGACGCGCTTCTAGGGTGTCCTTGTTGTCAACCTGGTGATCCTAGAGGCTGTGCGTCGTCCGCTCGGGTGCAGTCCATGCTGTCGTTTCTAAGGGGTAAACCTTTAGGAACTAGAACCTGCCTGGCTATATGCTACGTTGTACCCGACCCTACCTATAGGTGCGATTTACAGTTGTGAAGCTAAATTTAGTTATACAATGTTAAAGTTATGACTAGTCCCATAACGATATTTACTTGGCTTACTGCGCTCGTAGACGCGGTTGCCCCTTTTGGAGCAAGGACTTTAGGGCAGCGCACTGCCATAAGTGTCCCGCCCGGGTCGTCTTCTTCTGGGGTGTCTTCGTCGTTGTCGCCTCTTCACTGGGATCATGGACGGCCTTGAGACCCGCCAGCCTGGCGGGTGATCGTGACTTTCTGGGGTGGACTCCTGAATAGATGGGACGTTGGTGGACATCTCTGTCAAAGTTCCTGCCCGCGGTTGTTGATTTGCAGTGGACTCTTTGGTCGACGAGACGTGGGTGCTCGTCTCGGCCAAGGTTCCTGTCCTGCTCTGTTGTGCTGCAGGGGACGCTTTGGTCGACGAGACATGGGTGCTCGTCGCGGCCAAAGTCCATGCCTGGTGTCATTGATCCGTAGGAAGCGCTTGGGTCGACGAGGCGTGTGTGCTCGTCTCGGCTAAGGTTCCAGTCCTGTGTCGTTGATTTGCAGGAGGTTCGTGGGTCGACGAGGCGAGTGTGCTCTTCTCGGCCACGATTCCTGCCCTGTGTCGTTGGTTTGCAGGGGACGCTTTGGTCGACGAGAAGTAGGTGCTCGTCGCGACCAAAGTCCCTGCCTGGTGCCGTTGATCCGTAGGAAGCGCTTGGGTCGACGAGGCGTGTGTGCTCGTCTCGGCCAAGATTCCTGTCCTGAGTCGTTGGTTTGCAGGAGGTTCAAAGAGCCAGCTCGATGGTATATTTGACCTTGAATCTGAATAAAATATACGATAGCATGAGAACACACGTATTACCTTGAAAGTTGGCATGAAGCTGTCTCTTATGATATTTGTGGAGCCATAAGATTTTATTTAAGAACTCGAATTATATTTTCGTATTGTTAATGTGTGTGTGTGCGTGTATGAAGCTGGGTTGTATACGGTACATAAACCGTCTACAGTTAGGTCGTCGCAACTAGAACTTGAACCAGTTGGACTGCGGAGAGGGTATCCTGTGGTGCGCAATTGAGGATCTGAAGACACGGCGACAGCCTCTGATGATTGCGATGGAAATGGTATCCCGTAATGTGCAAGTGAGGGTCTGAAGACACAGCGACAGCCTATGATGATTGCAGTGGGAATTGAGTGACAGGCAGCTTTGGTACTGTTTCTGATACTGATTTTATTCAACAAAACTTAACTCTATTTATAGGTAACAAAAGGTACAAAAAGTGCTGATTTAATAAGAATATGGTAAAATGGTAAAACAATAATTAATGTGAAATTAATCTTGATTTAATATGATTTTATTGACTGGTGTGCAAATTGGGCAATTGTGATGGTCAGCAATTGCACCAGTGTTGTTGGTCTCTGAGGAATGATCGCATTGTCAGCAGAATTCGCTGCCGAGGCGGTTTATTGTTGACTCAGCTATAATGCTGAGTCGTCATACTTCCTGTTGCCCGGGTGAAGTTGTTGTTTTGGTAAAAGTGTCATGTGTATTACATAATATGACAACATTGTTATGTCTGTATGTATCGTGTTACTTATGCATAATTCCCCGACTGAACATTCTCCCGGCCGTTGAACTGGTGTTCAACCATCGCCTAAGTTGATGGAAAATTGGCGGGACCTTGGGGTAGGAGCTGAAGATCCACGCCGTTCTTGGGTTGATGTCCGGGGCTTCCATGATCGATACTTTTTCCGGAAAATGTAGCCAATAATCAATAGAATTGACATGGCTAGGGCAGTATAGGCAGCAATTTGGTGGTGCTGCACTGCGGTGATATGGTGTGGCAGCTCGTGCTGATTGATTGCTGCTAGTTGCTGGCGTAGATCATCAAGTTCTTGAAGATAGTCTAAAGTCTGGTTCAGCTGGTGTACCATTGGTGGTGAAGGAGATGTCACCGCTGAACTTATGTCTCCAAATCGAGTGTAGATTGATTTTACCTCGCTGCTTGTAGTGCTGAAGGTGCTGATGCTTATTTCTGTGTTGCGAGCAGTACATCCAGGAGATAGCGAAAGTAAGCCAGTTCCTTCCAACTGTATGGTTGATGGATATCCGTTGCAGACTGCTTGGAGTCTCATTGTAGAGTGTGTTGCAAAGATCCATTTGTTCGGTTGCTGAGTTCTTGTCCACAACATGTCCGCCTTTGAATGAATGACGTGACATAATGTTGTTGTTTTGTTGTTAAACAACTGGAACTCGCAGCGATTATCAACGTTAAAGACCGTTTGATGATCAAAACAGATGAATTCTTCGTTGGGCAGTCTGAAGCAGCGTCGAAATTCTTCTGGAGTAAAACCCATGAACTGATCTCGATGTGTGTTTACTGTAATAACAGTTGTTTTGAGATCGAACAAGCTCCAACTTGTTGAGTCCCAGGTAGGAATTGGGATGATGCTGAAAGTTTCAAGCTGAGCTGTTGAAACTAGAGGTAGCGTTACCTTGAATATGACGTGGTTTGCAGTTGGTGTTCCTTCGGCCCGCATGATTCTGTATAGATGAATGACATTTTTTGTTGTAACCGGCAGCATTTGATCGGGTGGCAAATGATCCCGTATTTGGTCTAGTTGATCTCTTAATTGTTCAGGAGAAACTAGCGTAGGACTTATTGTCCGATGGTGAATACCGATTAGTACATCAGCTATATCGGACTGCATACGTTGAAGACTCGTTGTCAACAGAGTTAATTGTGCTGTGAGTCCTAGGTATGCCTGAGTGAGATGATCGCCGTGATATGTTCCTCTTTCTCTGTTGATGGTAGCCACTTGCCGTTCCAACACCTTCAGGCGATTGTTCGTTGCTGACTTATCTTTCCTGACAACATTGATTGTGGAGTCGACAATCGAGGTTTGATTTCGCAGTAGATGTAGTAGAAAGTCTTCGTTTGTTTTTACATTTTCGATTACTTCGGCCATTTTCTCAGCGTATTTGGAGTCAAGAACACCGAACAAATTGTTTGCCACGTTTCCTACTATATCAAGCGGTGATCGGCGTTGTCGAGAGGTTTTCATTAACATATTTCCTGTTTGTAGCTCATTGTACAAATGTTGAAAATGTTGAAATATGGAGTTGCACGCTGGAACATTTTTTAGTTCCGGGCACATGTGTCTTAGTTCGGACATTCCGGTGGACATTACTTGCATATCTTTCCAATATGGATCCAAGTCATAGTATATGATCATGGTCCATTCAGACGTTGTCATTCTTGAGGTTCCAATTTTCTCATAGAATATTCCAGGTTTGGTCGCGAATTGTGTCACATTTATTGACTGTGACAACGCTAATGGAAGCATGAGAAGCATCACTAGCAATGTTGATATTATTGAAGGTGCAACTGCCTTTTTGCGCTGTGGTGGTGGCTCATCAGGCCTTGCCATGTCGTTGGTGACGGTGATGGAGCGTTTGATCGCCACGTCTTCTGGAAATAACGGTGCTAGACGAGTGATGGAGCGCTTGTATACCCCTGATGCTGTTTTAACATCAACCACTCGGACGTGGTTGTCTTGGCCAGGATAGGTCTTAATGATGCGACCCATTGGCCACTTCATTACTGGAAGATTGTCTTCCTTCACCAAAACAAGTAGTCCTTCGGGCACGTTTGGTGAAGCGGTTTTCCACTTGTGCCGTGTTTGTAGTTCTTGGAGGTATTCCATAGACCATTGTTTCCAGAATGAATGTTTTAAGCGTGATACCAATTCCCAGCGCTTTACCAGTGTTTTTTCTTGATGCTCAGTGTTGACGTCCGGTGGGGTTGTCAATGGTTCACCAATCAAAAAGTGTCCTGGGGTGAGCGCTGTTATGTCAGTTGGATCGTTTGACATTGGAGTAATGGGTCGAGAATTGAGAATTGCTTCAATTTCAATTATTACTGTGTTTAGTTCCTCAAATGTCAAGGATGCTGTGTTTGTGGTTGTGATCAGGAGCTTTTTTGCTGATTTAACCGCAGCTTCCCAAAGCCCTCCAAACGATGGTGGAGGCCCGGGGAGGAATGAATTTGAAGTCCACTTGCCTTTTGTTGCAGTGATTCGTTATTAGATCATGTGCCTTTTCGCTGAAGATGGCTTCTTTTAATTCCTTTAGTTGATTATTTGCACCTATGAAGTTGGTTGCATTATCGCAATGAATAGTCTGGCATTTCCCACGCCTGCTTAAGAATCGACGGAGAGCTGCCAAGAATGCATCTGTGGTTAGGTCGCTCACCAATTCTAGGTGCACTGCCTTTGTGGAAAAGCAGCAGAACACGGCGATGTATGCCTTGTCTGGCCTTTTTCCTCGGATCTTATGGTGGATCGCAATCGGTCCACAGTAGTCAACGCCTGCATTAAGAAATGGGCGTGCTTGTGTGACTCTTTGTGCTGGAAGATTGCCCATTATCTGATTCATTAGCTTTGGTCTGGCTCTGGTGCATCTAACACAGCTGTGAATGATGTTTCTAGCCATCGTTTTGTCGTTGATGATCCAATACTGTTGTCTTGCTATTGCCCTTAGGGCTTGGGCACCGCAATGCATGTTCTCCTCATGGAGTTCTCGCATAATCATTTTGACTATAGGATCATTGTATGGCAGTAGAATTTGATGTTTAGCGTTGTACGGAAGTAGAGCTTCTTCTAGTCTACCGCCGACTCGGATGAGCCCATCTTCTCCTAGTATGGGAGATAACGATATGATCGAGCTCTTTTTGTCCACAATCTTATAGCGCTGTAGCTGCCTTAAGTCTGCGGTAAACTCGACTTGTTGGATAGTTCGCAAGATTATAGCGCGAGCACTATTCAGTTCTCCTGTGCAGAGTGTCGTTGTAGCCGCTCTATTGGTTTTGTAGCAAAAGCGTAACATGTATGCTACAATGCGTTGAAGCTTGTAAAATGAGTTGCTATGTCTGCATGTGTATAGTTCTTCTCCAAGTGCGCTGGGTGTGATTGGCAAGCTGACATGCTTCGCCTTTCTCTCGAGATTAGTAGGCTCACTGATTGTTGCTGTCGGCCATTTGTCTCGGGATCCGTGGAGGAATAGCGGTCCGTATAACCACAGATTGTGATCGGCTAATCTGCTTGCTGCAATTCCTCTTGACAGTACATCGGCTGAGTTATTGGTCGATGAAACGTGACGCCATTGTAGTTGGTTAGACAATGCCTGTATTTTGGCTATTCGATTTGCTACAAACGTATGGTATGTCGATGCCGGTGCGTTTATCCAGGATAGCACAATGGTGGAGTCAGTCCAAAAACATCCTGAAACCGTGTTGATGTCCATATGAAGATCCGTTCGGACTCGGTGTGTGAGTTCGGCACCAAGGACTGCAGCGCAAAGTTCTAACCGTGGTATTGATTGCTTGGCTGTCGGTGCCACACGTGACTTGGAGCAGAGCAGTCGCACTGACACTTGGTTGTTTTTGTATGTAGCGCGTGCGTATATTGATGCGCCATAGGCTCTTTCTGATGCGTCTACAAAGGTGTGTAGTTCTTGGGTAACTGGAACCTTGCCGTCATAGATGTGCCGGGGAATCTGCATCTCGTTCAATGCTTGTAGGTCTTCACGGTAGTCTTTCCATTCGTGTTGGAGCTGTAGCGGTAATTCGTCATCCCAGTCCAGCTTTAACTCCCAAAGTTGTTGCATGAAGATCTTGGCCTTGACCACCACCGGTGCAAAAAGTCCTAATGGGTCAAAGACTTGGGCTAGCTCGGAGCATACCACACGTTTTGTGATGCGTGCAGCTTGGCTTTTATGGGTTCTTCCGCGTAATTGATCCTTCTTTGGCATCCAGATAAGACCTAGAGTTCTCACGCTGTAGTGATCTAGTGTCTCTCCCAGTTTGACATCGCTTACAATGTCCTCTTTGGGGATTCCTTGAAGAAGTTGCTCATTGTTGGAGCACCATTTGCGGAGTTTAAATCCGCGAGGTGACAATATCCTTGTGAGTTCTTGTTGCACTTGGATCGCTTCTGGAATCGTGTTTGCCCCAGTAAGACAATCGTCGACGTAGAAATCATTCTTTAATGTTGATGATCCTACTGGTAGTCTGTCCTTGTTTTGTATTGCCAAGTGATCCAGACATTTGGTTGCGAGAAACGGAGCAGCTGTTGTCCCGTACGTGACAGTTTTTAGCCGATAGTACTTGATGTCCTCAGACGGATTGTTTCTCCAGACGATCATCTGATGGAATTGATCCTCCGGATTTATCCACACTTGTCGGTACATTTTTTCTATGTCCGCTGTGAATACGTATTTATGAGTCCGAAATCGTAATAGAATGGACAGAAGTTCACTCTGAACTGTGGGTCCAGCATGTAGAATGTCGTTCAATGACTTTCCGCTTGCTGATTTGCATGATGCATCAAATACCACTCGCAGCTTTGTTGTGGTACTTTCGGGTTTGAGCACACAGTGATGTGGTATGAAGTAATGCCTTTCCGGGATGTATGATGCTGGGACCAACTTCATGTGTCCTAGATCTTCATATTCGTTCATGAACTCCACATAGCTCTTCCAAGTGTCTGGTGAAGTCCGTCGCTCTAGTGCCAGAAATCTTTTAGTTGCAATTTCCAAAGACCCCCCCAGGGCTGAAGAGTGTTCGGAAAATGGGAGTTTCACTATAAGCCGGCCATCAGCTGCAGTTTGTAAATTTTCTAAGAAATGAGCTTCGCATTGTGTCTCGAGCGGTGTGCGTGGTTTTTCGTCTGTTTCAAGGTTATCCAGAGTCCAGAATCGTTCCATGAGTTCATTTATTCCCGTTGCACAAATGGTCGAAGAACTGTGGGCAGACTTCATTTTTCCTGCTATAATCCATCCCAATTTCGTATTTTGCATCAAAGGGCCTCCTATCTTAAGGTGATGTTGATTTGGGAGGAGTAGGGAATAATAATGTTCTGCTCCGATGAGCATGTCGATTTTTCCTGGGTAATGGAAGTTCGGGTCCGCCAGTGGGAACTTGGTTGGTATGTTTAAGTTCACCGAATCGAGTGCATGAGCTGGTTGATCTGCTATTATTTGTGGCAGTACAAACGCCTCAATTCTTTGCGTAAAACCGCTGTGAAGGGATTTTATAAGCACATTTACTCGTGCTCTGCTGGTCTTTGATTGACCTCCAATTCCTTCGATGCGCAATGTTGTGTTATTAAGTTTAAGCGACAACATTGATGCCATTCGTTCAGAGATCAAATTTATCTGTGATCCCGAGTCTAGCAATGCTCTGAAGTTAGCAACCTGTCCGTTGGTTGCTTCTACTGCCACTCTTGCTGTGGCCAGTAGATTGTAACTATTGTTACTTGCTGCACAAACCATTGGTGCCTTTGGTTCTGTGGATGCGAATGATGCTGTCTCCAGATGCAGCATCGTGTTGTGTTTTTTGTCGCACTTGAGGCAGGTTCGACCTGGGCATGCGTTTGTTTTGTGATTTGTTCTAAAACAATTAACGCACATTTTTTGCCCTTGTACCCAGTTTAGTCGTTCTGCTGGAGATCTGGAGCGAAACTCTTCGCATGCGTAAAGCCGATGGTTTGCCTTTTTGCAAAATGAACATAACGGTGATTGTCCAGTGTTTGCTGATGCGCAGGCCGTGCCTTTTGGCTCTTTCTTCAATGTTTGTGGCTTCCGACCACTTCCTAGAACTCGAATTCTCTGCTCCAGGAACTGAAGTATTGTGTCCAATGGCTGTATATCTTTTGAGCTTCCCAATGATTGCTCATACAAGGCCTTATTTTTGACATCTAGTTTGTTTCTGATTATGGCAATCAATATTGGATCCCATGTGGATATGTTGATGCCGAGCCCTTTTAAGGATGCAAGTGACTCTATTGTTGTTATGTACAACTCTTTCAATGACTTTGGATCGTCATTGATTGTACTATGATTGAGGAAACGGTTCAGTACCGTATTTGCAACATCTCTGGGATTGTTGTATGTTTCAACAAGAATGTCCCAGGCTATTAGATAGTTGTCCTCTTTTAGATCGATGTGTCGTATCAATCTTTCTGCCTCCCCAGAAACGGTGGTTTTAAGGTACCACATCTTCCGTACTGTGGGCATGTTTGTGTCATGAATCATACATGAGAATAAGTCGTAGAACTGGGACCATTTCAGTATGTCCCCATCAAACTTTGGAATGGTGATGCGTGGAAGCTGCGCGTCATCATTTTTTGATGTGGCTGGGTTCGCCAATGCCCTTTGAACGTCTTTTTCCAGTGATAGGTACGATTTTATGTCGTATCCTCCTTCTACTGGGTTCTCATATTCTTCATGAATGCTGAAGTGGACTTCTTGTGCTTGAGTCCATAGTGATTTTATCAAATCACTTGAGGAACGTCCTCCCGCCTCTGAAAATAGTTTCAGATTGCGTTTTATAGCTTCGACTATGGCTTTTTGTCGGCGACATAGCGAAGGCAATTTTCTGTAATCTACATTTGACTGCTGATTGAGGTCATTTTCCTTGGAGATGGGCTGACTTTCCCCAAGACTGTGTGATGTCTGTTCCAGCTTGTCCAGGTTCTCAGTAAAGATCGCAACGTATTTTTCATATGTTTTACGTAGGTCACTAGAGAACTCTATGTATTTTTCAGTTTTATCTTCTTCTCGAATTGTGGAGTCGTTTGTGTTGAAACGATTCCATGCATTTTCGAGTACTGATATTTTGGCTTGAAAGTATGACGCTTTTTGCTTCCTTTCTTGAGAATCTTTTTTGAAGTTTCGAATGCACTTCGAGATTTCCTCGCCAAATTCCTGCTGCATATTGAATGCCTTTGTGGCGGCAGCTTGTTCCTCCTGTGGAATATCCATTCTGTCAATTCGTCTCTTTGTACTTCTGACCCGATGGGAGTGTTTTATTTGCTTTGCAGCTGGATTACGCTCCGAATCGCAACCGTTGTTGGTCAAAGAAGTACAAGCAGACTTGACCTATTGGATGGAGGGGGTTGTGCTGGTTCCAGTTGATGGAACGCACGTACAGCAGATAATGTCGATCGCTTGGTTAGCAATCGAACATCGATTTCTTGCTGTTGGCTGTACTCTGAATGTGTCAGAATTGCCGAATTGATAATTGATATCAATGTTGTTGTATGTGGCTGGTGCCGTTTGCGTTGAATCCTTTCTCTGTCGCCTTGTTGACAGGATGGAAAGGATGACTGAGGTCGGGGTCACCAAATGTTAATGTGTGTGTGTGCGTGTATGAAGCTGGGTTGTATACGGTACATAAACCGTCTACAGTTAGGTCGTCGCAACTAGAACTTGAACCAGTTGGACTGCGGAGAGGGTATCCTGTGGTGCGCAATTGAGGATCTGAAGACACGGCGACAGCCTCTGATGATTGCGATGGAAATGGTATCCCGTAATGTGCAAGTGAGGGTCTGAAGACACAGCGACAGCCTATGATGATTGCAGTGGGAATTGAGTGACAGGCAGCTTTGGTACTGTTTCTGATACTGATTTTATTCAACAAAACTTAACTCTATTTATAGGTAACAAAAGGTACAAAAAGTGCTGATTTAATAAGAATATGGTAAAATGGTAAAACAATAATTAATGTGAAATTAATCTTGATTTAATATGATTTTATTGACTGGTGTGCAAATTGGGCAATTGTGATGGTCAGCAATTGCACCAGTGTTGTTGGTCTCTGAGGAATGATCGCATTGTCAGCAGAATTCGCTGCCGAGGCGGTTTATTGTTGACTCAGCTATAATGCTGAGTCGTCATACTTCCTGTTGCCCGGGTGAAGTTGTTGTTTTGGTAAAAGTGTCATGTGTATTACATAATATGACAACATTGTTATGTCTGTATGTATCGTGTTACTTATGCATAATTCCCCGACTGAACACGTATATTGTTCACAACATTTTTAGAGTCAGGTGTCAATCAATTAAGTAATGTGCTCAATGGTTGTGTTGGGCTCCCCAATTCAGGCTATTTCACTTTACCACTCGCACAGCACATCCCGTCTGTTTCACCTTTGAATTTATATGCCTGACAATGGCGACAACGTTCGTTCATTGGACCAATAATTATATGCCTATGAGAAGCGTAATCGGTGACACTATTGTACGTGAACGCAACACCTTGTAGACTTTGTATTTCACGACGTTCATTTGCAGTTGTTGTTGCATCATTGTTCCGTTTATCTGAACGGGACCTTACTGTGCGTAGACGATTATTTTCATTTATCCGTTGATCTGAATGAGACCTTGCTGTGCGTAGACGATTATTTTCATTGCGATGTGCTGTGCAATGTCTCGGCTACTTTCACGGCTCTTCGAAGCCACAATTTGTGACGCATTTTACGTTCGTCGGCCCAAATTTGATCGTCTCGGCATTTAACTTTAAAAAACATACAGGTTTATTTAAAACGCACACATTTTTAAAAACAACCAATATACTTACACAAATTCCATTTTTTCCAGAAAACAATTTTTACACAAAAACCTACAAAAACGAGGGTGAACGTTGTGAGCCGCGTCTACCGCCGCGACTCTACTTTATACCTATTTAACTCTATTTAACCTTTTCGGAGATTTTTATATATTAGATGTTTCCATATTTGTTTACATACTTTTTTACATCTGCCTTTTCTACATGTCTTTATCTACTTCCTACATATACATACACGGCTGTGTGCGAGAGAGAGAGAGGGAATGAGTCTGCGCTTGGAAGGCCACTGAAATTTCATTTGTTCCTTCTGACTATATTTATGATCCGATCTGATCCAGATTCAATACTCTGATAGATATGGTAATTTTCTATGATTTTGTGTTTTTGGTTTTCCCGTATCTTCAAAATTGTAGTCCTTTGTGGGGGCGGAAGGGGGCGTGGCAAAATTTTGAAATACACTTGTACTGACGTGATATCACAGGAGCATGGATAGAGAGTTTGGTTGCTCTAGCTCTTATAGTCTCTGAGATCTAGGCGCTCATCTGGACGAATGGGCACAGCGCCCACCCCTGTGTGTGAGAGAGAGCGAGAGGGAACGATGCATTTCGAAATAGTTTTCTTCATTGAAGTTTTCTTCATAAAGAATATATGTACTTTATGGGGTCGGAAACGCTTCCTTCTGGGTGTTACACACATCAATTTTTTGCACAAATCTAATATACCCTTTACTCTTTGATTACCAGGTATAAAAATCTATCATAAAATGTTCCGTTCTACAGAATGAAACTAAATTAAATGAAATAGGCGTTCAAACACACATTTTTGGCTCAAATTTGAGATTTTGTTGACTAATATTTTACTTTTGAGGAACCTATTTATAGAAAAGTAAACAACTTTTTCAAAAAATTCCCTAGCTGTCATTTACAAAACCGCATGCAATTTGGTGCACTCGTTGCGGCGATAGCCCCAATTTTTTTTTTTTACTAATTTATAGTAGAGGAAACATGCCTACAGTTACAGGCACCCCCACGTAAACTTGGAAGGCAAGCAGAAGCTACTGATCTGAGTATGAGGAGTCGTGTTGGTTGACAGTATGAAGTTTTTGTGCTGATAACGAAACCAATATATGAATTTTTGTAGTAGCTGTGGGCATAAAAGAAAGTTGGAATAAAAAAAGACAAAAGTAAGTCCAGAGCGCCTACCAGATAATGTTCAGGGTAACGAATCTTTCGATAGGCCAGCACTAGATCCGATATCAACGCGGAAAAGACGGAAGACCAACCAAAAAAAGGCATGAAAACCAGATATCAAGCCAATCTCGACCGTAATTTATCAGAAAGTCGACAAACGGTCACCAGCAACGGAAATACGTCACTTGCTAATGCACAAGAGGGGTACATCCAGTCTGTCACAAAAGTTCAAGAGAAAACTATGATGGAGAGCCTCAGTTCCTTCATCAAATCGTCTATTGAGCAAACTATACAGGCCCAGTTTTCCCATCTGAATTTATCCACAAATGCTAACATGGGAAACGGAGATCCGTCAGAGCCACGGAGTAATAGTAGACAAGAGGACGACAACCGTAGTACTACGGTCAGAGGCGATTCTGAAGTAGAAAATCCTAGAAGTAGTCATGCAGCAGGAAATGTAGCAGCGTCTTAAATTTGATGGTTCTCGGGACTCGATGCATGTAGAAGAGTTTCTATATCGAGTTCGTGCTCTGACGGGACAGACTCTTGGTTTACTTCAGTTACTTTGCACCTGCTTTTCACGGGCAAAGCCAGCGATTGGTTCTGGGATTTTCATTAAAGAAACCACCAATACTCCTGGCAATCGTTTTGTACGGCATTTAAACAAAGATTCGACGACAAAGATTCGGCAACAGAAGGACAATGAACCCTTTGAAGATTTTCAGACTGCCATTGAAAGGTTAGTGGCTCGACTTTCACATGAAATAAGCGAACTTAAGCTGATCGATATTCTTAAATGAAGTGCGAAAAATGCTCTTCGATGTGAGTTCTTACATTTGAAAATACAGAATAGGAGCGAGTTGAGAGAGGAAGTTATGAAGCATGAACATTTCTGTAAAGATGCAGGTTCTGCAGTTAAACAGAGTTACTAGAGCTAATGCATCCGAGATTCAGAGTGATGCCGAATATCTCAAAGAAAAGAGTATCTCCGAGCTGCGTCGCAAACGGTTTGTCTGCTGGATTGCGACAAAACCGGTCATCGATTCGAAGACTGTGTTGCTGAACGCCGCGTCTTCTAATATGGCTGTGGGGCGAAAAATACTTTTAAGCCAAAGTGCGAGAAATGTATCCCATCGGAAAACCGAAAGCGGGGTGCGCAAACCAACACCAGTTTGACGCATCCGACATTGACGGATGATCCAAAAGTTCTCTCGCATAGTTATTTTGCAGAGGTACAAACCCAGACGGAGGAGTAGCGAAAATCACACCAATAACCTTTAATAATAATAATAATAATAATACCAGCCTTGAAACAAAATATATATTTTGGAGAGGCTATTAACTGGTAGATCTGTTATACATGAATTAGACGTAGGAGATGAAGCTAAGGTTTCGGATTCACCACTTTTACACAATTTAAGTGAAGACCAAAAGGTTAGACTAGAATCCGTAATCAGTTCGTTTCCGTCGTTCGAAAAGGAATGATTAGGTCGTACCGGCGCTATCGAACATACGATCGAAATGATACCCGATAGACCAGTAAAACAGCGCCATTGGCTGATTTCACCCGCAAAGGAAATACTAATGTTTGATGAAGTGGAGAAAATGCTTGCCTTAGATGTGATTGAGGAATCAAAAAGTTCTTGGAGTAGCAATTGCGTGTTAGTCAAAAAAGGGACGAAAAATCGATTATGTTTAGATTCACGGGAGATTAATAAGAACACTTGCAAAGATGCGTACCCTTTACCACATATTAATGGCACCCTTAGCCGATTACAGCCTGCAAGATATATCACGGGACTGGATATGAAACATGCCTACTGGCAGATTCATTTAGAAGAAAAGTCTCGACATTATACATCGTTTACCATCCCCAATAGACCGCTTTACCAGTATTAGGTAATGCTGTTTGGCTTAACTAACGCTGCTCAAACATTGTGTCGACTTATGGACCAGGTGATACCTGCCCATCTCAAAAATCGGATTTTCGTCTATTTGGATGATTTACTTATGCTCTCCGATGACTTCGATTCACAGATGTTGTTGTATCAAGAGGTAGCGATGCATTTGCGTAAAGCGAAACTTACAATCAACATAGCCAAGTCAAACTTTGGTATCCGGGAGATAAAATATCTAGGATTCATAATTGGGGAGGGTCAGTTAAAAACAGACCCTGGCAAAATAAGATCTATAATGGAGTTTCCCATTCCCAAAACTGTAAAACAACTAAGAAGATTTCTTGGACTAGCGGGATGGTACCGACGCTTCGTCGATGCCACAGTGAGCTTTCCTTTTACAGAATTAATAAAAAAGCATCAGTCACTTAAATGGAACGCATCAGGCGAAGTAACTTTCAACAAATTTAAAACCTGCTTGACATCTGCTCCAACTTTAGCCACTCCCGATTTTAAACAACGCTTTATCCTAGTATGTGACGCCAGTATATTTGGTCTAGGCTTTGTATTGGCTCAATTAAATGAGGAAGGGAAAGAAATGCCTATAGCGTTTATGTTCGAAAAACTATCCAAGGCACAACGAAACTATTCGGTCACCGAACTCGAATGTTTGGCAGTGATTAAAAGAATAAAAAAGTTTAGAGCCTACGTCGAAGGGCAGGAGATTCATGTCATAACGGAACACGCATCACTGCAATGGCTTATGAGGCAAAAAGATTTGTCTGGTCGCTTGGCTCGTTGGGCTATAAAGTTGCAGGAATTTAATTTCAAAATTTCACACCGTAAGGGATCCATAAACATAGTAGCCGACGCGGTATCACGTCAAGATGAGCCTGAGGTTAGAGAACTAAATGCTCATGGACCTATAGTAGACCTTGCCTCGATAGAGCTTAAGTCGAGAGAATACATGGATCTAATAGAAGACATAAGGGTTAACCAACATAAGTTACCCGACTTAAAAGTTGAGGATAATTTGGTCTATAAGAGAACCGAACCGTCTTCCGGGAATGCGATAGCAGATAAACAATCATGAAAGCTTTGGGTTCCGTCAGTCCTTACTAACGATATAGTTTCCCGAGCTCATGACCCTCCATTGATAAAATAAAAAGGTACTTGTTTTGGCCTAAAATGGTAACACAAATACGAGCCCATGTATCGCAATGTGACGTTTGTCGCCAAACCAAAAGCGCGATGGGGAAGCCAATGATCTCCGAACGACCTTTTCAAAAACTTTATCTCGATTTGTTGGGACCGTATCCGCGATCCAAACAAGGGAATATTGGTATTTTGATAATAGTGGATGTGATCCTAAATTTCATTTCTTATGACCTCAAGTAAAGTGTATGACTTTCTAGAAAGTATGCTGTTTTGTACCTTCGGTGTGCCGGAGACCATACTTACCGACAATGGTTCGCAATTTGTCTCTGGGACTTTTAAGTCGTTTCTTACAAGATTCGGGGTAACTCACAGCTGCACTGCTCATTCACTGCTCATTCACCTCGGTGTTAGAGGCTATAAGAGCCTACGTCGGCAAAGATCATACCAATTGGGACAATAAGTTACCCGAAATCAGTGCGGCACTACGAGCCAATATCCATCGAAGCACCGGATATTCGCCATATTTTCTGGATTTCGACCAGAATATTGTTCTTAACGGAAGGGATTATGAACTTCTTAGACGTCTAGATCTCCTGGCGGATGACACTAGAGTCGATTATCCCGATGTAATACAAGTGTGTCGACAGCCCGCTCAGCAAAAGATAGCCGAATCACACGAACAGAATGCACGGAAATACAACTTACGCAGCCGTGTACGTCAACTTAAAGTAGGAGACGTCGTGTATGCCCGAAATTTTTGTCAGAGCAATGCTTTAAAAGGGTTCAGCGCTAAGCTGGCACCCGTGTTTATTCCACCCAAAGTTATTCGTCGAGTTGGAACAATGTATTACCAGTTAGCTAGTCAAGATAAGAAAAACTTAAAAGTCTATCATAGAAGTCATCTTTCTGTAAGGTCAATTACGTCTTCAACTGTGGTGTTGGGGCCGAAGGTAGGAAGACAATATCGACTCTATTTTATTAGATTGTTCTTCGATTATTAGATTATTATTCTTATTATTACCATATATTATCGAGCGTCACTGACAAACAAAAATCAATTTCAGTAACGCTTAAGAGTGCAGATCTATAATTGTAGCAGTAAGCTTTTCGTCAAGCTTTCAAAACAGAGTCGCGACAATGTACTTGCATTTTAGCATTTAAGCGAGACGTCGTTGCGGTTGCACTGATAAGAGAGTAGCATAGAGAGAGCATAGTTAAAGCTTGGGCGAAATTTCACTCAAATTAGGTAAAGATCATACGAGCTCCAAACATCATACGCTCTTTGAGCTTTATGTTCAGTACAGCCTAGCTGAACTTGCAAAGGTTTTACTAGAGTTATTAGCATGGAAGCAATTGAAGAAATTAGACGTGATTGTGTAACCCCGTATATCTATATATATATATAACCAACGAAAAGTTCTTGATCTTACGCAATCCCACGTGGCAGACCACTCTCACTGGGAAATTAATTCGAAAGTGCATAATAATCAAGTCAGTGAAAAGAAAATCATCTCAGGTATGTCGGCCGGCGTAACTAACGACGCCCATTCATTGACCCTTCAGTGGATGTTTGAACTTTAAACCGACTTCGAGCCTGGGCTGCCTCGTTTAACCCCGTTCGGATGAACTAAAAGAACGTACAGTCTCTGATAGTGATTTCGAATTAAATATCCCCCGTTGGATTCTCGAGAGGCGCAGTGCCCATACTTCCGACTGACCTGTCTCTCGAGTAGCTCCCGAGTAGCGGCTACCATCCACGTCAATAGAGGGTCCTCGTTACTCGTTAGGTATGAGAGTTAACATTGTCTTTTGAGATTACAAAGCAGTACGGATCAGTACGCTCGTGTGCATATACTGATACTGTTTTCTTTCCTCAGAAACATTTAACTACGTCATCCTTGAGCTCAACGATCACGAAAGGAGTAAATGTTACTAAAACCACCAACAAAGCTGTGAATTTGTAAATATAATCATGTGCACAGAGATGAAAAGTAACCTGCGTGTTACTCTTTTGATTTTCATTTTTACTACAATAATGTATTGGTATATCTCACCCATTTATTCTATTACCAATATATATGATTCCGACTCTTATTCCTTATATATTAAGCTATCTTATATACATCTTCAAATCTTTTTTCTTATATTAAGCATCAGCATATTCGTTGATAGCCATGCGGCGATAAAATCCATGCATTCGTTCGCAGTTAGTTCCAGAAGGGTCCTGACAAGCAGGGATGCGCTAGACTCAGTATGCACGGCTAAGTAAGTGCGAATCTAATAGGTTCCCAGCCACCGGGGCATCGAAGGAAACGAGGCTGCGGACGTTCTGGCTAAGGGGGCTGGCGAACGAAAGAACCGAAAACGTGCCTATCTCCCTTAGAACGTTACAAAGCGATCTAGAGAAGCAGGCCGCTCTACAAACCGAGAACAGAAGGAGGAACACAACCACCTGCAGAACCTCGAGTACCATGTGCAAAGAGCGAAATGGAAAACTAGCTCACTGTCTACTGCACCTTCCACGGAAAGACTGTAGACTGCTGGTGGGAATACTCACAGGTCACTATCTGGCTGCGGCGCACGCAGCCAAGCTAGGCATCACCAACAGAGACAGCTGTAGGAAATGTGATGAACCCGGGTCTATCGAAACCCTGGAACATCTCATCTGCAACTGCCCGGCTCTCTCACGGGCAAGGAAAAGATACCTAGGCGTCTCCGGTGCGCCTGGCATCACTGGAAGATGCCTCCAAGAGAACGCCGAGGGAATTACTTGCCTTTGCTAAACACCTCGATACTCGAGGACTTTCAAACCTCACCAACACCCCCGTAAAGGTCCATTTACATCCGGATCACTAAGGGCCATATTGGCAAATAATAGTCCCCGCTGAAGGACGTCCGGGTTAACCTAACCTATTAAGCATCAAAAACCAAAATGAATATAACCCTAAATTAAGAAACTTGTAGACTTGATGTATAGAGTTGGGAAACCATGAAAATATACATAATGTCGCTAATTTTGAAGTATAATCCTAATATGTTCTAAATTCAGGCGTCCGTCCTCAGTCAAGCATGATCGAAGTGGTGGGATGAAAACTGTATTAGGTTATTATAGGGTCTATACGGTAGAATATACCTGTATAGCATAGGTTGGGAAGGGAAGAGAATGAAGATACTCGATAACACCTGAGTTTCTCACGATTTGATATGAGGGTTCTCACTATGCATCACCAATTTAATAGTTCAATTACCATTTCCTTATTCCAGTTTAACCTGGGTTCTTGTGTCGATTTTGATCTTGTAAATGTGCACCTAAAACATGATGCGAGTGTGTGTCAGTATGAGATAGGAGAGAGTAGAACGAACACCGACAATCCGGCGAGCTTAGTCAGAGTATAGCTAGAGATGCACACGAAATTTCTGTATACTGGTTTAGGTAAAAGACATCTATCCCACACCTGCACGCTACAAACCATTGAAAATTCAAGTTACAGGCGTTCGGGCTAGGGGTGTTTCACTGTATAAAATACGAACAACTGCTCTTTAAACAACTTCTCTCCAAATTGATTTTAGACCCTTGGTTTCTTTGGCAAACCTTCTTAGAATTTGTCATAGATTATGGTTTTAACAACCGCTTGGTGCATTTTTATACCCGGTACTCGAAGTCCGTCTTTATTAGCGCCTATATCTCAAGGACTATAAAATCTAGAGCAACGAAATTTTGTATCTAGACTCCTGTGGCATACACGACTTTTAAGATACGGGAAAACTTAAAACGCAGAATCATAAGGAATGACCATATCTCTCTGAGGGTTGAATCTGGATCAAATCGGATCATTCATATAGCCACAATGAAGAAAACCATTTCAAAATGCATCGTTCCCTCTCGTTCTCTCTCACACGCCACCCCGTCTGCTTTGACCGTCCGTATTTTTTCACGCTTAGATCTCAGAGAGCTTAAAAGATAGATCAATCAAACTCTCTATCCAAGCTCCTGCAATATCATTTCAATTTTTCCACGCCCCCTTCCGCCCCCACAAAGAACGAAAATCTGTGGAATCCACAATTTGTAAGATACGAGAAAATTAAAAACGAGGATAATAGAAAATGGCCATATCTATCAGATTGTTGAATCTAGATCAGGTCGAATCATTGAAAGGGTTCAACTTAATTTTTTTTCTTCTAAATTTTCTTTTTTGGCAATAATTTAATTTTTGCCCCTTTTACGAAAATATAATAAATTACATAAAACGTAGGCTCACATGTATACTGACTGAGTACCGGGTACAAAGAAGAGCTCACATCGTTTCCTCTCGTTTTTACTCCATAAAAATGTACCTACTCTATTATACACTCCTCATCACTTGAATAGGACACCCCTAAGTGCGTTTTCTATCGCTATCTGCTCGCAAACCAATGATGCTAGAGACTTAATTATACCCGGTACTCGAAGAGTAAAGAGGTATATTAGATTTGTGCAAAAAATGGATGTGTGTAACACCCAAAAGGAAGCGTTTCCGACCCATAAAGTATATATATTCTTGATCAGCATCAATAGCCGAGTCGATATAGCTATGTCTGACTGTCCGTCCGTCTGTCCGTCTTCATTAGCGCCTATAGCTCAAAGACTAAAAAAGCTAGAGGAACACAATTTTGTATCCAGACTGCTGTCCTATCGCACTGTTACAAGTGTATTTTAAAATTTCGCCCCGCCCCCTTCCGCCCACTCAAAGGACGAAAATGTGTGGCATGCACAATTTTAAAGATACGAGAAAACTAAAAACGCAGAATCGTAGAGAATTGCAATATCTATCACAGTGCTGAATCTGGATCAGATCGAATCATAAATATAGCCACAATGAAGAAAACCATTTCGAAATGCATCGTTCCCTCTCACTCTCTCTCACACACAGGGGTGGGCGCTGTGCCCATTCGTCCAGATGAGCGCCTAGATCTCAGAGACTATAAGAGCTAGGGCAACCAAAGTCTCTATCCATGCTCCTGTGATATCACTTCAGTACAAGTGTATTTCAAAATTTCGCCACGCCCCTTTCCGCCCCCACAAAAGACGAAAATCTACAAATTTGAAGATACGGGAAAATTAAAAACGCAGAATCATAGAAAATTACCATATCTATCAGAGTATTGAATATGGATCAGATCGGATCATAAATATAGTCAGAAGGAACAAATGAAATTTCAGTGGTCTTCCAAGTGCAGACTCATTCCCTCTCTCTCTCGCACACAGCCGTGTATGTATATGTAGGAAGTAGATTTAGACATGTAGAAAAGACAGATGTAAAAAAAATGGAAACATCTAATATATATAAATCTTCGAAAAGGTTGACATAATTTTTTTTTTTTTCTTTTTTGGCTAAAACTAATTTTATCCCTTTTGCCAACATGTAATAATGTAATTTATTACAAGCTCACATACATATATACTGACTGAGTACCGGGTATAAAGTAGAGCCGCGGCGGTAGATGCGGCTCAAAACGTTTCCCTCGTTTTTTTTTTAAATTAAATATCAGTTATTACCGTTGCCTTAACCAAATTGAATTCTTCATGAATAATTTTTAATTAATAACCAGAAATTCTTAAGCGAAATTCTCAATTGCGTCACTTGAATAGGTCTTTTAAACAAAAAAACATTTCAGAGATCTCCGATTCTTTTTAACATAAATATAACTTGAATATATGGTATCTGGCTTAATTTAGAAGAAAAAAAAGGTTTTAATAATGCGTCGAGCCACCTTGCCGTTCCAAAACTTCAGTCATTCGGGTTGGAAGGGATCGATACAAACTGGCCAAGTAATTTAATGAAATCGAGTCCCAAGCTAATTCGATCGCTTTGATGAGTTCGGGTACACTCGAATATTGCTTTTCTGAGCCTTATATTTGACGTGTCAGCCATCCCCAAACATTTTCGATTATATTTAAATCGGGTGAGTATGGCGGCCATCTTAAAAGGTCCACATTTTGGCTTCGTATATAAGATTTTACAACCCGAGCTGTATGTTCGTTGCGTTATCATGTTGATATATCCATGGTATATGTCCAAAAAGGTTGTGAAATTATAGAAAAGCTTCTTTTACTATTTCCTTGTTACACAACGCATTCATTTTTGATGACAAGAACTTTAGTTTGTAGGTGCCATAGTAGGAAATGGCCCCCCACACCATAACACCTCCAGCTCTGATATGCAAACGGTCCAAATGATGAGGTTCCTTGCGGAGATCATGGAAATAGTAACTATAACCATCAGGGCCTTCTAAATTTAACTTTTTTTTCGACTGAGAATACGACGCAATGCCACTGCGAGGTCCAGGCCACATGCTCGCGATGCGTTTTTCTTGCCGGGTTAAGGGGAGGCTTTTTCTTTATTTGTAACCTCTTTAGGTGTTAAGCCTTCAAAATAACGCGATGGACAGTGTATAAACTAGCCTTAACATCACATTTTTCACGAATTTTTGCCACAGGGGCGCGAATATGAGGCGTCTTTCCGAATTGGTGAGCACACTATGCGTGCGTCCTTTCATATTCTTTCCATATTCAGACTCATAACCTAAAAATTCCGATATGACATGCCGGCTCCTGTGGTTTGTTTTGCTATTTGTGCAATTGATAGGCCAGGGTCCTTGTATGCCTTTATTTTTCCTTTTTCCTTCTCAGTTAAGGCTTTTCCTCGACCCATTTTAATTTTATTTTAAAGGTAATCGTCGAAAATCACAAACAAGTTCGATCAGAGAAAACTGCGTGTGTATATGGCACAAACAAATGGACTCTATTTCAAGCGAATTCCAACAAAAAGCAAGAAAAAAAAATAACAGATCTCTCCCACAACTTTCAGTTTGTTGCTGAGAGAGATAAATAGTTGCACAAAGAGAACGTGCAAAAATACCGGTTTTTTATCATTTCGCTTTTGAGCTATAAGCAATTGAACATAGACTGTAAAGGGTGTCCTATTCAAGTGATGAGGAGTGTACATACATCTGTATGTTTTTTAATGATTTTGTAACGATTGATGTTGAATTAAAAGTCAAGTCCAAATATATTGCAAAGGACAAAGGTGATGTTCAAGCAGATCATAATTATTGTATCACACTGAACTGATCTATATATAACTGCGGAACGTACATAAAATAAGTAATTTATGACTGCTAGGGTGTGTGTTCATAAAACATGAACAGGAACCGACAAAGGCCAACCAATAAACAATACAGTCCACTTGAAGGAGGCCACTTGAGAAAAAGGACACATAGAGTTCGACCATAAAATCATATACAGGGGCACGTCGAACCCAAATCTATTAAAGCATGTTGTTTTCTTAGCGTTGGTCTTAGTTTTAATTACCTTATATTTTCCTATATATAGTGCATAAGTTTTGAAAATAAAACAGTTTGAATTTACAACTCAACTCGCAAGTGTTTCGACTTTTCTTTTAAGGTCTTAACAGGTGAATAAAAAATTCCTCATATAGAAATTGGTTGGTAATTTTCAGTGCTAATGTAACTGTATAATAAAATTTTGGGAAGGTTTGATCAGTTGTTTTAATGAGTCATAAATATAAATAAGGATGTTTTTTCATAATCCCCATCATATATAAAAGATCATACGCGTATCCTTATAGTCTGTTTTTAACATATATATAGGTATAGTGGTTGTCCGGCTTGAAGAATATAAAAACAAACTTCGGCGTGCCGAACCGCAATAGTGTAGAACCATTAGACGAGTTGAAATAAGTTTTTATGCAGCATTCATAAGTGACTATAAATAATGTTAATATACATCCATAGCTATTCAGCTGATTGTGTTCTCTGCCAACGCTTGTATGCTATTTGGGAATCTGTAGGTGGAAAACTCAGGCGAAAGTTTAATATTGCTCGAATGAATAGATTGGAGACTGGAATATCAACAGCAAGAAGACTAGGAATATTAGGATCTCCAGAATTCGTTTTGTAAGTAAAATTTATTAAAGTTTCTGAAAAATAGCATTCAGCATTTCAGCATTCGTCAAGGAAAAATGTATCGTTATGTAGCCAAAACGTATCGTCCAGAAGACTTCGTTCAATTTGCAGAAACCGGTTATTTAGAAACCCCTTCCCAAAAGGTGCCAGAACCACCTAACGTAATGTAAGTTTTAAATTATTTTTTTCCGCCATATTTATACAAAATGATACATTATATTTTGTTTTAATCTTTTTTTCAGTGGTAGTGCTTTTTTCCACATAACTTAAGTATCTTACATCTGGTTGTATGGAATTCTGAAGTTCCTTGTAATTCTGAAAAGCTTATAAGTGAAGCTATAAATCGGATCCAAATTATTAAGCTTTCAAATTTGATCATTTTTTGTGGTTTTTTTTTTTCGAAATGTTGGCTTTGAAACCTAAGGACATATCAGAAACTAATTATTTCTTGGGCTCAATAAAACCAGATGTATGATACATACTTAAGTTATGTGAAAAAAAGAATTTTAAAAATGTAAAAAACGAACAACGCCTTAAAAAAATAAATAAATGCAATAAAATTTTGTAAATCACCAAATTGATCAGAAAAAGTTGGTTGGTGGAGCGAATTCGGTAACAGAATTTATCACCTTGGAGAGCATGCAGCCAGAAATGTGTATAGCATCCGTATCCATCGAGTCCGCCAACTCTCTACCTATCCTGTCCCATCTGATCCCACTAATAAAGATAAGTCCCGGACCACCGGATACTGCCATGACAGTTACCCAGGCGTGTGTTGCCAAAACTATTGGTGGTGATCCCACCAAAGTTTTTGTCTCACGGCTAGCCCCTGACTCCACAACTAATGATATGACTGCTTTTATACAAAGCAAAATAAAAGCAGTCGGTTCCAAGGTGGGGAAGTTTAACTTCTCTTATGCCAGGGAGACAGCTACCTTTAACTCCCCAACTCTGTTTGACACCATTTACTCTGGACCCGACCATTGCGTTGTTAATCCGAGTCCCTCCGCTCACTATACCTGTAGACGCCTACCATCCTACTTTGGAAAGGTTGCTCGATATAGGACCAACCGCATTGGATCGGTCGGGTGGGCTACCTCAGTGTGTCCGCTGCTTTCGTAAAGCCGCGTTTGCGAAGCTTAATAACCTCATTAGGGATTTTGATTGGTTCTCATTGTTTTTGTGAACTGATATTACGATAGTCATAAACACTTTCTTCGATGCACTAGACTCACTTTTTGATTCTTGAATCCCGCTTTCTAATATGATTAGATCTGAGAAACTTCTTGGTTCACCAAATTGTTACCCAATTTAAAAACTTAAAATCAAGACTTAACAAAAATGTTCAAGAAGTTGGCTCTCCTTCTCTTCTCTTCTTCTCTGGTTATGTAATGGCTCTGTCAAACTTCTCAGTTCTTAACGCTCAATGATATAAGAACTACCTATCTCGATGCAGGATACGTTTTTCTCAGGACCCTAAAACGTTTTAAAGTTTCGTAAACAGTAAACGTAGAACGTCCCCACACCCATCCTCTCTATTATTAATTAACACGTCGGCAAATAAGGATCAGGCAATTGCCGATCTTTTTGCCCAGTTTGTTCAAAACACCTATTCTCTGGAGAGCTTCTCCGGTCAGCCATACCCATACGGTCTACCGAGGTCGAGCGGCATTTTCAGTCCCTTGCTAAATGAAAGCTCGCTGCTTCATGATCTCCGAACAGTTAAGCCATTGTCTTTATCGGGTCCTGATGGAGCTCATGGCTGCGTACTCAGGTACTGCGCCGAATCTCTGTGATTAACGTCCAAACAAATTAAATAGAAGAAAGGTACGAGTACCTAAGCTATGTATTCTTATATATACCATTGTATACATAGCTGGAACGCTCAAAAATACATAGTCAAGCTACGATTATACAATACGATATAAAATAATTATATTTATGATAATATAAAAACTTTATATATGGTTTACCTTTAGGGAACTCTAATTGAATAATTACTTATAACAAAGGTAAACATTTTATGTCTTTTTCAGAAGCTCATTTTTCATTCATCGCTTTCAAACTTATGCGAATGATGACAAGGTCTTACCCTTGGTGGTTCTAGGATTGTCTGCAATTGTTATCTTAATATGCATTACAAAAAATATGTCAAAACAAAAAACCCCCCGAAAAACGATAGAAACAAATTCTAAAATAAAATAAAGAAAAATCTGTAAAAATACCCTTTTTTGTATAATAAACTAATTGACTCTAATTTCCACATTTTACTTTAATTAATTTTTCCTTCGAACGTAGTTTCTGTATCCACATGTTAACATTCAGTTTCCTATTATACTAACCGTTTTCTTTTTGCAATGAGGAATCAGAGGGGGACAAAACCGACGCGAAATGTACAGTCAGCATGCCCCGTACCAAAGGGGATCAACAGGCTCTACCCATTGCCCAACGAACCCACGCCTGTATATAGCCACTAAGCGGATCGAGCGAGTCCTACGCGCAGCAGTGCACGGAGGAGGCCACGGAGAAGCAAACAGGTAACACCAGCGGCGCTACGCATGGAAATAGCTTTCGAGCGACAAGAGCATAGGGATTAAGGATCTACAGATTGTAACCCAGCGAATAAGATGATCCTAAGATATCAATAAAGATAAAAATAAGTCTAGACGCGAATTCACAATTGGCTTTTTTCTCTCGATGCTTTTCAAACTACGACAATTCAAACCGGGTTCGCGATAAAAATTGAGGCGTTGCGCTTTTCTTGCCGGGTTAAGAGGAGGCTTTTTCTTTATTTGTAATCTCTTTAGGTGTTTAGCCTTCAAAATAACGCGATGGACAGTGTATAAACTAGCCTTAACATCACATTTTTCACGAATTTTTGCCACAGGGGCGCGAATATGAGGCGTCTTTCCGAATTGGTGAGCACACTATGCGTGCGTCCTTTCATATTCTTTCCATATTCAGACTCATAACTTAAAAATTCCGATATGACATGCCGGCTTCTGTTGTTTGTTTTGCTATTTGTGCAATTGATAGGCCAGGGTCCTTGTATGCCTTTATTTTTCCTCCTCAGTTAAGGCTTTTCCTCGACCCATTTTAATTTTATTTTAAAGGTAATCGTCGAAAATCACAAAAAAGTTCGATCAGCGAAAACTGCGTGTGTATATGGCACAAACAAATGGACTCTATTTCAAGCGAATTCCAACAAAAAGCAAGAAAAAAAAATAACAGATCTCTCCCACAACTTTCAGTTTGTTGCTGTGAGAGATAAATAGTTGCACAAAGAGAACGTGCAAAAATACCGGTTTTTTATCATTTCGCTTTTGAGCTATAAGCAATTGAACATAGACTGTAAAGGGTGTCCTATTCAAGTGATGAGGAGTGTACATACATCTGTATGTTTTTTAATGATTTTGTAACGATTGATGTTGAATTAAAAGTCAAGTCCAAATATATTGCAAAGGACAAAGGTGATGTTCAAGCAGATCATAATTATTGTATCACACTGAACTGATCTATATATAACTGCGGAACGTACATAAAATAAGTAATTTATGACTGCTAGGGTGTGTGTTCATAAAACATGAACAGGAACCGACAAAGGCCAACCAATAAACAATACAGTCCACTTGAAGGAGGCCACTTGAGAAAAAGGACACATAGAGTTCGACCATAAAATCATATACAGGGGCACGTCGAACCCAAATCTATTAAAACATGTTGTTTTCTTAGCGTTGGTCTTAGTTTTAATTACCTTATATTTTCCTATATATAGTGCATAAGTTTTGAAAATAAAACAGTTTGAATTTACAACTCAACTCGCAAGTGTTTCGACTTTTCTTTTAAGGTCTTAACAGGTGAATAAAAGATTCCTCATATAGAAATTGGTTGGTAATTTTCAGTGCTAAAGTAACTGTATAATACAATTTTGGGAAGGTTTGGTCAGTTGTTTTAATGAGTCATAAATATAAATAAGGATGTTTTGTCATAATCCCCATCATATATAAAAGATCATACGCGCATCCTTATAGTCTGTTTTTAACATATATATAGGTTTAGTGGTTGTCCGGTTTGAAGAATATAAAAACAAACTTCGGCGTGCCGAACCGCAATAGTGTAGAACCATTAGACGAGTTGAAATAAGTTTTTATGCAGCATTCATAAGTGACTATAAATAATGTTAATATACATCCATAGCTATTCAGCTGATTGTGTTCTCTGCCAACGCTTGTATGCTATTTGGGAATCTTTAGGTGGAAAACTCAGGCGAAAGTTTAATTTGCTCAAATGAATAGATTGGAGACTGGAATATCAACAGCAAGAAGACTAGGAATATTAGGATCTCCAGAATCCGTTTTGTAAGTAAAATTTATTAAAGTTTCTGAAAAATAGCATTCAGCATTTCAGCATTCGTCAAGGAAAAATCGTTATGTAGCCAAAACGTATCGTCCAGAAGACTTCGTTCAATTTGCAGAAACCGGTTATTGAAAAACCCCTTCCCAAAAGGTGCCAGAACCACCTAACGTAATGTAAGTTTTAAATTATTATTTTCCGCCATATTTATACAAAATGATACATTATATTTTGTTTTAATCTTTTTTTCAGAGGTAGTGCTTTTTTCCACATAACTTAAGTATCTTACATCTGGTTGTATGGAATTCTGAAGTTCCTTGTTATTCTGAAAAGCTTATAAGTGAAGCTATAAATCGGAGCCAAACACATTCTACATGCAGCTAACCGACTGGAAATTATTAAGCTTTCAAATTTGATCATTTTTTGTGATTTTTTTTTCCGATATGTTGGCTTTGAAACCTAAGGACATATCAGAAACTAATTATTTCTTGGGCTCAATAAAACCAGATGTATGATACATACTTAAGTTATGTGAAAAAAGAAGCATTTTAAAAATGTAAAAAACGAACTACGCCTTAAAAAAATAAATAAATGCAATCAAATTTTGTAAATCCCCAAATTGTTCAGAAAAAGTTGGTTGGTGGTGCGAATTCGGTAACAGAATTTATCACCTTGGAGAGCATGCAGCCAGAAATGTGTATAGCGTCCGATGGATGAGTCCGCCAACTCTCTACCTATCCTGTCCCATCTGATCCCACTAATAAATATAAGTCTCGGACCACCGGATACTGCCATGACAGTTACCCAGGCGTGTTTTGCCAAAACCACTGGTGGTGATCCCACCAAAGTTTTTGTCTCACGGCTAGCCCCTGACTCCACAACTAATGATGTGACTGCTTTTATACAAAGCAAAATAAAAGCAGTCGGTTTAAAGGTGGGGAAGTTTAACTTCTCTTATGCCAGGGAGACAGCTACCTTTAAGATAAACGTCTCCCCAACTCAGTTTGACACCATTTGGTAATAAATGAGTTTAATGCTAAGAAGAAGAATAGGCCCCCAATAACGCTCAGTACTAATCAAGCCAGTGATTCATGATCATTTTAACTTAAGTTTTCATTATTTGCTCGTATATTCCACCTTCTTTGGATATCGCAATTTACGAGCAGCACTTGTCCGCTTTAAACGCTGTTTCTTCCTCGCTATCTGATAAAGATCATTTGATAGTTCTTGGTGATTTCAACTTGCCAGGAACTGTTTGGATCCGACCATTGCGTTGTTAATCCGAGTCCCTCCGCTCACTATACCTGTAGACGCCTACCATCCTACTTTGGAAAGATTGCTCGATATGGGACCAACCGCATTGGATCGGTCGGGTGGGCTACCTCAGTGTGTCCGCTGCTTTCGTAAAGCCGCGTTTGCGAAGCTTAATAACCTCATTAGGGATTTTGATTGGTTCTCATTGTATTTGTGAACTGATATTACGATAGTCATAAACACTTTCTTCGATGCACTAGACTCACTTTTTGATTCTTGAATCCCGCTTTCTAATATGATTAGATCTGAGAAACTTCTTGGTTCACCAAATTGTTACCCAATTTAAAAACTTAAAATCAAGACTTAACAAAAATGTTCAAGAAGTTGGCTCTCCTTCTCTTCTCTTCTTCTCTGGTTATGTAATGGCTCTGTCAAACTTCTCAGTTCTTAACGCTCAATGATATAAGAACTACCTATCTCGATGCAGGATACGTTTTGCTCAGGACCCTACAAAGTTTTAAAGTTTCGTAAACAGTAAACGTAGAACGTCCCCACACCCATCCTCTCTATTATTCCTTAACACGTCGGCAAATAATGATCAGGCAATTGCCGATCTTTTTGCCCAGTTTGTTCAAAACACCTATTCTCTGGAGAGCTTCTCCGGTCAGCCATACCCATACGGTCTACCGAGGTCGAGCGGCATTTTCAGTCCCTTGCTAAATGAAAGCTCGCTGCTTCATGATCTCCGAACAGTTATGCCAGTGTCTTTATCGGGTCCTGATGGAGCTCAGGTACTGCGCCGAATCTCTGTGTGGATCGTTGCGCAAACTATCCAGCCTGTCCACTAAGTCTAAATACTTCCCCTCGATATGGAAGGAGTCCTTTATAATTCTTCTTCAAAAGAAAGGCAGCAAGTCTGAGCTAACCGCTTTTCCTAAAGTATTTGAGAAAATTTTAACTCCGCACCTGCAGTATCTTTGCAGATCAATTATATATCCTGCTCAGCATGGATTTATAAGGCGGAGATCAACAACCAAAAATTTGTTGGACTTAACCTCTTTCAATATAAAATGCTTTCAATGTAATCTACAGCCGGATGTCATTTACACAGATTTCAGTAAAGCTTTCGACTCTGTAAAACACTCTCCTAGCAGAAAAACGTAACACCCTGAAAAACTTGAAACTCCTTGTCTTTACCAGTTATGGTTACTTCGGATGTACCACAGGGCCCCTTACTCTTTACACTCTTCATTAATGACCTGCCTTTGGTATTAACATACTTTCGAGTACTTATGTAAGCGGATGATGTTAATCGTAATCCCTCTACAATATCATATCTACTACTAATTCCCTTCCTTTTCTTAAATCACTAATACTTACATAACTTTCTATCTTAGTTTCTTTAGTAAGATTAGTTCCTTGAATATTAGTGAAACATTCTAGTTTTCCTGCATGATCGTGATCGGTTCGGTTAACGAGTCGCATGGAATGCGGCAGCGCCCTCGGTCGGTTGGGTGGAAGGAGGGCTGTGTTCCTACCTGGGATTCGCGCGTAACAGCATTCGGCTGATGTCCCATGGGCCACTTGATAATGCAGTCGTTGTATATTAATGTCCAAACAAATTAAAAAGAAGAAAGGTACGAGTACCTAAGCTATGTATTCTTATATATACCATTGTATACATATCTGGAACGCTCAAAAATACATAGTCAAGCTACGATTATACAATACGATATAAAATAATTCTATTTATGATAATATAAAAGCTTTATATATGTTTTACCTTTGGGGAACTCTAATTGAATAATTACTTATTTCAAAGGTAAACATTTTATGTCTTTTTCAGAAGCTCATTTTTCATTCATCGCCTTCAAACTTATGCGAATGATGACAAGGTTTTTCCCTTGGTGGTTCTAGGATTTTCTGCAATTGTTATCTTAATATGCATTACAAAAAATATGTCAAAACGAAAAACCCCCCGAAAAACGATAGAAACAAATTCTAAAATAAAAAAAATAAAAATCTGTAAAAATACCCTTTTTTGTGTAATAAACTAATTGACTCTAATTTCCACATTTTACTTTAATTAATTTTTCCTTCGAACGTAGTTTTTGTATCCACATGTTAACATTCAGTTTCCTATTATACTAACCGTTTTCTTTTTGCTATGAGGAATCAGAGGGGGACAAAACCGACGCGAAATGTACAGTCAGCATGCCCCGTACCAAAGGGGATCTAGAGGCTCTACCCATTGCCCAACGAACCCACGCCCGTATATAGCCACTAAGCGGATCGAGCGAGTCCTACGCGCAGCAGTGCACGGAGGAGGCCACGGAGAAGCAAACAGGTAACACCAGCGGCGCAACGCCTGGAAATAGCTTTCTAGCGACAGGAGCATAGGGATTAAGGATCTACAGATTGTAACCCAGCGAATTAGATGATCCTAAGATATCAATAAAGATAAAAATAAGTCTAGACTCGAATTCACAATTGGCTTTTTTCTCTCGATGCTTTTCAAACTACGACAATTCAAACCGGGTTGCGCTTTTCTTGCCGGGTTAAGGCGAGGCTTTTTCTTTATTTTTAACCTCTTTAGGTGTTTAGCCTTCAAAATAACGCGATGGACAGTGTATAAACTAGCCTTAACATCACATTTTTCACGAATTTTTGCCACAGGGGCGCGAATATGAGGCGTCTTTCCGAATTGGTGAGCACACTATGCGTGCGTCCTTTCATATTCTTTCCATATTCAGACTCATAACTTAAAAATTCCGATATGACATGCCGGCTCCTGTGGTTTGTTTTGCTATTTGTGCAATTGATAGGCCAGGGTCCTTGTATGGCTTTATTTTTCCTTTTTCCTCCTCAGTTAAGGCTTTTCCTCGACCCATTTTAATTTTATTTTAAAGGTAATCGTCGAAAATCACAAACAAGTTCGATTAGCGAAAACTGCGTGTGTATATGGCAACAACAAATGGACTCTATTTCAAGCGAATTCCAACAAAAAGCAAGAAAAAAAAATAACAGATCTCTCCCAGAACTTTCAGTTTGTTGCTGAGAGAGACAAATAGTTGCACAAAGAGAACGTGCAAAAATACCAGTTTTTTATCATTTCGCTTTTGAGCTATAAGCAATTGAACATAGACTGTAAAGGGTGTCCTATTCAAGTGATGAGGAGTGTACATACATCTGTATGTTTTTTAATGATGTTGTAACGATTGATGTTGAATTAAAAGTCAAGTCCAAATATATTGCAAAGGACAAAGGTGATGTTCAAGCAGATCATAATTATTGTATCACACTGAACTGATCTATATATATCTGAGGAAAGTACATAAAATAAGTAATTTCTGACTGCTAGGGTGTGTGTTCATAAAACATGAACAGGAACCGACAAAGACCAACCAATAAACAATACAGTCCACTTAAAGGAGGCCACTTTGTAGGCTTTATTTTTCCTTTTTCCTCCTCAGTTAAGGCTTTTCCTCGACCCATTTTAATTTTATTTTAAAGGTAATCGTCGAAAATCACAAACAAGTTCGATTAGCGAAAACTGCGTGTGTATATGGCAACAACAAATGGACTTTATTTCAAGCGAATTCCAACAAAAAGCAAGAAAAAAAATAACAGATCTCTCCCAGAACTTTCAGTTTGTTGCTGAGAGAGACAAATAGTTGCACAAAGAGAACGTGCAAAAATACCGGTTTTTTATCATTTCGCTTTTGAGCTATAAGCAATTGAACATAGACTGTAAAGGGTGTCCTATTCAAGTGATGAGGAGTGTACATACATCTGTATGTTTTTTAATGATGTTGTAACGATTGATGTTGAATTAAAAGTCAAGTCCAAATATATTGCAAAGGACAAAGGTGATGTTCAAGCAGATCATAATTATTGTATCACACTGAACTGATCTATATATATCTGAGGAAAGTACATAAAATAAGTAATTTCTGACTGCTAGGGTGTGTGTTCATAAAACATGAACAGGAACCGACAAAGACCAACCAATAAACAATACAGTCCACTTGAAGGAGGCCACTTGAGAAAAAGGACACATAGAGTTTGACCATAAAATCATATACATGGGCACGTCGAACCCAAATCTATTAAAACATGTTGTTTGCATGTAGTAGGTGTCATTCGAAGGGATGAGCGTGGGAACAAGTGCCGCACATCCCTCCTTTTCTTAGCGTTGGTCTTAGTTTTAATTACCTTATATTTTCCTATATATAGTGCATAAGTTTTGAAAATAAAACAGTTTGAATTTACAACTCAATTCGCAAGTGTTTCGACTTTTCTTTTAAGGTCTTAACAGGTGAATAAAAGATTCCTCATATAGAAATTGGTTGGTAATTTTCAGTGCTAAAGTAACTGTATAATACAATTTTGGGAAGGTTTGGTCAGTTGTTTTAATGAGTCATAAATATAAATAAGGATGTTTTGTCATAATCCCCATCATATATAAAAGATCATACGCGCATCCTTATAGTCTGTTTTTAACATATATATAGGTTTAGTGGTTGTCCGGTTTGAAGAATATAAAAACAAACTTCGGCGTGCCGAACCGCAATAGTGTAGAACCATTAGACGAGTTGAAATAAGTTTTTATGCAGCATTCATAAGTGACTATAAATAATGTTAATATACATCCATAGCTATTCAGCTGATTGTGTTCTCTGCCAACGCTTGTATGCTATTTGGGAATCTTTAGGTGGAAAACTCAGGCGAAAGTTTAATTTGCTCAAATGAATAGATTGGAGACTGGAATATCAACAGCAAGAAGACTAGGAATATTAGGATCTCCAGAATCCGTTTTGTAAGTAAAATTTATTAAAGTTTCTGAAAAATAGCATTCAGCATTTCAGCATTCGTCAAGGAAAAATCGTTATGTAGCCAAAACGTATCGTCCAGAAGACTTCGTTCAATTTGCAGAAACCGGTTATTGAAAAACCCCTTCCCAAAAGGTGCCAGAACCACCTAACGTAATGTAAGTTTTAAATTATTATTTTCCGCCATATTTATACAAAATGATACATTATATTTTGTTTTAATCTTTTTTTCAGAGGTAGTGCTTTTTTCCACATAACTTAAGTATCTTACATCTGGTTGTATGGAATTCTGAAGTTCCTTGTTATTCTGAAAAGCTTATAAGTGAAGCTATAAATCGGAGCCAAACACATTCTACATGCAGCTAACCGACTGGAAATTATTAAGCTTTCAAATTTGATCATTTTTTGTGGTTTTTTTTTCCGATATGTTGGCTTTGAAACCTAAGGACATATCAGAAACTAATTATTTATTGGGCTCAATAAAACCAGATGTATGATACATACTTAAGGTTTGTGAAAAAAGAAGCATTTTAAAAATGTAAAAAACGAACTACGCCTTAAAAAAATAAATAAATGCAATCAAATTTTGTAAATCCCCAAATTGTTCAGAAAAAGTTGGTTGGTGGTGCGAATTCGGTAACAGAATTTATCACCTTGGAGAGCATGCAGCCAGAAATGTGTATAGCGTCCGATGGATGAGTCCGCCAACTCTCTACCTATCCTGTCCCATCTGATCCCACTAATAAATATAAGTCTCGGACCACCGGATACTGCCATGACAGTTACCCAGGCGTGTTTTGCCAAAACCACTGGTGGTGATCCCACCAAAGTTTTTGTCTCACGGCTAGCCCCTGACTCCACAACTAATGATGTGACTGCTTTTATACAAAGCAAAATAAAAGCAGTCGGTTTAAAGGTGGGGAAGTTTAACTTCTCTTATGCCAGGGAGACAGCTACCTTTAAGATAAACGTCTCCCCAACTCAGTTTGACACCATTTGGTAATAAATGAGTTTAATGCTAAGAAGAAGAATAGGCCCCCAATAACGCTCAGTACTAATCAAGCCAGTGATTCATGATCATTTTAACTTAAGTTTTCATTATTTGCTCGTATATTCCACCTTCTTTGGATATCGCAATTTACGAGCAGCACTTGTCCGCTTTAAACGCTGTTTCTTCCTCGCTATCTGATAAAGATCATTTGATAGTTCTTGGTGATTTCAACTTGCCAGGAACTGTTTGGATCCGACCATTGCGTTGTTAATCCGAGTCCCTCCGCTCACTATACCTGTAGACGCCTACCATCCTACTTTGGAAAGGTTGCTCGATATAGGACCAACCGCATTGGATCGGTCGGGTGGGCTACCTCAGTGTGTCCGCTGCTTTCGTAAAGCCGCGTTTGCGAAGCTTAATAACCTCATTAGGGATTTTGATTGGTTCTCTTTGTATTTGTGAACTGATATTACGATAGTCATAAAAACTTTCTGCGATGCACTAGACTCACTTTTTGATTCTTGTATCCCGCTTTCTAATATGATTAGATCTGGGAAACTTCTTGGTTCACCAAATTGTTACCCCATTTAAAAACTTAAAATCAAGACTTAACAAAAATTTCCAAGAAGTTGGCTCTCCTTCTCTTCTCTTCTTCTCTGGTTATGTAATGGCTCTGTCAAACTTCTCAGTTCTTAACGCTCAATGATATAAGAACTACCTATCTCGATGCAGGATACGTTTTTCTCAGGACCCTAAAAAGTTTTAAAGTTTCGTAAACAGTAAACGTAGAACGTCCCCACACCCATCCTCTCTATTATTCCTTATTCCTCTATTATTCTCCGAACAGTTAAGCCAGTGTCTTTATCGGGTCCTGATTTAGCTCATGGCTGTGTACTCAGATACTGCGCCGAATCTCTGTGTGGATCGTTGCGCAAACTATCCAGCCTGTCCACTAACTCTAAATACTTCTCCTCGATATGGAAGAAGTCCTTTATAATTCTTCTCCAAAAGAAAGGCAGCAAGTCTGAGCTAACCGCTTTTCCTAAAGTATTTGAGAAAATTTTAACTCCGCACCTGCAGTATCTTTGCAGATCAATTATACATCCTGCTCAGCATGGATTTATAAGGCGGAGATCAACAACCAACATTTTTTTGGACTTAACCTCTTTCAATATAAAATGCTTTCAATGTAATCTACAGCCGGATGTCATTTACACAGATTTCAGTAAAGCTTTCGACTCTGTAAAACACTCTCCTAGCAGAAAAACGTAACCCCCTGAAAAACTTGAAACTCCTTGTCTTTACCAGTTATGGTTACTTCGGATGTACCACAGGGCCCCTTACTCTTTACACTCTTCATTAATGACCTGCCTTCGGTATTAACATACTCTCGAGTACTTATGTAAGCGGATGATGTTAATCGTAATCCCTCTACAATATCATATCTCCTACTAATTCCCTTCCTCTTCTTAAATCACTAATACTTACATAACTTTCTATCTTAGTTTCTTTAGTAAGATTAGTTCCTTGAATATTAGTGAAACATTCTAGTTTTCCTGCATGATCGTGATCGGTTCGGTTAACAAGTCGCATGGAATGCGGCAGCGCCCTCGGTCGGTTGGGTGGAAGGAGGCCCCTCCCATTGGCCACTTGATAATGCAGTCGTTGTATATTAACGTCCAAACAAATTAAAAAGAAGAAAGGTACGAGTACCTAAGCTATGTATTCTTATATATACCATTGTATACATAGCTGGAACGCTCAAAAATACATAGTCAAGCTACGATTATACAATACGATATAAAATAATTATATTTATGATATTATAAAAGCTTTATATATGGTTTACCTTTGGGGAACTCTAATTGAATAATTACTTATAGCAAAGGTAAACATTTTATGTCTTTTTCAGAAGCTCATTTTTCATTCATCGCCTTCAAACTTATGCGAATGATGACAAGGTTTTTCCCTTGGTGGTTCTAGGATTGTCTGCAATTGTTATCTTAATATGCATTACAAAAAATATGTCAAAACAAAAAACCCCCCGAAAAACGATAGAAACAAATTCTAAAATAAAATAAAGAAAAATCTGTAAAAATAACCTTTTTTGTGTAATAAACTAATTGACTCTAATTTCCACATTTTACTTTAATTAATTTTTCCTTCGAACGTAGTTTTTGTATCCACATGTTAACATTCAGTTTCCTATTATACTAACCGTTTTCTTTTTGCTATGAGGAATCAGAGGGAGACAAAACCGACGCGAAAAGTACAGTCAGCATTCCCCGTACCAAAGGGGATCTAGAGGCTCTACCCATTGCCCAACGAACCCACGCCCGTATATAGCCACTAAGCGGATCGAGCGAGTCCTACGCGCAGCAGTGCACGGAGGAGGCCACGGAGAAGCAAACAGGTAACACCAGCGGCGCTACGCCTGGAAATAGCTTTCAAGCGACAAGAGCATAGGGATTAAGGATCTACAGATTGTAACCCAGCGAATAAGATGATCCTAAGATATCAATAAAGATAAAAATAAGTCTAGACTCGAATTCACAATTGGCTTTTTTCTCTGGATGCTTTTCAAACTACGACAATTCAAACCGGGTTGCGCTTTTCTTGCCGGGTTAAGGGGAGGCTTTTTCTTTATTTTTAACCTCTTTAGGTGTTTAGCCTTCAAAATAACGCGATGGACAGGGGCGAATCACGAATTTTTGCCACAGGGGCGCGAATATGAGGCGTCTTTCCGAATTGGTGAGCACACTATGCGTGCGTCCTTTCATATTCTTTCCATATTCAGACTCATAACTTAAAAATTCCGATATGACATGCCGGCTCCTGTTGTTTTTTTTGCTATTTGTGCAATTGATAGGCCAGGATCCTTGTATGCCTTTATTTTTCCTTTTTCCTCCTCAGTTAAGGCTTTTCCTCGACCCATTTTAATTTTATTTTAAAGGTAATCGTCGAAAATCACAAACAAGTTCGATCAGCGAAAACTGGGTGTGTATATGGCAACAACAAATAAACTCTATTTCAAGCGAATTCCAACAAAAAGCAAGAAAAAAAAATAACAGATCTCTCCCAGAACTTTCAGTTTGTTGCTGAGAGAGACAAATAGTTGCACAAAGAGAACGTGCAAAAATACCGGTTTTTTATCATTTCGCTTTTGAGCTATAAGCAATTGAACATAGACTGTAAAGGGTGTCCTATTCAAGTGATGAGGAGTGTACATACATCTGTATGTTTTTTAATGATTTTGTAACGATTGATGTTGAATTAAAAGTCAAGTCCAAATATATTGCAAAGGACAAAGGTGATGTTCAAGCAGATCATAATTATTGTATCACACTGAACTGATCTATATATAACTGCGGAACGTACATAAAATAAGTAATTTATGACTGCTAGGGTGTGTGTTCATAAAACATGAACAGGAACCGACAAAGGCCAACCAATAAACAATACAGTCCACTTGCAGGAGGCCATGTTGTTTGCATGTATTAGGTGTCATTAGAAGGGATGAGCGTGGGAACAAGTGCCGCACAGCCCTCCTTTTCTTAGCGTCGGTCTTAGTTTTAATTACCTTATATTTTCCTATATATAGTGCATAAGTTTTGAAAATAAAACAGTTTGAATTTACAACTCAACTCGCAAGTGTTTCGACTTTTCTTTTAAGGTCTTAACAGGTGAATAAAAGATTCCTCATATAGAAATTGGTTGGTAATTTTCAGTGCTAAAGTAACTGTATAATACAATTTTGGGAAGGTTTGGTCAGTTGTTTTAATGAGTCATAAATATAAATAAGGATGTTTTATCATAATCCCCATCATAAATAATGTTAATATACATCCATAGCTATTCAGCTGATTGTGTTCTCTGCCAACGCTTGTATGCTATTTGGGAATCTGTAGGTGGAAAACTCAGGCGAAAGTTTAATATTGCTCGAATGAATAGATTGGAGACTGGAATATCAACAGCAAGAAGACTAGGAATATTAGGATCTCCAGAATTCGTTTTGTAAGTAAAATTTATTAAAGTTTCTGAAAAATAGCATTCATCATTTCAGCATTCGTCAAGGAATAATGTATCGTTATTTAGCCAAAACGTATCGTCAGATACGTTCGTGCCAGAACCACCTAACGTAATGTAAGTTTTAAATAATTTTTTTCCGCCATATTTATATAAAATTATGCATTATATTTTGTTTTAATCTTTTTTTCAGAGGTAGTGCTTTTTTCCACGTAACTTAAGTATCTTACATCTGGTTGTATGGAATTCTGAAGTTCCTTGTAATTCTGAAAAGCTTATAAGTGAAGCTATAAATCGGATCCAAACACTTTCTACCTGCAGCTAACCGACTGGAAATTATTAAGCTTTCAAATTTGATCATTTTTTGTGGTTTTTTTTCCGAAATGTTGGCTTTGAAACCTAAGGACACAACTAATTATTTCTCGGTCTCAATACAACCAGATGTATGATACATACTTAAGGTTTGTGAAAAAAGAAGCATTTTAAAAATGTAAAAAACGAACTACGCCTTAAAAAAATAAATAAATGCAATCAAATTTTGTAAATCCCCAAATTGTTCAGAAAAAGTTGGTTGGTGGTGCGAATTCGGTAACAGAATTTATCACCTTGGAGAGCATGCAGCCAGAAATGTGTATAGCGTCCGATGGATGAGTCCGCCAACTCTCTACCTATCCTGTCCCATCTGATCCCACTAATAAATATAAGTCTCGGACCACCGGATACTGCCATGACAGTTACCCAGGCGTGTTTTGCCAAAACCACTGGTGGTGATCCCACCAAAGTTTTTGTCTCACGGCTAGCCCCTGACTCCACAACTAATGATGTGACTGCTTTTATACAAAGCAAAATAAAAGCAGTCGGTTTAAAGGTGGGGAAGTTTAACTTCTCTTATGCCAGGGAGACAGCTACCTTTAAGATAAACGTCTCCCCAACTCAGTTTGAAACCATTTGGTAATAAATGAGTTTAATGCTAAGAAGAAGAATAGGCCCCCAATAACGCTCAGTACTAATCAAGCCAGTGATTCATGCTCATCTAAACTTAAGTTTTCATTACTTGCTCGTATATTCCACCTTCTTTGGATATCGCAATTTACGAGCAGCACTTGTCCGCTTTAAACGCTGTTTCTTCCTCGCTATCTGATAAAGATCATATGATCTTGGTGATTTCAACTTGCCAAGAACTGTTTGGACCCGACCATTGCGTTGTTAATCCGAGTCCCTCCGCTCACTATACCTGTAGACGCCTACCATCCTACTTTGGAAAGGTTGCTCGATATAGGACCAACCGCATTGGATCGGTCGGGTGGGCTACCTCAGTGTGTCCGCTGCTTTCGTAAAGCCGCGTTTGCGAAGCTTAATAACCTCATTAGGGATTTTGATTGGTTCTCTTTGTATTTGTGAACTGATATTACGATAGTCATAAACACTTTCTGCGATGCACTAGACTCACTTTTTGATTCTTGTATCCCGCTTTCTAATATGATTAGATCTGGGAAACTTCTTGGTTCACCAAATTGTTACCCAATTTAAAAACTTAAAATCAAGACCTTACAAAAATTTTCAAGAAGTTGGCTCTCCTTCTCTTCTCTTCTTCTCTGGTTATGTAATGGCTCTGTCAAACTTCTCAGTTCTTAACGCTCAATGATATAAGAACTACCTATCTCGATGCAGGATACGTTTTTCTCAGGACCCTAAAAAGTTTTAAAGTTTCGTAAACAGTAAACGTAGAACGTCCCCACACCCATCCTCTCTATTATTAATTAACACGTCGGCAAATAAGGATCAGGCAATTGCCGATCTTTTTGCCCAGTTTGTTCAAAACACCTATTCTCTATGGGCCACTTGATAATGCAGTCGTTGTATATTAACGTCCAAACAAATTAAAAAGAAGAAAGGTACGAGTACCTAAGCTATGTATTCTTATATATACCATTGTATACATAGCTGGAACGCTCAAAAATACATAGTCAAGCTACGATTATACAATACGATATAAAATAATTCTATTTATGATAATATAAAAACTTTATATATGGTTTACCTTTGGGGAACTCTAATTGAATAATTACTTATAGCAAAGGTAAACATTTTATGTCTTTTTCAGAAGCTCATTTTTCATTCATCGCCTTCAAACTTATGCGAATGATGACAAGGTTTTTCCCTTGGTGGTTCTAGGATTTTCTGCAATTGTTATCTTAATATGCATTACAAAAAATATGTCAAAACGAAAAACCCCCCGAAAAACGATAGAAACAAATTCTAAAATAAAATAAAGAAAAATCTGTAAAAATACCCTTTTTTGTGTAATAAACTAATTGACTCTAATTTCCACATTTTACATTAATTAATTTTACCTTCGAACGTAGTTTTTGTATCCACATGTTAACATTAATTTTCCTATTATAATAACCGTTTTCTTTTTGCTATGAGGAATCAGAGGGGGACAAAACCGACGCGAAAAGTTCAATCAGCATTCCCCGTACCAAAGGGGATCTAGAGGCTCTACCCATTGTCCAACGTACCCACGCCTGTATATAGCCACTAAGCGGATCGAGCGAGTCCTGACTCTGACTCCACATTTACAAAATAAACGAGAGGGAACGTTGTTAGCCGCGTCTAAGGCCGCGGCTCTATTTTATACCCGGTATTCAGTCAATATATATGTATGTGAGCTTACGATATATGTAATGTATTATATATTCTCAAAAGGAAAAAATTGAATTTTAGCCAAAAAAGAATAAAAAATGAAGTCGAACTCTTCCGGAGATTTTTATATATTATTTGTTATCCGTTTCAATTTTGGTTTACATACGTTTTTAACATCTAACAACTTCCTAAATGTACATACACGGCTGTGTGCGAGAGAGAGAGAGAGAATGAGAAGCGCTTGGAAGGCCACTGAAATTTCATTTATTCCTTCTTGCTATAATAATGATCCGACCTAAAACAGATTTGGCAATCTGGTAGATACGAAACTCGTTTCGGTTTGATATTACAGGAGCATGGATAGAAAGTTTGGTTGATCTAGCTCTTATAGTCTCTGAGATCTAGGCGTCAAAATATTCGATCAGGCATAGCACCCCCACTGCTGTGTGAGAGAGAGCGAGAGGGAACGATGCATTTCGAAATGGTTTTCTTTATTGTGGCTACATTTTTGATCTGATCTGATCAAGATTCAACGCTCTGATAGATATGGTCATTGTCTATGATTCTGCTTGTTTAGATTGCTCGTATCTTTAAAATTGTGTATGCCACAGATTTTCGTCCTTTGAGTGGGCGGAAGGGGGGAAGGGCGAAATTTTGAAAAAAACTTGTAACAGTGTGATAGGACAGGAGTCTGAACACAAAATTTGGTTGCCATAGCTTTTATAGTCTCTGAGCTATAGGCGGTAATGAAGACGGACAGACGGACGGACGGACGAACAGAAACGCCGTCGGAAACGCTTCCTTCTGGGTGTAACACACAACCGTTATCACCACAAATCTAATATACCCCTATACTATTCGAGTACCAGATACAAAAAATTCTCTATAGTTGTATTGAGTTTGTGTTTATTATTTCGATATTTTTCCGAGGCTGTGGCCGTGAGCTTTCTGGGTGTTTGTGCTTATACCCATATGACATTAGACTTTGAAGCTGGACTAACTTGAAAAATAGAGACAGCCTTATGCAAAAACCATGCAGTGAGCGCGACACATATATGCGTCCAGTTGTTTTTCCAGTTGAGCTGGGAGCAGCGCTGCGGCAGAGATTATCGATTGCTATAGTTTCTAGATACGATTTTGCTGGCTTAATGGCAATGTGTGTTGTATAATATCATAAATGCAGTGTTTATAATTCGTAAAAAGAGGAAGAAGAAGATAAATGTAAACAACTAAAAAAATGGCAATCATATTGGATTTAAACTGATGAAAAATGCTTTGTGCAGCTTTTTTAATAGTTCAAAATAATCATATGATTGCGTGTCACATGCTGCAACAGCAGAACAAAAAAAGAGAAAGATTTGGTCGACGAAATGGCTATTGAAGAGCGAGTTGGAAGGTAAGTACATATGGTAAGTACAGGTAAGCCTGCTTTAGGTGTTTGATTCTCTATCGGGTATGCGAAGAATCCCAAACGTGAGGGGAGTTCTTAACAAGATTTATAAGGAACACTGTAGCTTCCTCCGTTCACAACATTTTTAGTAACAATTTTTGTACAGTATACAAATGCTTCCCGCCGCAAAACAAAACATATGTTCAACTACTGCGCGACGTTTACCAGCATTAATTTTTCGATTTCTATCATGCTATCTCTCTCTTCGCAGCAAATTTAGCAAAGTCTAATGTCATATGGGCATTAATGTACAATTTTGTTTAAGTGAACGAAAAAACAAGAACCGTTATGACGATTTGTTTTGTTTGGTAATGATAAGCGATGCTGTGTTCGAAGACGAATTTAACAGTGTGGGGGGTGAGTTAAGCAACGCACTGCAATATGAGCAGTACGAAAGGGGAATATGAGTGTGTGTGTGCGTATGCACCGAGAGCAATGGCCGTGACAATGGATAAAGAGATAATAACAAACGAGATAATTTCGTCTCTTAAGAGCTACTGACGGCTGCTGCTCGGACGTTTGGCACGTTGCTGGAGCAGAGTCAAGTACTCCCAACTCCAACGTTTCCAAAAGATCTGCTGGGCACAGGTGACTCGTTGCCAACGATCGAGTCGATTGAAGTTGAGACCCGTAACATCTGGCTCGGGAAACTCCATTAGCGGCCGACCAATTAGAGAATTTCCTGGTGTAAGGACGCCAAGGTATAACTCTCCTATCGAAGACGTTTTTGATGCAGTGATTATGAACTTCAGCACGATGCTTCTCGCTCAAGAGGACCACCGAAGGTCCTCCAACTCGTTCCTTACGCCCACGAAATTGGTGGCAATGTCCGAGCAACTGCATCGAGGCCGCGTGTAGCAACGAAGCGTGTGAGGGCACTCAAGAAGGCTGCAGTTGTTAGATCCTTCATCAGCATGGTGATGTTTCCGATAAAAGTGTTTGATGATAGCGAACTTCAGTGTATGATCCCTGAGCAAAATGTGTGGGTGGCGTGTATCGAAGCCGAGAGCTGAGTGGCGCAGACCGCCAGCACGAAATAGTCCAACGGGGGGCATCATGACTCCAAATGAGTTGATGTGCGTAAACGAAAGCGAGATGTTGTCCACGTAGAAGTCCTGTAGATGGTTTCAGACCCCTATTGATCTAAGGACGACCCATGGTTAGCTGATGTATAGCGCGAGGACGTTTATTAGCAAATCGGTTTTTGAGAATTTTTAAAGCGTTGTAGTTAGCCTCGGTCATCTCCAATGAACTGATGGTGTCCAACTAGAAGTTCGATTCCAATTTGTCCACCAGCTCCAGAAATCGTTTCAGGTCGTATTCATCCAAACTGCGTAGCTTTTCGAAGTCCAATTGGGTAACGAGGCCCTGAAGTCGGTCGAAGATGGCCTTTGTCTTGAGGTTCAAGAGTTCAATCCGGCTAGTAGCTGGATCAGCACTAGCCAACACTTCACCAACTAAAGCGCCGAGGGTGTATCATCCGAAGCGGACACGATATTTATATTTCGTCACTATTTTTTAACTGTTCTTAGCTTTAAAGTTTTTACGCTAAACTTTTTCCAAGCCGGTTGCGCAGATCTAACGATGCGATAACGATTGCTCTCGAAGGCGGCGATTGCAGGCAGAGAGATGAAAACGACGAGACCGACGACTAAAGAATGTATATGTGTGTATATGCACTGCACCGGCACCGAGAGCACAAGCGAAAATCGATAATGCGGCGAAGCAACGAAAGCGAAGACAAAACATGTATATGTATGTTAATTAAAATACTTCACTGATAATTGATTATAAATATAATTTATTTTATATTCGAGCTTGGTGATAAACCTTTTTTATTTAAACTCATTACATAAGAATTATAAACGTTTACTCCGAACTCGTATGTTCGACCGATCTCTATCAGATTCCAAATTAGAACTGTCGCTTCATTCCAAAATTTTATCCAACGAACCTCGGCCAGAAGCTTTTCTTTTCGGGCTTCAAGAAATTTCCATTTTTTTTATAATATAAGCTTGAGGTGAAACGGACTGGACTTGGCACGCAGATGTTTGGGCTTCGAACGGAAGCTGGTGTTTACGTTAGAATTGGTTTATTTATAACAGCGGTAAGAGCGGCCATTAAAGCTAGAGCCAAATGCAAAGGCAAATGAAAAACAAAGGCAATGCAATGTCATAATTATTAAAATTATGTTGTGCTATGTAGTTCAATATTTTGTTTCCGGTGTTAAATATGAACCTTCTAGTTGAGTGTTATTTACTGTGTTTGAACCTGTTACCAAAATGGCCCCATCTTGTAGGATATCTATTTGCTTATTTTAAAAAATATATAAAACAGTTTGTGAGGAATTAATATTCCTCACAAAGCCCTAGTAGGGGATACGGCGAATTCGCCGTACGGGAGCGAGGCGGTCCCGTTATGAGAAAGTACAAGGCGGACACCGCGAGAGGAAGGGAACGATGACAGTGATCCGGCCCATGTAGGCCATGTAGCCGGGCCCATGTAGGCCATACATGCCATGCAGGCCATGTAGGCGGGTCCCGGTGGAGAGGATGTGGGAACACAACGGAGGCCGATGGAAAGATACCGACGCCACCGGAATTAACCGTTGCGGCCGAGCAGCAGCGCAGAGGCTGGGCCGCACCGAGCCTATAAGAGGAGGCCGGCGGCAGTGGATAGAACAATCAAGTGCGGAGAGTGAGCGAGTGCGGAGAAGAACAGAGCGAAATACAACAGAGTGACGCAGGAGTGAGATACAGGAGACAGCGGAAGGACGATCTCGACAAACAGGCCACGAGCCCGATCAAAGGTGAGAGTTACCGAGCCAATTGCCTAAGTGCGGAGTTGTGAGTGGTGGTCAGAGCGGTAGCCGAGACAGAACCCCCAACCGTTGCCCAAAGGAGCCCCGAGGACACCCGATTGGTGCGGAGTTGTGCGGGCGGACAGAGCGATAGCCGCGTCAGAACCCCTAGCCCGAGCGCCATCGGAGTCGTGGCGGTAAAGGTACCACCGATATACCCCAGCGAATGATATAGCCGTAAGATAGCCGTAAGATAGCCATAAGATACCAATAAAGCGAAGTACCATTAGAATACCTGACCCGCGTGTATTTCTTGCTTGTCGTAGGGGCAACAAACAAATTCGTTGCAGCAACCTGCCGACCGCTGAGCCAGCCCAGCTGAACTTGACGGAAGAAAGCGGTTCGTTACAACTGGCGCCCAACGTGGGGCCTCACGACAAAGCAAAGAAAAGTACATCGGGGAGGGCGGTACTGAGCGGGGTATCCTATAGGTGGCAAAATGAAAGGCCGGCAATGGATTCATTCGCTGAAGAAGGAGGACTTGGTCCAGGTCGCACTGGCATGCGGAATCCAGTTGGAGGGCTCATTGTCCGAAATGCGGAAGGCATTCAAAGGCATTCAGCATGGGGCGGAGCCAGAATTCGCGGAAGTGCTTGAAGCGTGGGAAACGAAGGCGGACGTGGTCCCGGCGGCTGCGTCGACTGACGAAGGAGGGGACTCGGTTGAACACCTGGAATCCCCGACCGATTCAGGGCGAATGTCGCGGGGGAAGACACCAACAGAAGCCCAACAGGAATCGGCAGCGAGCCTGGCGGTGCCAAAGAAGAGTCGGTCTTCCAGTCGACAAAGATCGGCAAAGAGCCCGCAGCGAACGGGAGAAGAGCCCGCCGCAAGAGGGGATCGGCGAGGGACCGAGGATCAGACCGCGAGGCGGCCGCGAGAAAGTTTTGCCGGCGTGGCCAAACAGGTACGAGAGTGGTCGTTCCGTTTCGACGGGTCCGAGAAGCCCCTCGAGTTCCTGGAGCAGGTGGAGTGGTCAGCCGACATGTACGGGCTGGAGCTGGATCAGATCCCGAGAGCAATGCCAGAGCTTCTGAAAGGGCGGGCGCTCATGTGGTTTATCGCCAATAACAAGCAATGGCAGACATGGGAAGCGTTTGCCCATAGCTTCCAAGCCTATTTCCTACCGAGAGGGTACTTCGAGAAGTTGCTCCAGGAGGTTCGAATGAGGAAACAAAGGTGGGGAGAATCCTTCAAGGATTTCATGGTGGAAATGCAGACCCTTATGAGGCCGTTGAAGTGCACACCCGACGAACAACTGGAGCTCATAAGGTAAAACAGCATACCGGATCTGCGGATATTTATACGACCACACCACTGCCAAAGTCTCGATCAGTTTTGATGCTGGCGGACGAGTTCGAGGCATTAGAGCGAGACCGAGTGGAGTTCCAGCGGGAAAGCCCGGCTGGACGGGCGAGGGCGACGAATCCGTTCACCCGCACGACGGGGACAGAGGTGTGCCGAAGGTGCAAAGAAGAGACGACGCCCGGGAAGGCTCACGAGAGGAAGCAAACGGTGCCAGCGAGTGGGCATCAAACCAACGCCAACGTGGTGAACGGGTATGTGCAAAACCCGTCGCAGGCATGCCGAAGATGCGGAAGTGATGACCATTGGGCCCAAGGGTGCACAGGCAAGCCACTGACGTTTTGCTGGAGGTGTGGCAAGGTGGGAGTGCCCACCTGGCAGTGCTGCAAGCATGCGGAAAACGCGCCGCGACCCAAGCCGCGAAGGGCCGTGCCGGGGTCGCAAGTCGAGGCCCCCAAAGCAGAAGACGGCCCAGCGGTGGCTCCCCAAATCTAATCGGTGGTCTGACCGAAGAGGAGGTGCAACTGTCGGCCGTGGTGGCGATTGCCGGAAGCGAGTGGAAGGCTACGGTGGATACAGGTGCCACCAGTAGTTTCGTAAGCCGCGAGCTGGCAGACAAGTTGCGGGGAGCCGGTCGGGAAAAGGACACGCGTAAGAGGGTGCGGCTGGCAGATGGTCACAGCCAGGAAATCAGATCCCAACTCGAAGTAGAGGTTGCGTTTGGAGATAAGAGAGTCCCAATGGCACTCCTCATATTGCCAGGGGTGATCGACGCACTTGTTCTGGGTTGGGATTTCATCGCCGCCGTGGGAGCAGAGGTGACCTGTGCGGGGCACAGGGTGATAATCCCTGCGAGAGGTCGGCAAGGCGGAAGGCTAGAAGAGAAGTTGTCGGTGGCGATCGTGGAAACCACGGCAAGACCCAATGGAACAGAGAGTGAGAAGGGCGAACGAAGCGAAAGGCCCAAGCCATTGGCGGACGACGAATTTCTAGCCAAGGAGCTACAGGAATTCCGGGACATGACGGGAGTGTCCAATGTGGCGGTGCACACCATCACCATGAAAGACACGCAACCGGTCAAACAGCGGTACTACCCGAAGAATCCCAAAATGCAGACCGAGATCGACGTACAGGTGGAAGAATTGCTGGAGACGGGGCGGATTGAGCCATCGAAAAGTCCCTACAGTTCACCCATTGTGATGGTCAAAAAGAAGACGGGAAAGTGGAGGCTGTGCGTCGACTTCCGCCAAATAAACGCGAGGTCCATCAAGGACGCGTATCCCATGCCCAGAATAGACTACATCTTGGATCAGCTCAAGGAGGCGCGTTTTATCAGTAGCCTGGACTTGAAGGATGGATATTGGCAGATACCATTGGAAAGGAGCAGCAGACAGTTCACAGCTTTCACGGTGCCAGGCAAGGGGCTGTTCCAATGGAAAGTGATGCCGTTTGGGCTCCACTCAGCGTCGGCCACGTTCCAGAGGGCGTTAGACCAAGTGATTGGACCCGACATGATTCCACACGCGTTCGCATACCAAGACGACATCATTGTCATCGGGCGAACGAGAGAGGAGCACCGGCGAAATCTGGAGGAGGTTTTCCGCCGACTGAAGGAGGCTAATCTAAGGTTGAACGTGGACAAGTGTCAGTTCTTCCGGAGGGAGCTGCGGTACCTGGGTCATCTGGTGACAGGGGAAGGGATTTGCACCGATCCCGAAAAAGTGGCAGCCATTGTGGAACTACAACCGCCGGCGAACGTCAAAGAACTACGCCAGTATTTGGGCGTGGTCTCATGGTATAGGCGGTTCGTAGAAGGTTTCGCCACGCTAGTGCAGCCACTCAGCGCCTTACTGAAGAAAAAGGCGAAATGGGAGTGGACGCACGAGAGGCAGCAGGCCTTCGAGGCAGTGAAGAGCCGGCTGGTGTCGGATCCCGTGCTGACATGCCCGGATTTCTCCAAAAGGTTCGTGCTCCAGACGGACGCCAGTGACTACGGGCTAGGAGCGATTCTCACCCAAGAAACGGACAAGGGCGAGAGGGTCATCTCGTACGCCAGCAGGACGCTGAATAGCGCTGAAAAGAACTATTCAGCGACGGAAAAGGAATGCTTGGCCATTGTATGGGCTGTCAGAAAACTGAAGCCATATTTGGAGGGGTACCACTTCAAAGTGGTCACCGACCATATGGCGCTAAAATGGCTCAATAGTATTGAGAGTCCGACGGGAAGAATCGCGAGATGGGCGCTGGAACTTCAGCAATATGACTTCGAAATAGCATACAGGAAGGGACAATTGAATATAGTGGCGGATGCACTCTCTCGCCAGCCAGTAGCGGAACGATGCCTGAGAGTAGACGACCAAACAGGGAAGGCCGAGTGTTCGTGGATCAAGAAGATCAAGGAGAATAGAGAAAAGGAACCGGCCAAGTATCCCGATTACATGGAGGAGGCGGGCCGGGTGTACCGGCACATACCTCACAGGGCCGGAGATGAGGAAGTGGCGTCGTGGAAGCTCTGCGTTCCGAATGATCTCCGGGAGAGGGTGATCAAAGAAAATCACAACATCCCCGAAGCGGGACACGCGGGGAGCAGAAAGACGATGACGAGGATAGCCGCCAGATATTATTGGCCCGGAATGCACCGCGACGTAAGAAATTACGTTAAGAAGTGTGAAGTCTGCATGCGGTTCAAGCCGAGTCAACTGCAGGCGGCCGGCAAGATGCTGACGCAGATGCCGGACGAGCCATGGGCGACGGTATGTGCAGATTTTGTGGGCCCGTTGCCAAGGTCGAAGCACGGGAACACCATGCTGTTAGTACTGGTGGATCGGTTCTCGAAGTGGACCGAGCTGGTGCCGATGAGAAAGGCCACGGCGGAGGCACTAATAAGAGCATTTAGAGAACGGATTTTGTCCCGGTTTGGGGTACCTAAGGTGTGGTCACCGACAATGGCGTCCAATTCACCAGCCGAGCGTTCAAGAAATTTCTGGAACAATGCGGGGCACGGCACCAGTTCACGGCGCCCTACACCCCGCAAGAAAACCCGACTGAGCGAACCAACAGGACGGTGAAAACGATGATTGCACAATTCACCGAAGGAGACCAGAGATGTTGGGACGAGAAGTGGCCAGAACTGATGTTGGCCGTGAACTCGGGTGTGTCAGAGTCTACGGGATATTCTCCAACGTTCATCGTACAAGGGAGGGAACCAAGGTTGCCCAAGGCGCTATACGACGAAGAGACGCTTGGTACAGGGCAGGAGACCCGCACCCCGGATGAGAACGCGACAAAACTACGGGAGTTGTTCCAGTTGGTAAGGCGCAACTTGGAGCGGGCAGCGCAGGACCAGGCAAGACACTATAACTTGCGAAGAAGGTCGTGGAAACCGAAGGTAGGAGAGATGGTGTGGGCGAGGCAACACCACCTGTCTAACGCCGCCGAAGGATTCGCCGCGAAGTTGGCCCCAAGATTCGACGGGCCATACCAAATAATGAATTTCGTCTCGCCGGTGATATGTGAGCTCAGGAGGGAAGGCAATGAGCACAAACGGAGGGCGCACATTGGGGACCTGAAGCCACAACCGGAGGGGGAAGAGAGAGACCAATCCAAAAGAAACAATACGAAGGTAGTAGGACACGGAAAACCAGCGGCAGAGTGTGAACGACGGACGGCGAAGAGGAGTCTGGAAAGAAAGCAGGCAGATTAAGCCGGGTCGTCAAAAAGGGGCAAGACATACCTGACGGCGCTGAGCGTGCGCCGGCCGGGCCCCGGGCTGAGAGGCGTCCGGAGGACCGGGAGGGGAACTAAGAATCGGGTCCGGTGAATACCGTGCCAGAAGTCCAGATCCGAGGGCCTCACTGGTCTGTCGGGTACGGCCATGCAGAAGGCCCGCCCAAGCGCTGCCTTACGGGCGGGGATCCGGAGGATCCCCGGGTCCGGGGCGGTTGTTTGGCGCAGAGGCCACGCAGGAAGCCAAGCCAGAAACAGAGGAGAAGGTGTGGGTTGGGAGCGACCGCCGCCATATACCCGGGCGAGAGGTCGGATGGCCTACTAGCGGCGGGCGGTGACGGCGGTCGATAACCTGAACCTGGGATACTGGACGGGCTGGAAGAGAGGTCGGAATTAGTGGATGAAGGAGTCGATCTTGGATACTCACCTGGTCCGATGGGGGTCGAACAGGCCGGGGACGGCGTCCCTCAAATAGGAAACAGAACACTACAAGAAAAATAAATAAAACAAAACAAAATAATAAGAAAAAAAAAGGAAATTAAAGAAGAAAACAAAAAAAAAATAATGAGAAAAAAAAAAGGAAAAAAAAAAACACATGAAATGGAAACACTGCTAGGAAAATAAATAAAACACAAAAAAAAAAAAAAAAAAAAAAAAAAAAAGGGGATAGGATCGTCGCTACGATCAACCCTAGTCATCCTAAAATATCCCAGCCCCGAATAGGGAAGGGTATCGCGGAGAGGGAAGCAACGGGATCCCAGGAGAGAGCAATAGAGGGAAGTACCGTACGGCGGAACGAAGGGAATTGCAACATTAGCAGGGCGGCTACCGAAACGGCAGCGAGCGATCACTTGGAGATCATAGCCCAAAGGAAAGACACGTGGTAAGAAAATATGGAGAAATTAATGAAGAGATACCTGGAGGAGCAGTTCCGAAGCGTGGGCGCAGGAGAGGCCGGTGCACACCGCCAGCGACGGGCGGAGCCCTCGCGTGGTGAGCGGTGTGCTCGGCGGTCCGAGACGCCAGAGCTGGAGCTGATGGCATCACCGATGGGGAGCCCCGGAGTTTCCCCAGCGAGCGCGTGGTCGGCGCTGGACTCCCCGCAGAGTAGGCGGACAATCGAGGTGTCAGAGGACAGCGACGACGTAGTGCTGGTGTCAGTGCAACCAGCGCCGACACGAAGGGCGCCCATACGGGATGAGGAGGAGGCCAGGCGGGACGCGGCGTTCCTGGGCATTGCCATCCGGACTGCGGAGCGGTTTCTGCGCGAAAGGAGGAGAGAGGAGCCGAAGCGGGCAGCACCGAAGCCGACGCAGGCAGCGGCGGAGCAAACGCGGACAGCGGCAACGCCGACGCAAGCAGCGGCAGAACCAACGCAGGCGGCGCCGAGGCCGACGCAGGCAGCGTCGAAGCCGACGCAGGCGGCGCCGAGGCCGACGCAGGCAGCGTCGAAGCCGACGCAGGTCACGCCGACACCGGCGCTGGCAGCGCCGAAGCCGAGGCCGGCGGCGCATAGGCGGGCAGAGCCAAGGAAGGCGCAGGCAGCATCGCGACCGACGCCGGCACCGCAGGAGTTGGCCGGTAGGCAACGGTCCACGGCGGAAGAGGAGGAGGACAGACAATACCTCAAGCAGACCATATCGGCTTTATGGCAAGAGCGGATGGACCAGCGGCGGACCCGGAGGGCAGAGGCAGAGGCGCGACGCGAGGAGGAGATAAGGCGGCGTGAGCAGGCGCGTCTCCAACGCAAGGAGGATCAGCGGCGGCGCGAAGAGGAACGCCAACGGAGCGCGGACCGAAGGGCGGCGGAAGAGCGACTCCAACGGGAGGAAGGACGACGGGCGAAGGAACGCGAGGAGGAGCGGCAACGGAGCGAGGCGCGGAGGACTGCAGAGCGAAAGGCGAGGGAGGAGGCGGCCATGATGCAGGCGGCTCGAGACGCGCTGCGGCGCCAGACCGAGGCGAGAGCACGGAGCGCGGAGCGGGAGGCCGATGGACGAGAGGAGGCGGTGGCCCCACCGCCACCAAAGTTCGTGCGGATAAGGTCGGCCGCCGAAATGCAGCAGTCGCAGCAGCAGCAGTCACCACAGCAGCCTTCGCCGCAGCAGCAGTCGCCGCAGCAGTCGCCGCAGCAGCAGTCGCAGCAGCAGCAGTCGCAGCAGCAGCAGTCGCAGCAGCCTTCGCTGCAGCAGCAATCGCGGCAGCCGCAATCGCCGCAGCAGCAGTCGCCGCAGCAGCAGTCGCAGCAGCAGCAGGCAGCGCAGCAGCCTTCGCCGACAGAGGCCCAGCAGGAGCCGGCACAGGAGCCGCAGCCCCAGTGGCAGGGGCCCGAAGCCGCGAAGTATGGCCCGTTTGTGACGGAGAAGGTGCACTCGGTGGTCGGTGACGGGGTGGTATGGCACCACCAGACGATCCAGATCACCTGGGCCATTGAAATGACGCAGAAAGAGCGCGAGGAGCCCCGACTCTGGGAAGAGGAACCGCCGAGGTGCAGCAACGCCCGGGATCCGCGGGGACACCCGGAGGAGAGGAGAGCTCCCGACGAACCGGGTGCATCCACACCCGCGGGACCGAAAGCGGGGATGGCGACCGAGGCGAGTGGACCCGCAGCAGCGGCGGTGGTACACGGTGTACCGACAGCGGGAGAGGCGTCGACAGCGGAACCGGCAGGGGAGCCGACAGCGGAGGCGGCAACAGCGGAACCGGCAGAGGAGCCGACAGCGGAGGCGGCAACAGCGGAACCGGCAGAGGAGCCGACAGCGGAGACGGCAACAGCGGAACCGGCAGAGGAGCCGACAGCGGAGACGGCAGCGGCGGGACCGGCTGAGGAGGAGTTGGAGCGCGGTCCGTGGGTGTGGCCCTCACCTGTGAAGGCGCAGAAGCGGCCTGTCCTGGCAAGGCAAGTCTCCTGCCCGGAGGCGAGAGCGCCCGTCGCTCGGCCGCAACTCCAGCGGCAGCGGTCGATGCCCGAAGGGCAGCCAGCGGAGCAGCAGCGTTGGCGCCAGGTGGCCGAGGAGGAATGGCCAGAGGCGGTGGTCCGGGCCGTGGACGGAACCCGACCTGTCGGTCGCCGCGTGAAACGCCTCGTGCGAGTGCGCGGGGTGCGGTACCGGGTGTCGGTAGCCGCCGGTAAAGCCGAGGTGTTTGTGGAGGCATAAGGGAGGCTGTAAGGAAGTGGATGAAGGAATAAATAAAAAATGATGAAATTAGTACTCACCGGGCGTTGGGGCAGCAGCGATGGAAGGGATTGGGGTGGCCAGATTGCAGGCCGGGAAACGCGGTACAGGCGGATATTACACGTGAGTATCGAGCGGGTCTGGTAGCCCAAGCCCGTCGCGCACCTATCGGGGGGTCCACGATCGGAGCTGATTCCGGACGATCATCGGTTCTCTGAACCGATAGGTGAACATCGCCAGCCGCGGTAACTCGCGAGCGATGGGAGCAGAGCACCGACAGGGGGCGCCCTGAGGGAAACGGCCGCGCGCGCAATTTAAAAGGCTCATCGGGGTCATGAGAGGGCCGTACGAGAGGTGAGCCGGAAAAGGGACAGAAAACCAAGGGTTTTCAGTAATGAAGAAAGGGGGAAGTGTGAGGAATTAATATTCCTCACAAAGCCCTAGTAGGGGATACGGCGAATGCGCCGTACGGGAGCGAGGCGGTCCCGTTATGAGAAAGTACAAGGCGGACACCGCGAGAGGAAGGGAACGATGACAGTGAGCCGGCCCATGTAGGCCATGTAGCCGGGCCCATGTAGGCCTTACATGCCATGCAGGCCATGTAGGCGGGTCCCGGTGGAGAGGATGTGGGAACACAACGGAGGCCGATGGAAAGATACCGACGCCACCGGAATTAACCGTTGCGGCCGAGCAGCAGCGCAGAGGCTGGGCCGCACCGAGCCTATAAGAGGAGGCCGGCGGCAGTGGATAGAACAATCAAGTGCGGAGAGTGAGCGAGTGCGGAGAAGAACAGAGCGAAATACAACAGAGTGACGCAGGAGTGAGATACAGGAGACAGCGGAAGGACGATCTCGACAAACAGGCCACGAGCCCGATCAAAGGTGAGAGTTACCGAGCCAATTGCCTAAGTGCGGAGTTGTGAGTGGTGGTCAGAGCGGTAGCCGAGACAGAACCCCCAACCGTTGCCCAAAGGAGCCCCGAGGACACCCGATTGGTGCGGAGTTGTGCGGGCGGACAGAGCGATAGCCGCGTCAGAACCCCTAGCCCGAGCGCCATCGGAGTCGTGGCGGTAAAGGTACCACCGATATACCCCAGCGAATGATATAGCCGTAAGATAGCCGTAAGATAGCCATAAGATACCAATAAAGCGAAGTACCATTAGAATACCTGACCCGCGTGTATTTCTTGCTTGTCGTAGGGGCAACAAACAAATTCGTTGCAGCAACCTGCCGACCGCTGAGCCAGCCCAGCTGAACTTGACGGAAGAAAGCGGTTCGTTACAAGTTATTTTCAAAGCTTATCTTACAATAGTTGTTTCTTAAAACTATTCATCAGGTAATACTTGTTTTTGCAGTAGGCAACATTATTATTAATTATTAATTTCCCATCGGATTGTGGAATAGCTCTGGTAGGTCACATTTGCCATTAATAATTGGGTATTGTATGTAGATCACGAGTAAATTGTCATTGGATAAAATGTTAAACTTTGATATATCCATTAAATCAGATAATACTACAGGCTGCTTTTCATGATTGTTAATTTCCTTAATTTCAATTTCATTTAAAATGTTTGTGTTAAATAATTTAATTTTTGCCAGGATAATGGTATCTAATAAATTTTGTAAGACAAATGTAAGCAACCGCAAACGGTGTTTTTCGTAAAATTGTTTCTTCGCTAAATATGAAGTTTTTTAAATTTTCTGTAAGATGTTTTACTCCATTGAATAATTTTGAATTTATAGAAAATTGCTGTTGTTATTTTCGATCAAGTCATTTATTTTGTTCTGAACAGTTATGAAATCATTGTGATCAGTAGTACCTGCTATCCATTTCCATATAGTTCCTATTTCATTATTTCTTCCTTTTTGTCTCTTTTGCATTATTTCTGATAAAGTTAGTTTTATAAGTTCTAAGTCCATTGAAATTTCCCATTCTAAATCGGTTTTAAAGGATTTATTTAAAGCTGTAGTTTCCTTGTTGACTATTTCTTCATAAAAACTGAAATTAGTTACGTGGAATAAATCTGCGTATGATTCATATGTCATACTTCTTTATTGTCTTTAAATTATAAGTATTCGTGACTTGTGTAATCAATTATATCGGAAGTTTTTAAAGGATTATATTTAATAGCGGACATTATTCTGGAAAAGGTAAACAAAAATATATGAATATTTTTGTTTGTTTTATTTTTTATTTATTTATTTTATTTATTATTTTTTTTTTTAAGTTATATATTATCTTTATGTATAATTATATTTCTATTGTTGATTAATACTTTGTTAGGTAAATTTTCGTTAACTACCTGCTCTTTATACCTAGTTTTAAGTTTATTTTGTTCCCCATGCTTTTTTTCATAAACTACCTGTCCTACATGATATTCTTTCCTGTTTTCATTTTTCTTGTATTATCATGGATTTGTACTAGCTCATGAATTGTGGCTCTAGCTTTTGCTATTATTAACTGCTGTTTAAACTGGTTTAAAGGCTTCCCAGTTTCTTGATTGATGTTTTCAAAACTACTTTCTGCTGAATGCTGAGTACTTAAATCAGAATCTAATTCCGTTTGTTCGACTTCACTGTCTGTTATATGATTTATCTGATTTATATGATTTTTGGTGCGAAACTTTCGATAAAGTAATACCACCGTTTCATTTCTATGTTTGGAAAAAAATGCGATATCTGTCGTTGCTATCGGTCGTGTTTTCAGTTCGCTCCGCCGAAAAATTTGTATTTTATTTTATGTGCTTAAAGGAAAGTAATTGAGTTATTCTACTCCCTACTGTGTTTAAACCGATCGTGCAACTGATCCGCTATCTGTGCATACTTTTGAAACGTGTTTTTGTGAACGTCTTTCGTTCTTATGCTCAGCTGATTTGTTGTTGGACATACGCATAAGTATTACATACATACATCCATATACCGTGGGTGCCGACCACAGCGTTTTGCGTTTTGTGCTTTCATATAAGTATTCCCAATTTTAATTTCCAAATTGTGCATTCTTACTATCTCCCTACATTCTTTTTTCCAGCAGATTTGTTACAAAAATGTTCAAGAAGTTGGCTCTCCTTCTCTTCTCTTCTTCTCTGGTTATGTAATGGCTCTGTCAAACTTCTCAGTTCTTAACGCTCAATGATATAAGAACTACCTATCTCGATGCAGGATACGTTTTTCTCAGGACCCTAAAAAGTTTTAAAGTTTCGTAAACAGTAAACGTAGAACGTCCCCACAGCCATCCTCGCTATTATTCCTTAACACGTCGGCAAATAAGGATCATTAAATTGCCGATCTTTTTGCCCAGTTTGTTCAAAACACCTATTCTCTATGGGCCACTTGATAATGCAGTCGTTGTATATTAACGTCCAAACAAATTAAAAAGAAGAAAGGTACGAGTACCTAAGCTATGTATTCTTATATATACCATTGTATACATAGCTGGAACGCTCAAAAATACATAGTCAAGCTACGATTATACAATACGATATAAAATAATTATATTTATGATAATATAAAAACTTTATATATGGTTTACCTTTGGGGAACTCTAATTGAATAATTACTTATAGCAAAGGTAAACATTTTATGTCTTTTTCAGAAGCTCATTTTTCATTCATCACCTTCAAACTTATGCGAATGATGACAAGGTTTTTCCCTTGGTGGTTCTAGGATTTTCTGCAATTGTTATCTTAATATGCATTACAAAAAATATGTCAAAACGAAAAACCCCCCGAAAAACGATAGAAACAAATTCTAAAATAAAATAAAGAAAAATCTGTAAAAATACCCTTTTTTGTGTAATAAACTAATTGACTCTAATTTCCACATTTTACATTAATTAATTTTACCTTCGAACGTAGTTTTTGTATCCACATGTTAACATTAATTTTCCTATTATAATAACCGTTTTCTTTTTGCTATGAGGAATCAGAGGGGGACAAAACCGACGCGAAAAGTTCAATCAGCATTCCCCGTACCAAAGGGGATCTAGAGGCTCTACCCATTGTCCAACGTACCCACGCCTGTATATAGCCACTAAGCGGATCGAGCGAGTCCTGACTCTGACTCCACATTTACAAAATAAACGAGAGGGAACGTTGTTAGCCGCGTCTAAGGCCGCGGCTCTATTTTATGCCCGGTATTCAGTCAATATATATGTATGTGAGCTTACGATATATGTAATGTATTATATATTCTCAAAAGGAAAAAATTGAATTTTAGCCAAAAAAGAATAAAAAATGAAGTCGAACTCTTCCGGAGATTTTTATATATTATTTGTTATCCGTTTCAATTTTGGTTTACATACGTTTTTAACATCTAACAACTTCCTAAATGTACATACACGGCTGTGTGCGAGAGAGAGAGAGAGAATGAGAAGCGCTTGGAAGGCCACTGAAATTTCATTTATTCCTTCTTGCTATAATAATGATCCGACCTAAAACAGATTTGGCAATCTGGTAGATACGAAACTCGTTTCGGTTTGATATTACAGGAGCATGGATGGAAAGTTTGGTTGATCTAGCTCTTATAGTCTCTGAGATCTAGGCGTCAAAATATTCGATCAGGCATAGCACCCCCACTGCTGTGTGAGAGAGAGCGAGAGGGAACGATGCATTTCGAAATGGTTTTCTTTATTGTGGCTACACTTTTGATCTGATCTGATCAAGATTCAACGCTCTGATAGATATGGTCATTGTCTATGATTCTGCTTGTTTAGATTGCTCGTATCTTTAAAATTGTGTATGCCACAGATTTTCGTCCTTTGAGTGGGCGGAAGGGGGGAAGGGCGAAATTTTGAAAAAAACTTGTAACAGTGTGATAGGACAGGAGTCTGAACACAAAATTTGGTTGCCATAGCTTTTATAGTCTCTGAGCTATAGGCGGTAATGAAGACGGACAGACGGACGGACGGACGAACAGAAACGCCGTCGGAAACGCTTCCTTCTGGGTGTAACACACAACCGTTATCACCACAAATCTAATATACCCCTATACTATTCGAGTACCAGATACAAAAAATTCTCCATAGTTGTATTGAGTTTGTGTTTATTATTTCGATATTTTTCCGAGGCTGTGGCCGTGAGCTTTCTGGGTGTTTGTGCTTATACCCATATGACATTAGACTTTGAAGCTGGACTAACTTGAAAAAGAGCGAGACAGATATATGCGTCCAGTTGTTTTTCCAGTTGAGCTGGGGGCAGCGCTGCGGCAGAGATTATCGATTGCTATAGTTTCTAGATACGATTTTGCTGGCTTGGTGGCAATGTGTGTTGTATAATATCATAAATGCAGTGTTTATAATTCGTAAAAAGAGGAAGAAGAAGATGAAAAAATGTAAACAACTAAAAAAATGGCAAGCATATTGGATTTAAACTGATGAAAAATGCTTTGTGCAGCTTTTTTAATAGTTCAAAATAATCATATGATTGCGTGTCACATGCTGCAACAGCAGAACAAAAAAAAGAGAAAGATTTGGTCGACGAAATGGCTATTGAAGGGCGAGTTAGAAGGTAAGTACATAAGGTAAGTACAGGTAAGCCTGCTTTAGGTGTTTGATTCAATATCGGGTATGCGAAGAATCCCAAACGTGAGGGGAGTTCTTAACAAGATTTATAAGGAACACTGTAGCTTCCTCCGTTCACAACATTTTTAGTAACAATTTTTGTACAGTATACAAATGCTTCCCGCCGCTAAACAAAACATATGTTCAACTACTGCGCGACGTTTACCAGCATTAATTTTTCGATTTCTATCATGCTATCTCTCTCTTCGCAGCAAATTTAGCAAAGTCTAATGTCATATGGGCATTAATGTACAATTTTGTTTAAGTGAACGAAAAAACAAGAACCGTTATGACGATTTGTTTTGTTTGGTAATGATAAGCGATGCTGTGTTCGAAGACGAATTTAACAGTGTGGGGGGTGAGTTAAGCAACGCACTGCAATATGAGCAGTACGAAAGGGGAATATGAGTGTGTGTGTGCGTATGCACCGAGAGCAATGGCCGTGACAATGGATAAAGAGATAATAACAAACGAGATAATTTCGTCTCTTAAGAGCTACTGACGGCTGCTGCTCGGACGTTTGGCACGTTGCTGGAGCAGAGTCAAGTACTCCCAACTCCAACGTTTCCAAAAGATCTGCTGGGCACAGGTGACTCGTTGCCAACGATCGAGTTGATTGAAGTTGAGACCCGTAACATCTGGCTCGGGAAACTCCATTAGCGGCCGACCAATTAGAGAATTTCCTGGTGTAAGGACGCCAAGGTATAACTCTCCTATCGAAGACGTTTTTGATGCAGTGATTATGAACTTCAGCACGATGCTTCTCGCTCAAGAGGACCACCGAAGGTCCTCCAACTCGTTCCTTGCGCCCACGAAATTGGTGGCAATGTCCGAGCAACTGCATCGAGGCCGCGTGTAGCAACGAAGCGTGTGAGGGCACTCAAGAAGGCTGCAGTTGTTAGATCCTTCATCAATTCCAACCAGACGGCCTCTGTTGCGAAGCAGATACAGACGCTGATGTAGCATTTGATAGGCGCTCGATTGCGCCCATCTGGCCTATAGTGGAAAACCCGCAGTTGTCGATTCCAGTAATGCTGAATGCAGGCGAACCCTGTATTTGATCCTTCGGTAGGTCAGCCATGATGTGTTCCATAAGACGAGGTATTGCAGCAAGTGACGCATTTCCGCAATACGCGTGCCACAGTTTTCAGGCTGCCGATGGGCCAGAACTGTAAGCCAATCGCTCCAAGTAGCGACTGCGGACCAGCATGGTGATGTTTCCGATAAAAGTGTTTGATGATAGCGAACTTCAGTGTATGATCCCTGAGCAAAATGTGTGGGTGGCGTGTATCGAAGCCGAGAGCTGAGTGGCGCAGACCGCCAGCACGAAATAGTCCAACGGGGGGCATCATGACTCCAAATGAGTTGATGTGCGTAAACGAAAGCGAGATGTTGTCCACGTAGAAGTCCTGTAGATGGTTTCAGACCCCTATTGATCTAAGGACGACCCATGGTTAGCTGATGTATAGCGCGAGGACGTTTATTAGCAAATCGGTTTTTGAGAATTTTTAAAGCGTTGTAGTTAGCCTCGGTCATCTCCAATGAACTGATGGTGTCCAACTAGAAGTTCGATTCCAATTTGTCCACCAGCTCCAGAAATCGTTTCAGGTCGTATTCATCCAAACTGCGTAGCTTTTCGAAGTCCAATTGGGTAACGAGGCCCTGAAGTCGGTCGCAGATGGCCTTTGTCTTGAGGTTCAAGAGTTCAATCCGGCTAGTAGCTGGATCAGCACTAGCCAACACTTCACCAACTAAAGCGCCGAGGGTGTATCATCCGAAGCGGACACGATATTTATATTTCGTCACTATTTTTTAACTGTTCTTAGCTTTAAAGTTTTTACGCTAAACTTTTTCCAAGCCGGTTGCGCAGATCTAACGATGCGATAACGATTGCTCTCGAAGGCGGCGATTGCAGGCAGAGAGATGAAAACGACGAGACCGACGACTAAAGAATGTATATGTGTGTATATGCACTTCACCGGCACCGAGAGCACAAGCGAAAATCGATAATGCGGCGAAGCAACGAAAGCGAAGACAAAACATGTATATGTATGTTAATTAAAATACTTCACTGATAATTGATTATAAATATAATTTATTTTATATTCGAGCTTGGTGATAAACCTTTTTTATTTAAACTCATTACATAAGAATTATAAACGTTTACTCCGAACTCGTATGTTCGACCGATCTCTATCATATTCCAAATTAGAACTGTCGCTTCATTCCAAAATTTTATCCAACGAACCTCGGCCAGAAGCTTTTCTTTTCGGGCTTCAAGAAATTTCCATTTTTTTTATAATATAAGCTTGAGGTGAAACGGACTGGACTTGGCACGCAGATGTTTGGGCTTCGAACGGAAGCTGGTGTTTACGTTAGAATTGGTTTATTTATAACAGCGGTAAGAGCGGCCATTAAAGCTAGAGCCAAATGCAAAGGCAAATGAAAAACAAAGGCAATGCAATGTCATAATTATTAAAATTATGTTGTGCTATGTAGTTCAATATTTTTTTCCGGTGTTAATAAAGGCGATATTATTTATAATGATAGAATCATTGAACAAAATTAAATATGAACCTTCTAGTTGAGTGTTATTTACTGTGTTTGAACCTGTTACCAAAATGGCCCCATCTTGTAGGATATATATTTGCTTATTTTGTTCTCTTAATTTAGTACAATTGGCTTTTTTGCCATTTAAAAAATATATAAAACAGTTATTTTCAAAGCTTATCTTACAATAGTTGTTGAATAGTTGTTTCTTAAAACTATTCATCAGGTAATACTTGTTTTTGCAGTAGGCAACATTATTATTAATTATTAATTTCCCATCGGATTGTGGAATAGCTCTGGTAGGTCACATTTGCCATTAATAATTGGGTATTGTATGTAGATCACGAGTAAATTGTCATTGGATAAAATGTTAAACTTTGATATATCCATTAAATCAGATAATACTAGAGGCCGCTTTTCATGATTGTAAATTTCCTTAATTTTAATTTCATTTAAAATGTTTGTGTTAAATAATTTAATTTTTGCCAGGATAATGGTATCTAATAAATTTTGTAAGTCAAATGTAAGCAACCGCAAACGGTGTTTTTCGTAAAATTGTTTCTTCGCTAAATATGAAGTTTTTTAAATTTTCTGTAAGATGTTTTACTCCATTGAATAATTTTGAATTTATAGAAAATTGCTGTTGTTATTTTCGATCAAGTCATTTATTTTGTTCTGAACAGTTATGAAATCATTGTGATCAGTAGTACCTGCTATCCATTTCCATATAGTCCCTATTTCATTATATCTTCCTTTTTGTCTCTTTTGCATTATTTCTGATAAAGTTAGTTTTATAAGTTCTAAGTCCATTGAAATTTCCCATTCTAAATCGGTTTTAAAGGATTTATTTAAAGCTGTAGTTTCTTTGTTGACTATTTCTTCATAAAAACTGAAATTAGTTACGTGGAATAAATCTGCGTATGATTCATATGTCAATACTTCTTTATTGTCTTTAAATTATAAGTATTCGTGACTTGTGTAATCAATTATATCGGAAGTTTTTAAAGGATTATATTTAATAGCGGACATTATTCTGGAAAAGGTAAACAAAAATATATGAATATTTTTGTTTGTTTTATTTTTTATTTATTTGTTTTATTTATTATTATTTTTTTTTAAAGTTATATATTATCTTTATGTATAATTATATTTCTATTGTTGATTAATACTTTGTTAGGTAAATTTTCCTTAACTACCTGCTCTTTATACCTAGTTTTAAGTTTATTTTGTTCCCCATGCTTTTTTTCATAAACTACCTGTCCTACATGATATTCTTTCCTGTTTTCATTTTTCTTGTATTATCATGGATTTGTACTAGCTCATGAATTGTGGCTCTAGCTTTTGCTATTATTAACTGCTGTTTAAACTGGTTTAAAGGCTTCCCAGTTTCTTGATTGATGTTTTCAAAACTACTTTCTGCTGAATGCTGAGTACTTAAATCAGAATCTAATTCCGTTTGTTCGACTTCACTGTCTGTTATATGATTTATCTGATTTATATGATTTTTGGTGCGAAACTTTCGATAAAGTAATACCACCGTTTCATTTCTATGTTTGGAAAAAAATGCGATATCTGTCGTTGCTATCGGTCGTGTTTTCAGTTCGCTCCGCCGAAAAATTTGTATTTTATTTTATGTGCTTAAAGGAAAGTAATTGAGTTATTCTACTCCCTACTGTGTTTAAACCGATCGTGCAACTGATCCGCTATCTGTGCATACTTTTGAAACGTGTTTTTGTGAACGTCTTTCGTTCTTATGCTCAGCTGATTTGTTGTTGGACATACGCATAAGTATTACATACATACATCCATATACCGTGGGTGCCGACCACAGCGTTTTGCGTTTTGTGCTTTCATATAAGTATTCCCAATTTTAATTTCCAAATTGTGCATTCTTACTATCTCCCTACATTCTTTTTTCCAGCAGATTTGTTGTTGTCATATTATTTTTACGCTCTCTTGTTATTATTGTGCTAACACACACGCACGCACCGCGCTTGCCGTCTCTTTCTGCGTGACTCTCTGTGCTTCTTTTATCTCGCAGTGCTGTAAATTGCCGGGGGCCTTACACTTGTTGTTGTTATCGTGAAGCTTAAATTCATCCCTTGTGCCACACCGAATTATATTTTACTCTTCATTATTTTTTTTCTCTTTTCTTATACAAATTTTATTTTTATTTTTTTAATATGAGTACCTGCTGTGCTAAAAACTGTGATCGCGCGATCGTTACATGACAGATGTAAATCTACTGTTGATTGTGCGAAAATATGGCACATACTACTTGCGCTTGCTATAGACATAGTGGGGCATGCGTGTCACTGTCACTTCCTGAAGACCCATACCATCCTACTCTTTCTATATCCCTTGAGTGTGCCAAGTGTAGCTGTGTTGACGATTCTTTGGCTCCTGGCCGCGTGAAGTGTTTTCGCAAAACTAATTTCACCGATCTAAGCCTTCATCCCTCTAACGTTGATTGGTCCATCCTTCACTCCTTATTGACGAATCGGTTAACTCGTTCTATGAAATTATAAACTCTGCCCTAAGCTCATATGTTCCTGAGTTCACGGTCCCAGTATCGTCCAAGCCTACTTGGTTCTCCAGAAATTTTACTTAAGGAATAAGAAATATAGACTTTATAAAAAGTACAAGAAAACAGGCTCCGTGTTTTTCTTCGCACAATACTCCTCCGCTCGTTCCCAATTCCTTTCTATCAATAGTCAGTGTTATAATCAATACCTTTCCCGTTGTAGTAGAAACTTTCGTAATGATCCTCAAACATTCTTTTCCTTCGTTACCTCTAAGCGTAAGTCCAATGCGTTTCCTCCTTCCCTTTATTATGTTAATAACTCTGAATCTTCTTCTTCTGGTATTGCTAATTTATTCGCCACGTTTTTCCAGTCTACATACTGCTCTCATATATACAGCGCATCCACTCCGTACCCCTTCGATCTACCTCATGCCAACGGCATTTTTCTTCCATATTTTAAGGAAAGCGATGTTCAGGCAGCCTTGAAATCGTTGGGAAATCGTTGAAATCGTTTGGAACGAGTCCTACATAATTCCACTTCATAAGAAAGGTTCAAGATCCAATATCGAGAATTACAGAGTATTACAAAGCTTTCCGCCATCCCTAAGCTCCTTGAGTTCTTGGTAACCCGGCAATTGAAACACCTCTGCTCAAGTTTGTCATAACACGGTTTTTATAAACAACGATCAACATCGACTAACCTTCTCGAGTTCTCGTCCATAATCAACCGCGGTTTTCGTAGTGGTCTGCAAACTGACGTAAATTTTACGGATTTCAGCAAAGCTTTTGATTCCGTAAACCAGAAGTTGTCTTTATTAGGTTTCCCTAAAAATTTTCTAAATTGGATTTCGTCGTATCTTTAAATCGCACACAACGGGTTTTATTTTCTAATGTGTTGTCTAATATTGTTAGTGTCACTTCTGGAGTTCCACAAGGAAGTCGTTTGGGCCCGCTTCTCTTCATCTTATTTGTGAATGACCTACCCCAAGTTATAGCATTCTCTCATACGCTAATTTATGCGGACGACGTAAAAATCTGTCTGCCGTACTCTGATTGGTATTTGCACACACACCTTCAGCTGGATCTGAATGAACTCCTATTGTGGTGTTCAAACAATCTGCTTTTTTTGAACTTTTCAAAATGAAACTTATGACATTTTACCAACGCGCTCCACATTTTGTGTCATATGCTCTAGATCAGGGGTGCGCAGTGCCTCTGCTCACGATGCACATTTTTTTTTGTTTTGCACATAACATATGGGAAGTGTGTGAGCTTACTCACTGGTAAGGTTATTGTGCACATTGAAAATTACACAAAAAATTTTTCACTTTTCGTTTTGCGTCAAATTTTGTTGCTGGCAAAGCAACAACAATTTTATTGCTTCGTTTTGCCGTCGCTATCCCGAATATATTTTGTTGTTGTTCATGTTCCTATTTTTTTCTGTGTACACATTGAAATAACAAAAAAATGATCGTCAGATGTGTGAGTGCTATTTCCTTTATTTGTATTTGTCCGTGCACATCCATAAGACAGCTTTGCGCATCCCTGCTCTAGATAGTCACTTCCTGGATCGAATTTCGAGCTCAAATGACTTTGGTCCTTTTCGATCACTATTTGTGTTTTAACAGCCATATATCTGCAACAGTTAATAAAGCCAAGTTTGTTCTAGCTTTTATCAAGCGTTGGTCCAAGGAGTTTAACGACCCTTATGTGACCAAACAACTCTATATTTCACTAGTGCGTCCGATATTGGAGTATTGTTCTTGTGTTTGGAGCACGCAGTATAAAAAGCAACAAGCTGTCCTCGAATCAGTGCAAAAACAATTTTTAATTTTTGCGCTTCGTAATCTAAACTGGGACTCCGGTAGATTCTTGCCACCTTACCGAACTAGGCTGCAACTTATAAATCTTCGTTCATTGCACCATCGCAGAATATGAAATGGAGTAATGTTCAAACACAAGCTCCTTCTTGGGATGGTCGATTCCCAAACACTCCTGAGTCAGATTGACTTATCCGTTCCCTCTCGACCTACTCGTACCTTTCGGCCTATCAGGCTTTCTTTATGTAGGTCAAACTATGCCCAGCATGAACCTTTTAGGGTTTTATGCCATAACTTTAATACACTTTAGCATATTTTATCCCCTGAATTATCCTTTAATAGAATAGTACTCAATATTTAGCACTACCTGAATACAGATAATCTTTAATTATTATTATTATTTTTCCTCTTACTTACTCTCTTTATTAATTTATTTTTAATTTTTCAACTTTATTAGCAGCACAATTGTTAATTTTCAAATAAATAAATACGAACCTAAATAAATATCGAAAAGGATAATGGTTGGTGATCTGTTTGAATTTCAATTTCACTCACGCCATATAAATAATTTCTCAAATTCTTTAATGCCTATACTCTTGCTAATAGTTCTTTTTTGTTTGTGGCATAAAGTTGCTCAGTTTTATTTAAGGTTTTAGAAATAAATGTTATGGGATTCTCTTCTTGTGATAATTGGCTCATATTGCTATATCTGAGGCGTCTGTGGTTAATGTAAATTTCTTGTAATCTGGTTGGACTAATTCTATATGTGCAATTAAACTGTCCTTTAAAATATTGAATGCTTCTACTGCTGGTTTTTTGATTCCCTTCTTGAAACCTTTTCATTGACTCCACTCAGATACTTTGTTAATGGCTTGGCAATTGTAGCATAATTTCGGACGAACTTTCTGCAATACCCTGGTAACCCTAGAAAACTGCGTAGCTCTCGGACATTTATTATTTCCCCTTTTATGCCTGTCTTAAATGGTAACTGCAAATCTGTATTTGCATGGTCTTCTTGCACTATGGTTATCATTTCCTCTCTGAGTTTCTCTAAGTTTTCATCTTTTTGAATGAATGCCTTATTTAATTCCAACTTTATCGATTCAGACATCTTACATTTATTTAAGTCGGATATTTCAACGACGGCTAGTTCAGGACTTTTGCATCCCCAACTATTGTATATTTTGTTGTCGGATAATTCAACGACGGCGTGCTCAGGATTTTTTAGTCCCGAACTATTTACTTTTGTATTGACGGATAGTTCTACGTCGGCGTGCTCAGGATTCATTGATCCCAAGCTATATAAACTCCCCTCTACCTGTACTGAATCTGTTCTGATTTCTCTTTGCTCTTTAAAGTATTTTCTTATAATATATTCTTTTAAAGGAAGGACAATTTTTCCTTCAGTTAAGGACAATTGGTTTTATGAGTGGTGCTCATCGTAAAACAATTTTTCTTCTTTTCCATCATAATTGATTGTACCTTTTTGAATATCAATTATAGCTCCAATTTTTTTAAGACCCTTAAAAAACCCTAACCCTTTTATTTCGTAAAATGCCTGTTTAACTTTAAATTGTTAAATAAATAGTTATCATATGAAAATATTTTATAATTGTATACCTATTAACTGTTGAAACTCTTTTATAAATATGTAGCTCCTTTTTATTAAGATAAATTCCTTTTTTAATATAACAGGATGTAGCTCCTGTGTCAATTAAAACTTTTAATTTTTTCCCAATTTTTTATCGGTTCTTGTCAAGTAGGGTAGCCCTACTCCGGATTCTGATCTAAAAAATGATCTTCATCAATGTTGTTTACCCTCATTACTTTTTAGACAGGATGATTTAATGATCCAGTTGGTTCTCGTTTTAATGGTGGATGTGATTCAGATTGGTTAATCTGCACTGGTTTTTGTGTTTAGTTTTGAATATAATTATTCCTTCGGTAATAATTATTATTATTCAGACTGTTAATATTATTATTCCCCCGATTGTAATAGTTATTCGGACGATTTAGATACTGGATAGATTCATCAATCTCCATTGGTTCAGGGAATGGTTGGACCTGATTTTTATTTGACATCCAATAGTTATTTTGCTCCCATTGATTGTTATTACTCTGCCATTCCACTGATTATTAATCGTTTGCTGTGGTGTTCTTTGATTGTATCTGAGATAATTTTGATTATTGTTGTTAGTTGTTCTTTTGTTAAAATTATTATTATTTTGAACTGGTCTATTATTAAAATTTGAATTATAATTTCCATAATTTCTCATTCCAACAAAGATGTGAGCTAATTTCGCTCTCATGTTGTTACTCTCCATTTTCTGTACTAATGCCATTGCATTAGGCAAGTCTGCAAGATTCATGGAATATACTTAGAGTTGCTGAGATTGGGCCGTTTAAGCCAGTTATAAAAACTCTGAAAGCGTTCTGTCTATGTCTTTCATTTATTTCTGTTGTTATTGGCTTATTTCTTCCATATGTCATTATAGTTTTATTAGTTAATAATGTTAACTTTCTATACACTTGGCTATAATATTCAATGACAGTAAGTTTTCCCTGAGTTAGAATACTTAATTCCTGTTCAATTATATGTAGCGGTCTACGATCGCTAAAAACAAAATCTAATCTTGCCAAGATGGCATCGAAATTTAACACAGTTCCATGGATTGTTAAAGCATCGTTTGCTTTCCCAGGTTTTTTATTTCTAACGATGGATATGGCTGTTAAATATCTCTTGCTTTTGCGAACATATTGTCTCATGGCATTTTCTGCCGCTTCTCTCCAGCTGACTTATTTTACCTGTTCTCAATTAAACTCTGGTACTGATTTCAAAAGATTCTTCACATTTTATCGAATTATCAACTTCTTCGTCTGTAAAATCTTATTAACATCCGTTTGCAATTGTGTTTTTGAAGTTACTATTTCTTGTTTTAAAGATCTTATTTCTGTTGAAACAATCTTTTTTATAAGAAGAAGGGCCTGTTGTTGTAACTGGGGGTTTGCCATTGTACATGTTGCAGGCGCATTAGCCATTTTTAAATTTCTTAACTTATTTAATAAATCCTTTATGTCCTCCAGGATTATTTATTTTTAATCATTAAAATTTTTACAATCCAAAGAACTTTTTGTTTTGCACAAAATTTTTTTCTTAAAACTTTTAATTATATTATTTATTGAAAATATGCCTTTGGCTTACGATGGTTAACTTTTCTATTTATTTCGGTGTTATTTTCCTTTGATTTTGGCGAGGGAATGCCCTTCAGCCCTTCCTTCCTTCTTTTATTGGTGTGAATTATTGTGGTTTTACTTTTTTTATTTATTTTTTTTCCTTGGTCTTCTTTGGTGATTGCGAGGGAATGCCCTCCAGCCCTTCCTTTCTTCTTTTATTTAGAGGTGTGAAATGATGTGGTACTTGATTTTTCAATTTGTATTATTTTCTTTTCGTTTTCTTTGTTGTGTAATGAGTCTATTTTTCGGTTCACCTTTTTCTCCAATTATCAAACGCTTGTTTTAAATGGATTATTACATTTATTAATTTCCATTTAAGTTCACCACTCGAGCACTGTCACAATATTTAGGTGGATGTTTTAATTTTTCCACTAAAAATGTAGGATTGTTGGCGGCGCGAGCTCCGTTTTTCAAAATTAACTTTTTATTCATTAATTTTTTTGTTAGACGCTCCACGTTTGGGCGCCAATTAAAATTCTTCACTGATAATTGATTATAAATATAATTTATTTTATATTCGAACTTGGTGCTAAGCCTTTGTTTATTAAACTCATTACGCAAGAATTATAAACGTTTACTCCGATCTCGTATGTTCGACCGATCTCGATCAAGTTCCAAATTACAACTGTCGGTAACTTTCCTAATTTTATCCAACGAACCTCGGCCAGAAGCTTTTCTTTTCGGGCTTCAAGAAATTTTAATTTTTGTTTATAATATTGTTATTTTTTCGATATTTTTCCGAGGCCTTGAACTTTCTGGGCATTTTTGCTTAATGTACAATTTTGTTTAAGTGAACGAAAAACAAGAACCATTAAGAACCATATGTATTGGATGGCCGTTTGGTAATAATAAGCGATGATGTGTTCGAAGACGAATTTGACAGAATGGGAGTGAGTTAACCGACGCACTGCAATATAAGCAGTACGAACGGGGAACATGAGTGTGTGTGTGTGTGTGCGTATGCACCGAGAGCGCGAAAGTAGATGAGCGTGACAATGGATAAAGAGATAATAACAATGAGCTTAAGAGCTACAGACGGCTGCTGCTCCGAACAGGTACATTAATTCTCTTTTAGGCCTTCTATCTTCTAAATATAGCAAAAACTTCGCTGCCGCTTCTCCTAAAACAAATACACAGTTTCTGGGGAGGCGCAGTCAGTCTCAGTCTCGGAGAAAATATGGTTCGTCATGTCCAAGATATACAATTTGTTATTGTATTATACCATTCGCTTGTGCGAGACGACCGCAATTTACCGGACTGAAAAAAACGTCGTCACTGCGTCTTCGCATTTGTTGTACGAATCGGGACCCCAGACGAACTGAACAGAAAAAAGGTCAATTTTGTCGAGTAGTGTAATGGAAAGGGTAAATGGTTTAAGCAGGGGTCCACACAGGTCCAAACAAAGCCTCGGCGCAGTACATTAGAACATAGCCAGGAACTCCGTCAGGACTTGGTGAAAATGGATGAAAATGCCATTCGACCTTAATAAATCGTATTGGTAAAGCTGACCAGAGTAGCTTTCCTGAGATTAGGTAGCTTGGAAAAATAGGGAATAAGATTGGGCATTGCTTGATTGCACTAGTCAACACTACATTTCCGCTGTGGCCAAAAATAACTTTTTGTGATAGATTTGGGGATTTAAACATTTTTAAGCAATTATGGTTTTTTTAAGGCGTAGCTTTAAATTTTTATTTAAATCTGGTATTTTGTTTTAGATGTAGTGTTTTTTATATCCGGTACTCGAAGAGTAAAGGGGTATATTAGATTTGTGCAAAATATTAATGTGTGTAACACCCAGAAGGAAGCGTTTCCGACCCCATAAAGTATATATATTCTTGATCAGCATTAATAGCCGAGTCGATATAGCTATGTCTGTCTGTCCGTCCGTCTGTCCGTCTTCATTAGCGCCTATAGCTCAAAGACCATAAAAGCTGACCATAATCTGTGGCATGCACAATTTTAAAGATACGAGAAAACTAAAAACGCAGAATCATAGACACTGACCTTATCTATCAGAGTGTTGAATCTGGATCAGATCGGATAATAAATATAGCCACAATGAAGAAAACCATTTCGATATGCATCGTTCCATCTCGCTCTCTCTCACACACAGGGATAGGCGCTATGCCTGATCGACTTTTTTTGACGCCTAGTTATCAGAGACTATAAGAGCTAGAACCACCAAACTTTCTATCCAAGCTCCTGTGATATCAAACCGAGACGAGTTTGTTTTAAAATTTAGCCACGCCCCCTTCCGCCCCACAAGAGATGAAAATCTACAATTTTGAAGATACGGGAAAACCAAAATTGCAGAATCATAGAAAATGACTATATCTATCAGAGTATTGAATTTGAATCAGATCGGATCATAAATATAGTCAGAAGGAACAAATGAAATTTCAGTGGCCTTCCAAGCGCAGACTGATTCCCTCTCTCTCTCGCACACAGTCGTGTATGTCGTGTAAAAACATGTAGAAATGGCAGATGTAAAAAATTTATGTAAACAAATATGGAAACATCTAATATATCAAAATCTCCGAAAAGGTTCGACTTAAATTTTTTTTTTTTTGGCTAAAATTAAATTTTTCCCTTTTGCGAACATGTAATAAACTACAACAAGCTCACATACATATATACTGACTGAGTACCGGGTATTAAGTAGAGCCGCGGCGTAGACGCGGCTTACAACGTTCCCCCTCGTTTCACATTACCTTTTTATGTGTATGTTACTTATGTATGTCCCTTAATGAAAAAACAGTTATGGTGCAGGGAGTCGGAGTCTCCGACTCGGAGACCGAGTACCGGCGGTGATTGGGGGTGCGCACGCAGGCCTCCAGCATCGATATACAGTGACTGCCGAGGTATCAGTGGACTGCTTGGCTGTTAACTCGCGAAATGCCACAAGCAAAGGCCAGATCCGTAGGCAGAAAGCGGTGTTGGAGGAGCTGGAACCACAGGCGGAAGCTTCGTCTTCACAGGTCCCTCAGTGTCGGATGCAGAGTTGGCTAGGGCCTTCTCTCGTCTTGGACATAACGAGGAATCGCAGAAGGCGGTGGCCGAATTCACGGACCCCGAAACCCAGGGCCCCTCGGGCCTTACATCTGTTGATGCGGTGAAGGCGAAGAGTGAGGCAGAGAGCCAGCGCAAACAGATGTCGAAAGCTCAAGTGAGGAAAAGGAACAGGAAGCGAAAGGGGAAGACCACACCTCAGGCGCGGAACGCGGCGAGTGCCAAGGCATCGGTGGAACCGACTGGCCGGGAGCCAAGGTTCAAGCGCCAGAGGACAGATGACTCCATAAACGCTTCCGAGTCGAAGCGGGCTAGACCAGAGGATATTCTGGCCAGCCTGGGTTCAACGCCTGAACAGCAGGTAGCCATCATCGATCGCGGTCACCCAGAGGGAAAGATCTCGGACGGCAACTGGCTGACTGCAGAGTCAGCAATACTGAGCGCCATGAAGGGTGCCATTGTTCGCGCAGACAACCCGTTTGTATGCGAGTTTAAGGGCATTGTTAATGGGTGTGTGTGCGTGTATGAAGCTGGGTTGTATACGGTACATAAACCGTCTACAGTTAGGTCGTCGCAACTAGAACTTGAACCAGTTGGACTGCGGAGAGGGTATCCTGTGGTGCGCAATTGAGGACCTGAAGACACGGCGACAGCCTCTGATGATTGCGATAGAAATGGTATCCCTTAATGTGCAGGTGAGGGTCTGAAGACACAGCGACAGCCTCTGATGATTGCAGTGGGAATTGAGTGACAGGCAGCTTTGGTACTGTTTCTAATACTGATTTTATTCAACAAAACTTAACTCTATTTATAGGTAACAAAAGGTACAAAAAGTGCTGATTAAATAGGAATATGGTAAAATGGTAAAAAATAATTAATGTGAAATTAATATTTATTTAATATGATTTTATTGGCTGGTGTGCAAATTGGGCAATTGTGATGGTCAGCAATTGCACCAGTGTTGTTGGTCTCTGAGGAATTATCGCAATGGCAGCAGAATTCGCTACCGAGGCGGTTTGTTGTTGACTCAGCTATAATGCTGAGTCGTGATATTTCCTGTTGACCGGATGAGCTTTATTTGTTTTGGTAAAGGTGTCATGTGTATTACATAATATGTCTACATTGTTATGTATGTATGTATCATGTTACTTATGCATAATTCCCCGACTGAACATTCTCCCGGCCGTTGAACTGGTGTTCAACCATCGCCTAAGTTGATGGAAAATTGGCGGGACCTTGGGGTAGGAGCTGAAGATCCGCGCCGTTCTTGGGTTGATGTCCGTGGCTTCCATGATTGATACTTTTTCCGGAAAATGTAGGCAATAATCAATAGAATTGACATGGCTAGGGCAGCATAGGCAGCAATTTGGTAGTGCTGCACTGCGGTGATATGGTGTGGCAGCTCGTGCTGATTGATGGCTGCTAGTTGCTGGCGTAGATAGTCTGAAGTCTGGTTCAGCTGGTGTACCATTGGTGGTGAAGGAGATGTCACCGCTGAACTTATGTCTCCAAATCGAGTGTAGATTGATTTTACCTCGCTGTTTGTAGTGCTGAAGGTGCTGATGCTTATTTCTGTGTTGCGAGCAGTATATCCAGGAGATAGCGAAAGTAAGTCAGTTCCTTCCAACTGTATGGTTGATGGAGATCCGTTGCAGACTGCTTGAAGTCCCATTGCAGAGTGTGTTTCAAAGATCCATTTGTTCGATTGCTGAGTTCTTGTCCACAACATGTCCGCCTTTGAATGAATGACGTGACATAATGTTGTTGTTTTGTTGTTGAACAACTGGAACTCGCAGCGATTATCAACGTTAAAGACCGTTTAATGATCAAAACAGATGAATTCTTCGTTGGGCAGTCTGAAGCTGCGTCGAAATTCCTCTGGAGTAAGACCCATGAACTGATCTCGATGTGTGTTTACTGTGATTACAGTTGTTTTGAGATCGAACAAGCTCCAAGTTGTTTAGTACCAGGTAGGAATTGGGATGATGCTAAAAGTTTCAAGCTGAACTGTTGAAACTAGAGGTAGCGCTACCTTGAATACGACGTGAGTTGCAGTTGGTGTTTCTTCGGCACGCATGATTCTGTATAGATGAATGACATTTTTTGTTGTAACCGGCAGCATTTGATCGAGTGGCAAATGATCCCGTATTTGGTCTTGTTGATCTCTTAATTGTTCAGGAGAAACTAGCGTAGGGCTTATTGTCCGATGGTGAATACCGATTAGTACATCAGCTATATCGGACTGCATACGTTGAAGACTCGTTGTCAACAGAGTTAATTGTGCTGTGAGTCCTAAGGTATGCCTGAGTGAGATGATCGCCGTGATATGTTCCTCTTTCTCTGTTGATGGTAGCCACTTGCCGTTCCAACACCTTCAGGCGATTGTCCGTTGCTGACTTATCTTTCCTGACAACATTGATTGTGGAGTCGACAATCGAGGCTTGATTTCGCAGTAGATGTAGTAGAAAGTCTTCGTTTGTTTTTACCTTTTCGATTACTTCGGCCATTTTCTCAGCGTATTTGGAGTCAAGAACACCGAACAAATTGTTTGCCACGTTTCCTACTACATCAAGCGGTGATCGGCGTTGTCGAGAGGTTTTCATTAACATATTTCCTGTTTGTAGCTCATTGTACAAATGTTGAAAATGTTGAAATATGGAATTGCACGCTGGAACATATTTTAGTTGCGGGCACATGTGTCTTAGTTCGGACTTTCCGGTGGACATTACTTGCATATCTTTCCAATATGGATCCAAGTCATAGTATCATGGTCCATTCAGGCGTCATTCTTGAGATTCCAATTTTGTCATAGAATATTCCAAGTTCGGTTGCGAATTGTGTCACATTTATTGACTGTGACAACGCTAATGGAAGCATGAGAAGCATCACTAGCAATGTTGATATTATTGAAGGTGCAACTGCCTTTCTGCGCTGTGGTGGTGGCTCATCAGGCCTTGCCATGTCGTTGATGACGGTGTTGGAGCGTTTGATCGCCACGTCTTCTGGAAATAACGGTGCTAGACGAGTGGTGGAGCGCTTGTATACCCCTGATGCTGTTTTAACATCAACCACTCGGACGTGGTTGTCTTGGCCAGGATAGGTCTTAATGATGCAACCCATTGGCCTCTTCATTACTGGAAGGTTGTCTTCCTTCACCAAAACAAGTAGTCGTTCGGGCACGTTTGGTGAAGCGGTTTTCCACTTGTGCCGTGTTTGTAGTTCTTAGAGGTATTCCATAGACCATTGTTTCCAGAATGAATGTTTTAAGCGTGATACCAATTCCCAGCGCTTTACCAGTGTTTTTTCTTGATGCTCAGTGTTGACGTCAGGTGGTGTTGTCAATGGTTCACCAATCAAAAAGTGTCCTGGGGTGAGCGCTGTTATGTCAGTTGGATCGTTTGACATTGGAGTAATGGGTCGAGAATTGAGAATTGCTTCAATTTCAATAATTACTGTGCTTAGTTCCTCAAATGTCAAGGGTGCTGTGTTTGTGGTTGTGATCAGCAGCTTTTTTGCTGATTTAACCGCAGCTTCCAAAAGGCTTCCAAACGATGGGGCCCGGGGAGGAATGAATTTGAAGTCCACTTGTCTTTTGTTGCAGTGATTCGTTATTAGATCATGTGCCTTTTCGCTGACGATGGCTTCTTTTAATTCCTTTAGTTGATTGTTTGCGCCTATGAAGTTGGCATTGCATTGTCGCAATGAATAGTCTGGCATTTCCCACGCCTGCTTAAGAATCGACGGAGAGCTGCCAAGAATGCATCTGTGGTTAGGTCGATCACCAATTCTAGATGCACTGCCTTTGTGGAAAAGCAGCAGAACACGGCGATGTATGCCTTGTCTGGCCTTTTTCCTCGGATCTTTTGGTGGATCGCAATCGGTCCACAGTAGTCAACGCCTGCATTAAGAAATTGACGTGCTTGTGTGACTCTTTGTGCTGGAAGATTGCCCATAATCTGATTCATTAGCTTTGGTCTGGCTCTGGTGCATCTAACACAGCTGTGAATGATGTTTCTAGCCATCGTTTTGTCGTTGATGATCCAATACTGTTGTCTTGCTATTGCCCTTAGGGCTTGGGCACCGCAATGCATGTTTTCCTCATGGAGTTCTCGCATAATCATTTTGACCATCGGATCATTGTATGGCAGTAGAACTTGATGTTTAGCGTTGTTCGGAAGTAGAGCTTCTTCTAGTCTACCGCCAGCTCGGATGAGCCCATCTTCTCCTAGTATGGGAGATAACGATATTATCGAGCTCTTTTTGTCCACAGTCTTATAGCGTTGTAGCTGCCTTAAGTCTGCGGTAAGCTCGACTTGTTGGATAGTTCGCAAGATTATAGCGCGAGCACTATTCAGTTCTCCTGTGCAGAGTGTCGTTGTAGCCGCTCTATTGGTTTTGTAGCAAAAGCGTAACATGTATGCTACAATGCGTTGAAGCTTGTAAAATGAGTTGCTATGTCTGCATGTGTATAGTTCTTCTCCAAGTGCGCTGGGTATGATTGGCAAGCTGACATGCTTCGCCTTTCTCTCGAGATTAGTAGGCTCACTGATTGTTGCTGTCGGCCATTTGTCTCGGGATCCGTGGAGGAATAGTGGTCCGTATAACCACAGATTGTGATCTGCTAATCTGCTTGCTGCAATTCCTCTTGACAGTACATCGGCCGAGTTATTGGTCGATGAAACGTGACGCCATTGTAGTTGGTTAGACAATGCCTGTATTTTGGCTATTCGATTTGCTACAAACGTATGGTATGTCGAGGCCGGTGCGTTTATCCAGGATAGCACAATGGTGGAGTCAGTCCAAAAACATCTTGAAACCGTGTTGATGTTGTAAAGAAGCCACTGGCCGGGGAGATAAAACTCAGGCAGCCAGGGTCCGTCACAAGAAATTTGTAACTTTTTGAGACGTCAAGACGGATCAGGTCCACGGGCCTCTTCCCCTCGCGATCGCACTTCCCCTCTTAACTCAGTGGCCCCGCCCCTGTATTTTCTACGGTGAGGGCAGCCTACGCTGACGGTCGGTCGGTGGCAAGGGAAAGGGAGGTAGGGTCTACCGGGATACCGGTAAAGAAGTGGGACTCACCACTGGGTATTTCTTCGCCCGAAATGATTACGCAACGCCGGGCAATTCCTTTCAGGGGTTTGTTCTTCCTTTTAATTTTTCCTTTTTTTTGCCTCTTCTTAGCTTCTCACTTTCACTCTTTTGTTTTGCGCGAGGCCACTCTAGTTACGGCTCTGTCTTCTCACTGACTGTCCCTATCTCCTCGCCGATCGCCCCGAGGCCTGGCCTTCGGGCGGCGATCGGCCACGTTCTTGGCATGCGCATTGCGCCGTGTGCCGCTACTCTTCTACTGCCTCTCTGGGCAACTCAAATTCTCGCTCCGTGCGACTCTTATATTATTCTTAATCCTACGACTTAACTCTACTCCTTATAAGCTATGTCTCCTAAACTACTTAATATAATACTAATAATGATAATAATGATGAAATGATGAAAGGGGAGGGGGTAGAAATCAAAATGTTGGTTACTCCTCGCGGGCTTACGTCTCGCGCCCCGTAGGTTCCTGCCGCTCCGTGCGGGTTTCTGGTTCGTACGGGGTGAGTCGCTGCCGTCGTCTTGTAGGGCGGGAGCCCCGGGCTCCGGCCTTACACCTCCTCCTTTCTATCCTCCAGCACGACCGTGACGGCGACGCCTCGCTTCCACGTGACGTGGTACGCTACCCCGTCCTCCAGCAGGGTCGCGCGGCTCCTGACGTGAAGCTCCTCGCGGCGTCGACGGGTCCTCTCGGCTTCGACCTGGCAAAGGATGCGGCCCGGCAGTTCGGCGGGGCCGCCCCGGATGGTGTACGCCTCCGGTGCCGGGACCTTTGCCTTGAACTCGGTCATGGCCTTGCCCGCCTCCTCTGGTGGCGCGGTGGTACTCGGCTGGGCCCCGCGCGACCGCATCAGGCGGCGCCTGCCCCTGCAGTCGGCCCACGCATTCTGGTTGAGGAGTTGGGTGCATCTCCCGGTTCCTGTCGCAGCAGCCGCCAATCGTCGGCACCCGCGGTAGGCGCCCCTCAACGACGGACGCTCGACCCGGTTAGGTGGAGGTGTCCAGGTGGGGGACGGCGAGCGGGCCTTCGAGTTCGCCCGGGGGTCGGCCACTGCGGGAGGGCTCGTCTGCCCGGTCTTTCCCGGGGTGTCTGCTGATGGCTGCCGCTCCGTTTGGCCGTCACCGTCCGTCCGTTCCTCGGTGAATCGCCGCCGGAATAGGGGCCCTCTTCTCCGCTCGACGCCGCCTCGAACGTCCGCACAGTCGCTGTTCCTCGTTCCATGGTATCCTGTAAACACAAAGGTATTAGTGTGGTTTCTCTGAATCGCCGCGGGGTGGGCGATGGTCGCTACTATGCCTCGTTTGGTCGGAACGGGTCTAGGGCGGGCCATGCTAAAGGGTACTGTTTGTCTGAGCGCCTCGTCCCCGACTAGTCTTTCCCTACCCCTTCTCGGACTGCCCCTGCCGTTTCAGCCGCATAGAACGTCCTTAATTGTGCTATGTTGGCCGTCTTGGTTTTCCGCTCCCCAAACTTACTCAGCCTCACGATGTTGGGGGAGTCGAACCTGATCACCTTGTATGGGCCGTCAAACTTGGGTGCCAGTTTGGCCGCAAATCCCGCAGCTGCGTTGGACAGCTGGTGTTTTCGTACCCATACGCTCGCCCCGATGGTTGGTCGCCACTCCCGCCTACGCAGGTTGTAGTGTCGAGTTTGTGTGGTGGCGGCCTTCTGCAGATTCCCCCTCACGATCTCGAACACCTCCTTGAGCCGGGTGGCCTTCTCCTTTGGGATGTGTGGGTTGGTCGCCGACCCCGGGGTGGCCTCCTCGTACACTGCTGCCAGTAGTCTTGGCTCTCGGCCTTGAACCAGGAACGCCGGTGAGAATCCTGTCGAGTCGGCTATGCTCGAGCTCACGGCCAACGAGATCTCCGGTAAAAGTTCGTCCCACGTGCTCTGACGGTGCGGTTCGTCCTCTCGGTCGGGTTCTCCTGTGGGCAGTACGGCGCAGTGTGTTGTACCTCCACCCCCAGCGACGCCAAATATGCCTTGAACATCCGACTGACAAACTGTACCCCATTATCGCAGACGAACTTGCGGGGAACGCCGAATCGACTCAGGATCCTCTCCCGGAATGCACGCTGCTTGTTGGCCTCCGTCGCTCGTCTTAAGGGAACTAATTCCACCCATTTGCTAAAAGCGTCGTGGAAAACTAGAAGAACATTATTACCATGTTTGGATCTCGGAAGGGGTCCAACGAAATCCGCGCACAGCACCGCGAATGGCTCACCAACCTGCCTCGTCAGCATCTGTCTTGCGGGCTTCCTCTGCTCCCCTTTGAATCTTTGGCACTTGTCGCATCCCCGCACGTACCTGGCCGCGTCCCGGAACATCCCTGGCCAGTAGTATCGCTGGGCCAGCCGTGATATCGTCTTCCGTACCCCCTGATGGCCAGCCGTCGGTGCGTCGTGACACTCTTGCATGACCCTCCTCCGTTTACCGGACTCCACGCAGAGCTTCCAAGGGATGTAGTCTTCGTCATCTGGCCTGTTCCCCAGGTGGCGGTACAGCTGGTCATTCTCAATGACGTAATCTGGGAACTTAGAAGGGTCATTAGCGATACGTTCCCTCATCCGCGCAGTCCACCGGCAAGTGTCTCCCTCTTCCGTGGCCAGGTGCAACTCCTCTAGCGGCTGCCTCGACAACGCGTCGGCCACTACATTCATTTTTCCTCGTCTATAGCGCACGTCGAACTGGTATTGCTGGAGCTCGAGGGCCCCTCGGGCGATTCTACCGGAGGGACTCTCAATGGAGTTCAGCCATTTCAAGGCCAGGTGGCCTGTCACGACCTCGAAGTGGTACCCCTCCAGGTAGCATCTCAGCTTCCTGATGGACCATACTATGGCCAAGCACTCCTTTTCCGTCGCGGCGTAATTCTGCTCCGCAGGCAGCAGTTTATGGCTCGCGTACACTATCACCTTCTCCTGATCGGCGATGGTGTGGGTCAGCACCGCTCCCAGGCCGAAATCACTAGCGTCGGTCTGGAGGGTGAACCTTTCCTCAAAGTCCGGGCACGCCAGTACCGGGGCCGTCGTAGCTTTTCCTTGAGTAGTTCCAACGCAGCCTGCTGTTCCTGGCCCCAATGCCACTTGACGCCCTTTTTGAGTAGAGTGGACAGCGGCAGTACCAGATCGGCGAAGTTCGGCACGAACCTTCGGTACCAAGATGCCATGCCGATGCACTGCCTCAGCTCCTTAAGGTTAGTCGGGGCATTCAGGTTCCGTATCGCCTCCTCTTTCGCTGGGTCCGTCCCGATACCGTCCCCGGTAACCATGTGGCCCAGATATCGCATCTCCTGCCGAAAGAAATCGCACTTCTTGCGATTGACCCTCAAATTAGCGGCTCGCAGGCGCTGGAAAACCTCCTTCAGATTGGCCACGTGTTGTTCTTTGGTTTCCCCGACGACTATGATATCGTCCAGGTAGGCGAAGGCGCACGGCTCTAACTCCGGCCCGATTACGGTATCCAACGCCCTCTGAAATGTGGCACTGGCTGAGTGCAACCCGAAGGGCATCACTTGCCACTGGAACAGGCCTCTTCCCGGCACTGTAGAAGCCGTGCATTCCCTACTATCTAGGGCCATCGGGATTTGCCAGAACCCTTTTTTCAGGTCCAGCGTGGATATGAACTTCGCCTTTCGTAGTTTTTCCAGGATGTGATTTATCCTGGGTGTGGGGCATGCGTCCGGGACAGAGTGTGCGTTGAGCTGCCTGAAGTCCACGCACATACGCCACTCCCCCGTCTTCTTCCGCACCAAGACTATCGGGGCACTGTGAGGACTTCGTGACGGTTCCACGGCCCCCGTTTCCAACAGCTCATCGCCCTGTTTGTCGATCACCCTTTGCATGGCCGGGTTCTTAGGATAGTAGCGCTGCTTCAGCGGCTTGTCATCCCTCATGATGATCCGGTGCTCTGCGATATGGGACACGCCCTGGAGTCCCTCAAATGCTTAGAGCTCCGCCTCCAGGAACGCCTGCAGTTCGGGTTCCAAGTCCTCGGGCCACGGACGATCCTTACCCGGGTAATCGTCCCTTTCCTCCATCCACTCGGGTGTCAATACCTCGTCCCCCAGGGGCTTCTGGCCGTTCCGCCTGGTCTCCTTGCCGCCGCACCTCTTTCTCCGTCGCCGTACCCTCGGTGTCGGTTGGCGCCTTCCTTGATTCCTGTGGTGGCGTGGGATACATCGTGGAGAGCTGGGCCTCCGTTTCCCCGAGCTCCTCCTTACCCATTCCCGCCTTTTGCCCGATCGCCTTCCCTCCAGGGGCCGCTGTCATTCCTATGAACAACCTCTGTGACCCGCATTCCACCCGTGTCCCCACAGCGCACAAGAAGTCCATCCCCAGAATCAATGGCTCGACCATCGACGGTATCACCAGTAGTGACAGGCTCACCACTTGCCCCCAAGCCTCGATTGGCTGGGATCCGTTTCCCAACCCTCCCCTCGGACAGCACTCTCTGGTCAGCACGTTCCGTTTCCCACAACCTACGCAGAAGAGGATCCGAGGATTAGGGCATTCTCGAGCGTAGTGGTCGTTCTCGGTACTACACGCCCTTCGTGGGTCATAGGGTTGCTCGTCGGCTTGAGTAGTCGCGCGATGAGCCATCTCGGCATTCCGAGTCGTTCCCGGTCCCTCGCGGAACGGGTTCTGCCTTCCACGCACCCCCCATCTGTCACTCGTTACATTCGGGTGTTCAATCGGCCCCGCCTCAAAGCCAGGGTCTCTCTTTCTTATGTATTCCACCTCTGCCGCCCTCTGAGTGAGCTGACTGAGATTCGCGTAGTCGCTCGGCCGGATAAACATTTTATACATGGCCGCCATGTTGTCGTATATCCGAGCGAGCCTCTTCTTGGTATCGTACCCAGCCTGGTGCATCAAGGATTGTATCGCGATGGAATACTGCAAGAAGGTCTCCCCTTTCCTTTGCAGGCGGACGCGAATCTCGTCCTCGAGCTTTTCGTAGTACTGCGGGGGCAGAAAGCTGTCCAGGAAACCCGCCCGGAAAGTCGTCCACGAACCGCGGCGCAGCCCGCTGGCCCGCAGCCACAGTGCGGCGGCGTCAACGCTGAGCTCGTTCATCGCACTGGGCATCTTATTCTCGTCTATCCTGTGCGAAATCATCCTCTCCTCTACCTCTCCTATGAAAGACAAGGGGTCCGTCAGCCCGTCGAAACGTACTCCCCATTTCCGCACGATCTCGGGGACCAATCTCTGATTCCTGGGCGGTCCACACTCCCGAGTCCTCGGTTCGTCGGGACCGGCATGACGGTCCCCCTTTTCCGGTACGTTCTCCGCCGTCGCGGGCCTTGCTTCGCTCCTAAGGGAGCTCGGTCCCTCGTCTAACTTAAGCACCGGTACTGGTGATCTGTCCACTTGGAAGGCGGGTAGAACCAGTGAGGAGCATGACGCAGGACGACGCGCGGGTACGCTCAACAAGTCCCCTATCTACAGTTTTGACTGGTGTAGGGGCGTCCCCTTCTGCAGGCCGGACGGTTCCCCTTTCTCCTCAGCGGCCTCTATTTGAATATACCTGGCTTAAAACTTGGCTATCAAGTTCCATTTCTCGGCCGTGTGGCGCCCCTGGGATATGCAGCGGGCCACCCGTTTACGCAGCTCGTCCACCTTTCCCGCGCAATCTACGTCCAAATCCAGGGCCATGGCGATCAAATCGTCGCGCCGCCTCCGGTACACCCACCCCACGCCAATGCCCGGATTCGGAGTTCGCTCCTCAGTTAGCAGGTTTGGACCCACGGCTCGCTTATCCCCTTCCATCTTTGCCTAAACACTTCCAATATATAATATAATATAATTAAATAGAGCGCTAACGCTTAGCCTCTACCTCGTCTCTCCACAGCCTCTCTTTCTCGTTCCCCCGCCTACCGGGCCACGATGCGCGCTGGTGGAATGGACAAATGGCCGCATTCGCACTTCCCCTCTTAGCTCGGTGGTCCCGCCCCTGTATTTTCTACGGTGAGGGCAGCCTACGCTGACGGTCGGTCGGTGGCAAGGGAAAGGGAGGTAGGGTCTACCGGGATACCGGTAAAGAAGTGGGACTCACCACTGGGTATTTCTTCGCCCGAAATGATTACGCAACGCCGGGCAATTCCTTTCAGGGGTTTGTTCTTCCTTTTAATTTTTCCTTTTTTTTTCCTCTTCTTAGCTTCTCACTTTCACTCTTTTGTTTTGCGCGAGGCCACTCTAGTTACGGCTCTGTCTTCTCACTGACTGTGCCTATCTCCTCGCCGATCGCCCCGAGGCCTGGCCTTCGGGCGGCGATCGGCCACGTTCTTGGCATGCGCATTGCGCCGTGTGCCGCTACTCTTCTACTGCCTCTCTGGGCAACTCAAATTCTCGCTCCGTGCGACTCTTATTCTTAATCCTACGACTTAACTCTACTCCTTATAAGCTATGTGTCCTAAACTACTTAATATAATACTAATAATGATAATAATGATGAAATGATGAAAGGGGAGGGGTTAGAAATCAAAATGTTGGTTACTCCTCGCGGGCTTACGTCTCGCGACCCGTAGGTTCCTGCCGCTCCGTGCGGGCTTCTGGTTCGTACGGGGTGGGTCGCTACCGCCGTCTTGTAGGGCGAGAGCCCCGGGCTCCGGCCTTACAATGTCCATATGAAGATCCGTGCGGACTCGGTGTGTGAGTTCGGCACCAAGGACTGCAGCGCAAAGTTCTAACCGTGGTATTGATTGCTTGGCTGTCGGTGCCACACGTGACTTGGAGCAGAGCAGTCGCACTGACACTTGGTTATTTTTGTATGTAGCGCGAGCGTATATTGATGCGCCAAAGGCTCTTTCTGATGCGTCTACAAAAGTGTGTAGTTCTTGGGTAACTGGAACCTTGCCGTCATAGACATGCCGGAGAATCTGCATCTCGTTCAATGCTTGTAGGTCTTCACGGTAGTCTTTCCATTCGTGTTGGAGCTATAGCGGTAATTCGTCATCCCAGTCCAGCTTTAACTCCCAAAGTTGTTGCATGAAGATCTTGGCCTTGACCACCACCGGTGCAAAAAGTCCTAATGGGTCAAAGACTTGGGCTAGCTCGGAGCATACCACTCGTTTTGTGATGCGTGCAGCTTGGCTTTTATAAGTTCTTCCGCGTAGTTGATTCTTCTTTGGCATCCAGATAAGACCTAGAGTTTTCACGCTGTAGTGATCTAGAGTCTCTCCCAGTTTGACATCGCTTACAATGTCCTCTTTGGCGATTTCTTGAAGAAGCTGCTCATTGTTGGAGCACCATTTGCGGAGTTTAAATCCGCGAGGTGACAATATCCTTGTGAGTTCTTGTTGCACTTGGATCGCTTCTGGAATCGTGTTTGCCCCAGTAAGACAATCGTCGACGTAGAAATCATTCTTTAATGTTGATGATCCTACTGGTAGTCTGTCCTTGTTTTGTATTGCCAATTGATCCAGACATTTGGTTGCCAGAAACGGAGCAGCTGTTGTCCCGTATGTGACAGTTTTTAGCCGATAGTACTTGATGTCCTCAGACGGATTGTTTCTCCAGACGATCATCTGATGGAATTGATCCTCCGGATTTATCCACACTTGTCGGTACATCTGTTCTTTGTCCGCTGTGAATACGTATTTATGAGTCCGAAATCGTAATATAATGGACAGAAGTTCACTCTGAACTGTGGGTCCAGCATGTAGAATGTCGTTCAGGGACTTTCCGCTTGCTGTTTTGCATGATGCATCAAATACCACTCGCAGCTTTGTTGTGGTACTTTCGGGTTTGAGCACACAGTGATGTGGTATGAAGTAATGCCTTTCCGGAATGTATGATGCTGGGAAGATCTTCATATTCGTTCATGAACTCCACATAGCTCTTCCAAGTGTCTGGTGAAGTCCGTCGCTCTAGTGCTAGAAATCTTTTAGTTGCAATTTCCAAAGAACGCCCTAGTGCTGAAGAGTGTTCGGAAAATGGGAGTTTCACTATAAGCCGGCCATCAGCTGCAGTTTGTAAGTTTTCTAGGAAATGAGCTTCGCATTGTGTCTCGAGCACAATTTTGTATTTTGCATCAACGGGCCTCCTATCTTAAGGTGATGTTGATTTGGGAGGAGCAGGGAATAATAATGGTCTGCTCCGATGAGCATGTCGATTTTTCCTGGGTAATGAAAGTTCGGGTCCGCCAGTGGGAACTTGATTGGTATGTTTAAGTTCACCGAATCGAGTGCCTGAGCTGGTTGATATTCTATTATTTGAGGCAGTACAAACGCCTCAATTCTTTGCGTAAAACCGCTGTGAAGGGATTTTATAAGCACATTTACTCATGCTCTGCTGGTCTTTGATTGACCTCCAATTCCTTCGATGCGCAATGTTGAGTTATTAAGTTTAAGCGACAAAATTGATGCCATTGGTTCAGAGATCAAATTTATCTGTGATACTGAGTCTAGCAATGCTCTGAAGTTAGCAACCTGTCCGTTGGTTGCTTCTACTGCCACTCTTGCTGTGGCCAGTAGATTGTAACTATTGTTACTTGATTGCTCATACAAGGCCTTATTTTTGACATCTACTTTGTTTCTGATAATGGCAATCAATATTGGATCCCATGCCGAGCCGTTTTAGGGATGCAAGAGACTCTATTGTTGTTATGTACAACTCCTTCAATGACTTGGGATCGTCATTGATTGTACTATGATTGAGGAAACGGTTCAGTACCGTATTTGCAACATCTCTGGGATTGTTGTATGTTTCAACAAGAATGTCCCAGGCTATTAGATAGTTTTCCTCTTTTAGATCGATGTGTCGTATCAATCTTTCTGCCTCCCCAGTAACGGTGGTTATAAGGTACCACATCTTCCGTACTGTGGGCATGTTTGTCTCATGAATCATACATGAGAACAAGTCGTAGAACTGGGATCATTTCAGTTTGTCCCCATCAAACTTTGGAATGGTGATGTGAGGAAGCTGCGCGTCATCATTTTTTGATGTGGCTGGGTTCGCCAATGCCCAGTCTTTTTCCAGTGATAGGTACGATTTTATGTCGTATCCTACTGCTACTGGGTTCTCATATTCTTCATGAATGCTGAAATGGACTTCTTGTGCTTGACTCCATAGTGATTTTATCAAATCACTTGAGGAACGTCCTCCCGCCTCTGAAAATAGTTTCAGATTGCGTTTTATGGCTTCGACTATGGCTTTTTGTCAGCGACATAGCGAAGGCAATTTGCTGTAATCTACATTTGACTGCTGATTGAGGTCATTTTCTTTGGAGATGGGCTGACTTTCCCCAAGATTGTATGAAGCCTGTTCCAGCTTGTCCAGGTTCTCAGTATAGATCGCAACGTATTTTTCATATGTGTTACGTAGGTCAATAGAGAACTTTATGTATTTTTCAGTTTTATCTTCCTCTCGAATTGTGGAGTCGTTTGTGTTGAAACGATTCCATGCATTTTCGAGTGCTGATATTTTGGCTTGAAAGTATGAAGCTTTTTGCTTCCTTTCTTGAGTATCTTTTTTGAAGTTTCGAATGTACTTCGAGATTTCCTCGCCAATTTCCTGCTGCATATTGAATGCCTTTGTGGCTTGTTCCTCCTGTGGATTATCCATTCTGTCAATTCGTCTCTTTGTCCTTCTGACCCGATGGGAGTGTTTTATTTGCTTTGCAGATGGATTACGCTCCGAATCGCAACCGTTGTTGGTCAAAGAAGTACAAGCTGACTTGACCTATTGGATGGAGGGAATTGCCGAATTGCCGAATTGATAAGTGATATCAATGTTGTTGTATGTGGCTGATGACGTTTGCGTTGAATCTTTTCTCTGTCGCCTTGTTGACAGGATGGAAAGGATGACTGAGGTCGGGGTCACCAAATGTTAATGTGTGTGTGTGCGTGTATGAAGCTGGGTTGTATACGGTACATAAACCATCTACAGTTAGGTCGTCGCAACTAGAACTTGAACCAGTTGGACTGCGGTGAGGGTATCCTGCGGTGCGCAATTGAGGACCCGAAGACACGGCGACAGCCTTTGATGATTGCGATGGAAATGGTATCCCTTAATGTGCAGGTGAGGGTCTGAAGACACAGCGACAGCCTCTGATGATTGCAGTGGGAATCGAGTGACAGGCAGCTTTGGTACTGTTTCTGATACTGATTTTAACTTAACTCTATTTATAGGTAACAAAAGGTACAAAAAGTGCTGATTAAATAAGAATATGGTAAAATGGTAAAAAATAATTAATGTGAAATTAATATTGATTTAATATGATTTTATTGGCTGGTGTGCAAATTGGGCAATTGTGATGGTCAGCAATTGCACCAGTGTTGTTGGTCTCTGAGGAATGATCGCAATGGCAGCAGAATTCGCTGCCGAGGCGGTTTGTTGTTGACTCAGCTATAACGCTGAGTCGTGATATTTCCTGTTGACCGGATGAGCTTTATTTGTTTTGGTAAAGGTGTCATGTGTATTACATAATAGGTCTACATTGTTATGTATGTATGTATCATGTTACTTATGCATAATTCCCCGACTGAACAGGCATCAAATGGTACAGAGGAGCCAAGGCAGTGGCCTCTGGTAACGCAGAAACCTTAGAGTTTCTCAAGACTACGGTGCACGGCTTTGGTGAACTCTGGCCGGGAGCGAAACTCTGTGTGGTACCCACTGACCAGGTTCCAACGAGAACTATCATGAAGGTGTCGATCCCTCCCCCGATCAAGGCGGAGAACGACACGCTAGTCCTGTTCAAGGCTCAGATAGTGCGTGACAAGGGGAACGGTAAGGAACTCTGGATCAGTATTGGCCAGAACAGCCTTGCCAAGCTCATTGCAGCGACCTGCCGCATATCTTTTGGTATGGGCACCCTAGCGGTGGTAGTTCCGCGTAGACCTAAGCCCGTTGAAGAACATGAAGGTGGTGCAGATTAATCTTCATCACTCAAGTGTACCATCGGTGGACCTACTGCGGTTTATGGACGAGAAGACGGTAGATCCAAGAGCCCTGGATCGTAGGTGAAAGGGTTCGGGGTTTGAGTGGTTGCGGTTACCGTCTTCTCACACCACAATCTGCAGGCAAGCCAAGAACCTGTATCGACCTAAATGTTTTGTTGTTTTCCAGGTACAGCAGTCCGGACCTAACGGTGGCACTATGCGAGAGGAAGGACGGGAAAAGCTAATACCTGGCCTCTGCTTATCTGCCATACGACGAAGAAGATCCACCCGCGGAGGATGTCAGGGCCCTCGTCCGGCAAGCGCGGAAGGAGGGTAACGATATCGTCCTAGGTTGTGATGCCAACGCCCATCACTCCCTCTGGGGAAGTACGGGTACGAACTCTAGAGGAGATTCGCTGTTCGAGTACATCCTGTCCACAAATCTTGTTGTGTGTAACCGGGGAGACCACCCTTTCCGCAACAGGAACCGTTCAGAGCTTATAGATATAACCTTGGCCTCGAACAGCGGCTCCCTCGTCATTGAGGATTGGCTCTTGTCCAGCGAGTGCCTCTTCTCGGACCACTACAGGATACTATACAATATCAAATGGGAAAGAGAAAAGGTCAGTCCATACCGAAATCACAAGCGGACAGACTGGTCTCGCTTCTCAAAAACCGTGAAGAGGATTCTACCCGACCTCTCCCAAGGCGACATCCTCCACACGGGGGCACTTGAGGAAGCGGCACAGAACGTCACCAAGGCTCTACAGAAGGTGTTTTTTATATCCTGCCCGATCAGCCGACCATCAAAGTCCATCAGCAACTCATGGTGGAGCTGAGTCGAGGAAACTCTTCAACAAGGCCAAAGTGACGAACACACCGGAAGGCTGGGATGCATATCATCACAGCTTCAATGTCTACAAGAGTGCCTGTAGGAGAGCGAAAAGGGAATTATGGGCAGCCTTCTGCGAATCAATAGACAGCTCCACCGAGACATCAAGGCTTCGGAGAGTGATGTCAAAGTCGCCTACCACACCTGGCCTACTGCGGAACCAGGACGGTAGGTTCGCGGAAAGCAGCCAAGAATCCCTAGAGCTCCTAATGGAAACCCATTTCCCTGGCTGCTCTAGCGTTACCAGCGGCGAAGCTAATCCGCCAGCCAACGACGTAGTGCAGCAACAGGGAGAGGAATTCGAGGACCTATTCAGTCCCAGTCTTCTATAATTAAATCTTTTGAGTTTTCTATATCCTGAAGGAATTTTCTCGTGAAGATAAATTTGTTTACAAAATTATCTTTTAGTACATTTTGAATAACATATAGATCTTCTAGGGTGCAATGTATTCCAGTGGTTAAATTTGGATGAATATATTCTTTTAAAATAGTCAGTAAATTGTCAACTGTATCAAATTCAATTATATGTCTTGTATTATCATGGATTTGTACTAGCTCATGAATTGTGGCTCTAGCTTTTGCTTTTATTAACTGCTGTTTAAACTGGTTTAAAGGCTTCCCAGTTTCTTGAATGATGTTTTCAAAACTACTTTCTGCTGAGTGCTGAGTACTTAAATCAGAATCTAATTCCGTTTGTTCGACTTCACTGTCTTATCACTGTCTTATCACTTCACTGATTTATCTGATTTATATGATTTTTGGTGCGAAACTTTCGATAAAGTAATACCACCATTTAATTTCTATGTTTGGAAAATTATGCGATATCTATCGTTGCTATCGGTCGTGTTTTCAGTTCGCTCCGCCGAAAAATTTGTATTTTATTTTATGTGCTTAAAGGAAAGTAATTGAGTCATTCTACTCCCTAATTTCCAAATTGTGCATTCTTACTATCTCCCTACATTCTTTTTTCCAGCAGATTTGTTGTTGTCATATTCTTTTTACGCTCTCTTGTTATTACTGTGCTAACACACACGAACGCACCGCGCTTGCCGTCTCTTTCTGCGTGACTCTCTGTGCTTCTTTTATCTCGCAGTGCTGTAAATTGCCGGGGGCCGTACACTTGTTGTTGTTATCATGAAGCTTAAATTCATCCCTTGTGCCACACCGAATTATATTTTACTCTTCATTATTTTTTTTCTCTTTTCTTATACAAATTTTATTTTTATTTTTTTAATATGAGTACCTGCTGTGCTAAAAACTGTGATCGCGCGATCGTTACATGACAGATGTAAATCTACTGTTGATTGTGCGAAAATATGGCACATACTACTTGCGCTTGCTATAGACATAGTGGGGCATGCGTACCATCCTACTCTTTCTATATCCCTTGAGTGTGCCAAATGTAGCTGTGTTGACGATTCTTTGGCTCCTGGCCGCGTGAAGTGTTTTCGCAAAACTAATTTAACTGATCTAAGCCTTCATCCCTCTAACGTTGATTGGTCCATCCTTCACTCCTTATTGACGAATCGGTCAACTCGTTCTATGAAATTATAAACTCTGCCCTAAGCTCATATGTTCCTGAGTTCACGGTCCCAGTATCGTCCAAGCCTACTTGGTTCTCCAGAAATTTGTCGTACTTAAGGAATAAGAAATCTAGACTTTATAAAAAGTACAAGAAAACAGGCTCCATGTTTTTCTTCGCACAATACTCCTCCGCTCGTTCCCAATTCCTTTTTATCAATAGTCAGTGTTATAATCAATACCTTTCCCGTTGTAGTAGAAACTTTCGTAATGATCCTCAAACATTCTTTTCCTTCGTTACCTTTAAGCGTAAGTCAAATGCGTTTCCTCCTTCCCTTTATTATCTTATTGTTTATTGTTTAAAGTTTAACAATGTGCAGTTAAACTGTAGGGGGATAAATTAAATGAAAATTACTATACTTAGGCAAGATACAAGATAAACTTAAAATATAATTTAAAGTTATTACAGTATGTTATTTATTAGGATAGTTTTGACAGTGTTAGAACTAGAATCTAAGGAGAACAGATAAAAAAATTTGTTATAGTTTCGGCAAAGGCTACGGAAAGACTCCTGATCTGAGTAGTTAGAAAGGCAGAGTTGAAGGTGGAAAGGAAAGTAATGCCTAGTCGGGCGGGACGGGACAGCAAAACTAATAAGATTTATAAGGGCCGATGATTCCACCTCACCGGAGAGAAGCTTGTGGAGAAAAAGAACTCCATGACAGATCGTACGGGACTTCAGAGATTGGAGGTTAATGAGGCGCAGCCTGCTTTCGTCGGAAGGGAGATGTAACACAGGGTCCCAATTAAGTGCACGGAGTGGAAAGATGAGGAATTGTTTCTGCACGGATTCAAGCATATCTTGAAATTTTTGGTAATGTGGTGACCAGTCACAGGAACCATATTCCAAGATAGGCCGGACCAGAGAAACGTATAAGACTTTAGTGGTGTAAGGGTCAGTAAATTCCTTAGACCATCTTTTGACAAAACCAAGAACTCCTTTGGCTTTATTCGAGATGGAGATGATATGACAATTAAAAGAAAGATTTGGAACAAAGATGATGCCTAGGTCATTAACTTTGAACAAGCGTTCTAGGATACAACTATTGATGGAGTAGTCAAATAGGTATGGCTTGATGCGGTGAAAAGTCATGACATTACATTTAGAAATGTTCAGTGGAAGAACGTTAATGAGGCACCAGTTATTAAGAGCGTCAAGATCCGATTGCAGAGATAACGGGGACGCAGGGTCTTTATAGGAAAAACTTTAACATCGTCAGCGTACATAAGGACACGAGAGTGAGATACGACTAGAGGAAGATCATTAATGAACAAATTAAATAACAGGGGGCCCAGATGGCTACCTTGAGGTACACCCGATGTAACAATAACTGGTTTAGAGAAAGAGGAGTTGAAGCGGACACGCTTTGAACGATTACAAAGATAAGAATTGGTCCAGAGGAGGAGATTAGTCGGAAACCCAAGGAGAGATAGTTTATGGATAAGGAGATTGTGATTAATAGAGTCAAAGGCTTTACTAAAATCAGTGTAAACTACATCAGTTTGGCACTGACTAGCAAATCCAGTAGTTACGAAGGAGGAGAATTCAAGGAGGTTAGAAGTAACTGAGCCACGTTTTACAAATCCATGCTGGGATTCCATGACAGGGAACTACAAAAGTGCTGCAGGTGAGAAGTAATGATTTTTTCAAAGAGTTTAGGAATGGCAAATAAATTAGATATACAACGATAATTAGAAACATCAGATTTCGAGCCCTTTTTGTCGATAGGGATTATGTAGGACTCCTTCCAGATGATTGGAAAATCGCTTAACTCTAGCGACAAGGTGAAAAGTTTTAGAAGGGGCACGCAAAGAGAATCAGCACAAAGTTTAAGAACGGCACTGGGGACCAAATCCGGACCAGTGGAGAACGAGAACTTACTCGATTTTAAATTGGTTAGCAGGCAGTTATAATTAATGAAGGGGGAATAGATACAATTTGAGCTCTTTAGCGGAAAAGGATAAGAGTACCTGGTACGATGGTCGGATGTGGAGGCCAGAATAGAGGGAAGGTTCATTGAGGGGACAGAGTAGCAACGTTGAAAAAAGGAAGCGAATAGATCCGCAATGTCACAATCATTGTCGCCAAAACTACCATTTAAGTGTAGAGATGAAGGAAATTGAGTGGAGTTACGTTTAGAGTTAACAAACCTGAAGAATTGTTTAGGATCGCGCTTGAAGTTAAGCTTACACTTGGCCAAGTACTTGTTATAGCATAACGTATTACATAGGGAAAATTTAGATTTAGCAATTAAGTATTTAGAAAAGTCCGATTGAGAACCGGATTTTTTAAATTTTTTATACATGCGGGATTTAAAATTCCTCAGGTTGATTACCGTCGGGGTGAACCAAATAGGGCCAGAAGGATTTTTCAAGGGGGTGACTAAAGGGACATAAGTAGAAAAGATGGAAAAAATGGTGGTATAGAATGCCTTAGTGGCAGGCTCTATTTCGCGGTAGTCGTCGAGGAATGACCAATCGATCTGGGACAGAGCTATATTCAGAGAGGGAAAATCGAAAGCAATAGATAGGCGAGGGCTTAGGGAACGATTTGATGGGCCCAGAAGAAGGCAAGTGAAGTTCAATATCAAGTGTGGGATGATAAAGGTCTTCAGGGAAGGATCACCTCTATCCTCTACTAACCAGAGTCATCGATGAATCGGAGGTGAAGACGAGGTCTAAGATCCTGCCAATGTTATTACAAATGCCATTAACCTGACCCAGCGAAGTATAGGACAAGGAGTCAATAAAATCATGCTGCATGGATGGGAGCATGAGGTTAGAGTCAACAGAAGGAGTCCACGTAATGTTTGGGAGATTAAAATCCCCAAGGACAATAAGGCGATCGGAATCATTAAGTTGGGACGAAAGGGACTGAAGATGAGCAGTGTGAAGCATATAGGTTGCGAATTCAGCAGACGGAGGGATGTATGAACAAGAAATGAATAAACTAAAAGAGCGCAGACGAATTTTAACTATGACTATTTCTAAATTGTTACACTCTCCGATGGAAAGGAGTTGAGAAGTTAAGTCAGAGCGAACGGCTATCAGAACTCCACCACCCCGAGATGGACGGTCAAGTCTATATATGTTGTACTTGTCTATAAAAATCTCTGAATCCGAAATTGAGGAATTGAGCCAGGTTTCAGTAAAAGCGATAATATCAGAATCAAAAGTTGCACTATTAGAATATAGTTTGCTGAGCTTACTGCACAGGCCACGTACATTCTGATATGAGATCTTTAGTAGAGGGGGGGAATTCAGTTTTTTGAAGCAGACGGAAGAGGAGTAGGAATTATACCAGCTCTAGGTACAGGGGTACGCTTAGAAAACAGGTGACAAATCGTATGATTCGGCCAGAAGGAGGGATCAAGTAAACTATTTACGTGTTCATCCGGCACTAGAATTTTAAATGAAGCGATTCTACGTTTTTCTTTAAAGTTAAATTTGGTAACTTCTAGGCCAGAGGAATCATCAATATTGAGTTTAAAATAGATGTAGTCCCTAACGAGAACATCCGTAGTCGAGTCTAAGAGTCGGGACACAAAAATAGATTTCAGAGGAGCACGAGCAAGAAGAATAGGTGGAGGGGTCACATGTTTAATAGGTAAGGCGGAAGTGGGAACAACCCGAGGGGCGAGTTCAGATAGAGCAGAAAGGTCCGAGGAGATGGCGATGGAAGCAGAAGTTGAAGGGGCTTCAACTTCCATTCTATCAACGGTGTCGTCGGCATCAATTGAGGGCGATGGAGCACCAGCGACATGATCGTCATTAACTTCCAATTGGACAGTTGGCACCAGGGAGGCTGCTAGAGAGGGGCCGAGTGCAGCCATCCTCATCGAAGCAGGATCGTTATCGCCGGTAATCATGCCATCGGTTTCCTTAGCACCAGAGTCGATCATGGCTGGCGAGGTTATTGGCGGAGCGGGCATATCGTTGACTGCAAGAGAATTAAGGGTTTTAGCACACGGCGAAGTGAGAGTAACCTTTCTTCTCTTAGGAGACTCATTTATCATTTTTAATTTTTTTAAATGAGTCTCCATTGAGAGAAACTTATCCTGTAGTCGCTGAAATTCCGAGTGGAGACTGGCGAATTCGTTATAAGTTTGTCTCATAAAGATTCGCATGTCGGCCTCAAGTGGCCTGCAATCAAAACAGGTCCAGTTGAGACCGCAGCGAGTCTTGACCACATCAACAATGCGACCACCATAGTGACTAAGACCCGCACAGGTAGCGTGTGCCGTATTATTACACAACCAGCAGTAGATGAAGGTTTGACGGGTGGCCACCGAACGGCCAGCGTCGCACCGTTTAGCACAGCAGGAGCTCATTGTAAAAGTGATGAAAAAGAAATATTTGTGGAAAAGAAAGGTAAAATATAAGTCGGTGTGAGGCTGATGCAGTATGTTAAGCGTGTGCTACACAATTCCGCGCGCAAGCACAAACACAACAGTTACAATAACAACAGGTGAACAGAGAGACACAGAGAGACGAATGAAGCACAGAGAGTAAGCGCGGAGCGGCTGATAGCGCGGTGCGTGTGTGTTGGAGTGAGAACAGTAGAGAGGGTAAGATAAAAATAGAGAGCGGCTCAGAGAGAGCGAGTGCACCACACAAGCTAATAGCAACAACAAAACAGCTGCTAATGAGAATGTACAGAGAAAGAGGAATGCACAAAATGAATTGAAAATTGGTAATAAAATACACAATAGACGGCAAAAGGCGTAAACACTGATATCGACTAATTACCCACACGGTTATGTACACAGGGAGTAACTAAAAGACACAATTACTTTCCTTTAAGCTTTAGATTTAAAAATGTTTGGTAGGAGCGAAGTAAAACACGACCGTCAGCAACGATGTATCGATATCGATTCCTTAATAACTCTGAATCTTCTTCTTCTGGTATTGCTAATTTATTCGCCACGTTTTTCCAGTCTACTGCTCTCATATATACAGCGCATCCACTCCGTACCCCTACGATCTACCTCATGCCAACGGCATTTTTCTTCCATATTTTAATGAAAGCGATGTTCAGGCAGCCTTGAAATCGTTGGGAAATCGTTGAAATCGTTTGGAACGAGTCCTACATAATTCCACTTCATAAGAAAGGTTCAAGATCCAATATCGAGAATTACAGAGTATTGCAAAGCTTTCCGCCATCCCTAAGCTCCTTGAGTTTTTGGTAACCCGGCAATTGAAACACCTCTGCTCAAGTTTGTCACAACACGGTTTTTATAAGCATCGATCAACATCGACTAACCTTCTCGAGTTCTCGTCCATAATCAACCGCGGTTTTCGTAGTGGTCTGCAAACTGACGTAAATTTTACGGATTTCAGCAAAGCTTTTGATTCCGTAAACCAGAAGTTGTCTTTATTAGGTTTCCCTAAACATTTTCTAAATTGGATTTCGTCGTATCTTTAAATCGCACACAACGGGTTTTATTTTCTAATGTGTTGTCTAATATTGTTAGTGTCACTTCTGGAGTTCCACAAGGAAGCCCGCTTCTCTTCATCTTATTCGTGAATGACCTACCCCAAGTTATAGCATTCTCTCATACGCTAATTTATGCGGACGACGTAAAAATCTGTCTGCCGTACTCTGATTGGTATTTGCACACACACCTTCAGCTGGATCTGAATGAACTCCTATTGTGGTGTTCAAACAATCTGCTTTTTTTGAACTTTTCAAAATGAAACTTATGACATTTTACCAACGCGCTCCACATTTTGTGTCATATGCTCTAGATCAGGGGTGCGCAGTGCCTCTGCTCACGATGCACATTTTTTTTTGTTTTGCACATAGCATATGGGAAGTGTGTGAGCTTACTCACTGGTGGAGGTTATTGTGCACATTGAAAATTACACAAAAAATTTTTCACTTTTCGTTTTGCGTCAAATTTTGTTGCTGGCAAAGCAACAACAATTTTATTGCTTCGTTTTGCCGTCGCTATCCCGAATATATTTTGTTGTTGTTCATGTTCCTATTTTTTTCTGTGTACACATTGAAATAACAAAAAAATGATCGTCAGATGTGTGAGTGCTATTTCCTTTATTTGTATTTGTCCGTGCACATCCATAAGACAGCTTTGCGCATCCCTGCTCTAGATAGTCACTTCCTGGATCGAATTTCGAGCTCAAATGACTTTGGTCCTTTTCGATCACTATTTGTGTTTTAACAGCCATATATCTGCAACAGTTAATAAAGCCAAGTTTGTTCTAGCTTTTATCAAGCGTTGGTCCAAGGAGTTTAACGACCCTTATGTGACCAAACAACTCTATATTTCACTAGTGCGTCCGATATTGGAGTATTGTTCTTGTGTTTGGAGCACGCAGTATAAAGAGCAACAAGCTGTCCTCGAATCAGTGCAAAAACAATTTTTAATTTTTGCGCTTCGTAATCTAAACTGGGACTCCGGTAGATTCTTGCCACCTTACCGAACTAGGCTGCAACTTATAAATCTTCGTTCATTGCACCATCGCAGAATATGAAATGGAGTAATGTTCAAACACAAGCTCCTTCTTGGGATGGTCGATTCCCAAACACTCCTGAGTCAGATTGACTTATCCGTTCCCTCTCGACCTACTCGTACCTTTCGGCCTATCAGGCTTTCTTTATGTAGGTCAAACTATGCCCAGCATGAACCTTTTAGGGTTTTATGCCATAACTTTAATACACTTTACCATATTTTATCCCCTGAATTATCCTTTAATAGAATAGTACTCAATATTTAGCACTACCTGAATACAGATAATCTTTAATTATTATTATTATTTTTCCTCTTACTTACTCTCTTTATTAATTTATTTTCAATTTTCCAACTTTATTAGCAGCACAATTGTTAATTTTCAAATAAATAAATACGAACCTAAATAAATATCGAAAAGGATAATGGTTGGTGATCTGTTTGAATTTCAATTTCACTCACGCCATATAAATAATTTCTCAAATTCTTTAATGCCTATACTCTTGCTAATAGTTCTTTTTTGTTTGTGGCATAAAGTTGCTCAGTTTTATTTAAGGTTTTAGAAATAAATGTTATGTGATTCTCTTCTTGTGATAATTGGCTCATATTGCTATATCTGAGGCGTCTGTGGTTAATGTAAATTTCTTGTAATCTGGTTGGACTAATTCTATATGTGCAATTAAACTGTCCTTTAAAATATTGAATGCTTCTACTGCTGGTTCATCCAGCTGTATCAAAGCTTTTTTTGATTCCCTTCTTGAAACCTTTTCATTGACTCCACTCAGATACTTTGTTAATGGCTTGGCAATTGTAGCATAATTTCGGACGAACTTTCTGCAATACTCTGGTAACCCTAGAAAACTGCGTAGCTCTCGGACATTTATTATTTCCCCTTTTATGCCTGTCCTAAATGGTAACTGCAAATCTGTATTTGCATGGTCTTCTTGCACTATGGTTATCATTTCCTCTCTGAGTTTCTCTAAGTTTTCATCTTTTTGAATGAATGCCTTATTCAATTCCAACTTTATCGATTCAGACATCTTACATTTATTTAAGTCGGATATTTCAACGACGGCTAGTTCAGGACTTTTGCATCCCCAACTATTGTATATTTTGTTGTCGGATAATTCAACGACGGCGTGCTCAGGATTTTTTAGTCCCGAACTATTTACTTTTGTATTGACGGATAGTTCTACGTCGGCGTGCTCAGGATTCATTGATCCCAAGCTATATAAACTCCCCTCTACCTGTATTGAATCTGTTCTGATTTCTCTTTGCTCTTTAAAGTATTTTCTTATAATATATTCTTTTAAAGGAAGGACAATTTTTCCTTCAGTTAAGGACAATTGGTTTTATGAGTGGTGCTCATCGTAAAACAATTTTTCTTCTTTTCCATCATAATTGATTGTACCTTTTTGAATATCAATTATAGCTCCAATTTTTTTAAGACCCTTAAAAAACCCTAACCCTTTTATTTCGTAAAATGCCTGTTTAACTTTAAATTGTTAAATAAATAGTTATCATATGAAAATATTTTATAATTGTATACCTATTAACTGTTGAAACTCTTTTATAAATATGTAGCTCCTTTTTATTAAGATAAATTCCTTTTTTAATATAACAGGATGTAGCTCCTGTGTCAATTAAAACTTTTAATTTTTTCCCAATTTTTTATCGGTTCTTGTCAAGTAGGGTAGCCCTACTCCGGATTCTGATCTAAAAAATGATCTTCATCAATGTTGTTTACCCTCATTACTTTTTAGACAGGATGATTTAATGATCCAGTTGGTTCTCGTTTTAATGGTGGATGTGATTCAGATTGGTTAATCTGCACTGGTTTTTGTGTTTAGTTTTGAATATAATTATTCCTTCGGTAATAATTATTATTATTCAGCCTGTTAATATTATTATTCCCCCGATTGTAATAGTTATTCGGACGATTTAGATACTGGATAGATTCATCAATCTCCATTGGTTCAGGGGATGGTTGGACCTAATTTTTTTTTAACATCCAATAGTTATTTTGCCCCCTTTGATTGTTATTACTCTGTCTCTGATACCACTGATTATTAATCGTTTGCTGTGGTGTTCTTTGATTGTATCTGAGATAATTCGTTTGATTATTGTTGTTAGTTGTTCTTTTGTTAAAATTATTATTATTTTGACCTGGTCTATTATTAAAATTTGAATCATAATTTCCATAATTTCTCATTCCAACAAAGATGTGAGCTAATTTCGCTCTCATGTTGTTACTTTCCATTTTCTGTACTAATGCTATTGCATTAGGCAAGTCTGCAGGATTCATGGAATATACTTAGAGTTGCTGAGATTGGGCCGTTTAAGCCAGTTATAAAAACTCTGAAAGCGTTCTGTCTATGTCTTTCATTTATTTCTGTTGTTATTGGCTTATTTCTTCCATATGTCATTATAGATTTATTAGTTAATAATGTTAACTTTCTATACACTTGGCTATAATATTCAATGACAGTAAGTTTTCCCTGAGTTAGAATACTTAATTCCTGTTCAATTATATGTAGCGGTCTACGATCGCTAAAAACAAAATCTAATCTTGCCAAGATGGCATCGAAATTTAACACAGTTCCATGGATTGTTAAATCATCGGTTGCTTTCCCAGTTATTTTATTTCTTACGATGGATATGGCTGTTAAATATCTCTTGCTTTTGCGAACATATTGTCTCATGGCATTTTCTGCCGCTTCTCTCCAGCTGACTTATTTTACCTGTTCTCAATTAAACTCTGGTACTGATTTCAAAAGATTCTTCACATTTTATCGAATTATCAACTTCTTCGGCTGTATAATCTTATTAACATCCGTTTGCAATTGTGTTTTTGAAGTTACTATTTCTTGTTTTATAGATCTTATTTCTGTTGAAACAATCTTTTTTATAAGAAGAAGGGCCCGTTGCTCTAACTGGGGGTTTGCCATTGAACATGTTGCAGGCGCATTAGCCATTTTTAAATTTCTTAACTTATTTAATAAATCCTTTATGTCCTCCAGGATTATTTATTTTTAATCATTAAAATTTTTACAATCCAAAGAACTTTTTGTTTTGCACAAAATTTTTTTCTTAAAACTTTTAATTATATTATCTATTGAAAATATGCCTTTGGCTTACGATGGTTAACTTTTCTATTTATTTCGGTGTTATTTTCCTTTGATTTTGGCGAGGGAATGCCCTTCAGCCCTTCCTTCCTTCTTTTATTGGTGTGAATTATTGTGGTTTTACTTTTTTTATTTATTTTTTTTCCTTGGTCTTCTTTGATGATTGCGAGGGAATGCCCTTCAGCCCTTCCTTTCTTCTTTTATTTAGAGGTGTGAAATTATGTGGTACTTAATTTTTCAATTTGTATTATTTTCTTTTCGTTTTCTTTGTTGTGTAATGAGTCTATTTTTCGGTTCACCTTTTTCTCCAATTATCAAACGCTTGTTTTAAATGGATTATTACATTTATTAATTTCCATTTAAGTTCACCACTCGAGCACTGTCACAATATTTAGGTGGATGTTTTAATTTGTCCACTAAAAATGTAGGATTGTTGGCGGCGCGAGCTCCGTTTTTCAAAATTAACTTTTTATTCATTAATTTTTTTGTTAGACGCCGCCCCACGTTGGGCGCCAAATTAAATACTTCACTGATAATTGATTATAAATATAATTTTTTTATATTCTAACTTGGTGCTAAACCTTTTTTTATTAAACTCATTACGCAAGAATTATAAACGTTTACTCCGATCTCGTATGTTCGACCGATCTCAATCAGGTTCCAAATTACAACTGTCGGTAACTTTCCTAATTTTATCCAACGAACCTCGGCCAGAAGCTTTTCTTTTCGGGCTTCAAGAACTTTTAATTTTTGTTTATAATATTGTTATTTTTTCGATATTTTTCCGAGGCCTTGAACTTTCTGGGTATTTTTGCTTAATGTACAATTTTGTTTAAGTGAACGAAAAACAAGAACCATTAAGAACCATATGTATTGGACGGCCGTTTGGTAATAATAAGCGATGATGTGTTCGAAGACGAATTTGACAGAGTGGGAGTGAGTTAACCGACGCACTGCAATATAAGCAGTACGAACGGGGAACATGAGTGTGTGTGTGTGTGCGTATGCACCGAGAGCGCGAAAGTAGATGAGCGTCACAATGGATAAAGAGATAATAACAATGAGCTTAAGAGCTACAGACGGCTGCTGCTCCGAACAGGTACATTAATTCCCTTATAGGCTATCCTTCGCCTCTGACCGCGGACCGCTGCCTACTCGGTTTTTTCTTTTCATCAATGCCTTAGCCAGCTGAGCCCGCTCCCAGAATCCTTAAACAAATATACAGTTTCTGGGGAGGCGCAGTCAGTCTCAGTCTCGGAGAAAATATGGTTCGTCATGTCCAAGATATACAATTTGTTATTGTATTATACCATTCGCTTGTGCGAGACGACCGCAATTTACCGGACTGAAAGAAACGTCGTCACTGCGTCTTCGCATTTGTTGTACGAATCGGGACCCCAGGCGAACTGAACAGAAAAAAGTTCAATTTTGTCGAGTAGTGTAATCAATGGAAAGGGTAAATGGTTTAAGCAGGGGTCCACACAGGTCCATACAGAGCCTCGGCGCAGTACATTAGAACATAGCCAGGAACTCCGTCAGGACTTGGTGAAAATGGATGAAAATGCCATTCGACCTTAATAAATCGTATTGGTACAGCTGACCAGAGTAGCTCTCCTGTGAATAGGTAGCTTGGAAAAATAGGGAATAAGATTGGGCATTGCTTGATTACACTAGTCAACACTACATTTCCGCTGTGGCCAAAAATAACTTTTTGTGATCGATTTGGGGATTTAAACATTTTTAAGCAATAACGGTTTTTTTAAACGCGTAGCTTTTTTTTAAAATTTTTTTTTAAATCTGGTATTTTGTTTTAGATGTAGTGTTTTTTTCACATTACCTTTGTATGTGTATGTTACTTATGTATGTCCCCTAATGAAAAAACAGTTATGGTGCAGGGAGTCGGAGTCTCCGACTCGGAGACCCAGTACCGGCGGTGATTGGGGGTGCGCACGCAGGCCTCCAGCATCGATATACAGTGACTGCAATAAGAAACCTGAGGTATCAGTGGACTGCTTGGCTGTTAACTCGCGAAATGCTACAAGCAGAGGCCAGATTCGTAGGCAGAAAGAGGTGTTGGAGGAGCTGGAACCACAGGCGGAAGCTTCGTCTTCACAGGTCCCTCAGTGTCGGATGCAGAGTTGGCTAGGGCCTTCTCTCGTCTTGGACATAAAGAGGAATCGCAGAAGGCGGTGGCCAAAGTCACGGACCCCGAAACCCAGGGCCCCTCGGACCTCAATCTGTTGATGGGGTGAAGGCGAAGAGTGAGGCAGAGAGCCAGCGCAAACAGATGTCGAAAGCTCAAGTGAGGAAAAGGAACAGGAAGCGAACGGTGAAGACCACACCTCAGGCGCGGAACGCGGCGAGTGCCAAGGCATCGGTGGAACCGACTGGCCGGGAGCCAAGGTTCAAGCGCCAGAGGACAGATGACTCCATAAACGCTTCCGAGTCGAAGCGGGCTAGACCAGAGGATATTCTGGCCAGCCTGGGTTCGACGCCTGAACTGCAGGTAGCCATCATCGATCGCGGTAACCCAGAGGAAAAGATCTCGGACGGTAACTGGCTGACTGCAGAGTTAGCAATACTGAGCGCCATGAAGGGTGCCATTGTTCGCGCAGACAACCCGTTTGTATGCGAGTTTAAGGGCATTGTTAATGTGTGTGTGTGCGTGTATGAAGCTGGGTTGTATACGGTACATAAACCGTCTACAGTTAGGTCGTCGCAACTAGAACTTGAACCAGTTGGACTGCGGAGAGGGTATCCTGCGGTGCGCAATTGAGGACCTGAAGACACGGTGACAGCCTCTGATGATTGCGATGGAAATGGTATCCCTTAATGAGCAGGTGAGGGTCTGAAGACACAGCGACAGCCTCTGATGATTGCAGTGGGAATTGAGTGACAGGCAGCTTTGGTACTGTTTCTAATACTGATTTTATTCAACAAAACTTAACTCTATTTATAGGTAACAAAAGGTACAAAAAGTGCTGATTAAATAAGAATATGGTAAAATGGTAAAAAATAATTAATGTGAAATTAATATTGATTTAATATGATTTTATTGGGCAATTGTGATGGCCAGCAATTGCACCAGTGTTGTTGGTCTCTGAGGAATGATCGCAATGGCAGCAGAATTCGCTGCCGAGGCGGTTTGTTGTAGACTCAGCTATAATGCTGAGTCGTGATATTTCCTGTTGACCGGATGAGCTTTATTTTTTTTAGTAAAGGTGTCATGTGTATTACATAATATGTCTACATTGTTATGTACGTATGTATCATGTTACTTATGCATAATTCCCCGACTGAACATTCTCCCGGCCGTTGAACTGGTGTTCAACCATCGCCTAAGTTGATGGAAAATTGGCGGGACCTTGGGGTAGGAGCTGAAGATCCGCGCCGTTCTTGGGTTGATGTTCGTGGCTTCCATGATTGATACTTTTTCCGTAAAATGTAGCCAATAATCAATAGAATTGACATGGCTAGGGCAGCATAGGCAGCAATTTGGTGGTGCTGCACTGCGGTGATATGGTGTGGCAGCTCGTGCTGATTGATTGCTGCTAGTTGCTGGCGTAGATCATCAAGTTCTTGGAGATAGTCTGAAGTCTGGTTCAGCTGGTGTACCATTGGTGGTGAAGGAGACGTCACCGCTGAACTTATGTCTCCAAATCGAGTGTAGATTGATTTTACCTCGCTGTTTGTAGTGCTGAAGGTGCTGATGCTTATTTCTGTGTTGCGAGCAGTATATCCAGGAGATAGCGAAAGTAAGTCAGTTCCTTCCAACTGTATGGTTGATGGAGATCCGTTGCAGACTGCTTGAAGTCCCATTGTAGAGTGTGTTTCAAAGATCCATTTGTTCGATTGCTGAGTTCTTGTCCACAACATGTCCGCCTTTGAATGAATGAGGTGACATAATGTTGTTGTTTTGTTGTTGAACAACTGGAACTCGCAGCGATTATCAACGTTAAAGACCGTTTAATGATCAAAACAGATGAATTCTTCGTTGGGCAGTCTGAAGCTGCGTCGAAATTCCTCTGGAGTAAGACCCATGAACTGATCTCGATGTGTGTTTACTGTAATTACAGTTGTTTTGAGATCGAACAAGCTCCAAGTTGTTTAGTACCAGGTAGGAATTGGGATGATGCTAAAAGTTTCAAGCTGAACTGTTGAAACTAGAGGTAGCGCTACCTTGAATACGACGTGAGTTGCAGTTGGTGTTTCTTCGGCACGCATGATTCTGTATAGATGAATGACATTTTTTGTTGTAACCGGCAGCATTTGATCGGGTGGCAAATGATCCCGTATTTGGTCTTGTTGATCTCTTAATTGTTCAGGAGAAACTAGCGTAGGGCTTATTGTCCGATGGTGAATACTGATTAGTACATCAGCTATATCGGACTGCATACGTTGAAGACTCGTTGTCAACAGAGTTAATTGTGCTGTGAGTCCTAAGGTATACCTGAGTGAGATGATCGCCGTGATATGTTCCTCTTTCTCTGCTGATGGTAGCCACTTGCCGTTCCAACACCTTCAGAAGATTGTCCGTTGCTGACTTATCTTTCTTGACAACATTGATTGTGGAGTCGACAATCGAGGTTTGATTTCGCAGTAGATGTAGAAAGTCTTCGTTTGTTTTTACCTTTTCGATTACTTCGGCCATTTTCTCAGCGTATTTGGAGTCAAGAACACCGAACAAATTGTTTGCCACGTTTCCTACTACTATATCAAGCGGTGATCGGCGTTGTCGAGAGGTTTTCATTAAAATATTTCCTGTTTGTAGCTCATTGTACAAATGTTGAAAATGTTGAAATATGGAATTGCACGCTGGAACATTTTTTAGTTGCGGGCACATGTGTCATAGTTCGGACATTCCGGTGGACAGTACTTGCATATCTTTCCAATATGGATCCAAGTCATAGTATCATGGTCCATTCAGGAGTCATTCTTGAGATTCCAATTTTCTCATAGAATATTCCAAGTTCGGTTGCGAATTGTGTCACATTTATTGACTGTGACAACGCTAATGGAAGCATGAGAAGCATCACTAGCAATGTTGATATTATTGAAGGTGCAACTGCCTTTCTGCGCTGTGGTGGTGGCTCATCAGGCCTTGCCATGTCGTTGATGACGGTGTTGGAGCGTTTGATCGCCACGTCTTCTGGAAATAACGGTGCTAGACGAGTGGTGGAGCGCTTGTATACCCCTGATGCTGTTTTAACATCAACCACTCGGACGTGGTTGTCTTGGCCAGGATAGGTCTTAATGATGCAACCCATTGGCCTCTTCATTACTGGAAGGTTGTCTTCCTTCACCAAAACAAGTAGTCGTTCGGGCACGTTTGGTGAAGCGGTTTTCCACTTGTGCCGTGTTTGTAGTTCTTAGAGGTATTCCATAGACCATTGTTTCCAGAATGAATGTTTTAAGCGTGATACCAATTCCCAGCGCTTTACCAGTGTTTTTTCTTGATGCTCAGTGTTGACGTCAGGTGGTGTTGTCAATGGTTCACCAATCAAAAAGTGTCCTGGGGTGAGCGCTGTTATGTCAGTTGGATCGTTTGACATTGGAGTAATGGGTCGAGAATTGAGAATTGCTTCAATTTCAATAATTACTGTGCTTAGTTCCTCAAATGTCAAGGGTGCTGTGTTTGTGGTTGTGATCAGCAGCTTTTTTGCTGATTTAACCGCAGCTTCCAAAAGGCTTCCAAACGATGGGGCCCGGGGAGGAATGAATTTGAAGTCCACTTGTCTTTTGTTGCAGTGATTCGTTATTAGATCATGTGCCTTTTCGCTGACGATGGCTTCTTTTAATTCCTTTAGTTGATTGTTTGCGCCTATGAAGTTGGCATTGCATTGTCGCAATGAATAGTCTGGCATTTCCCACGCCTGCTTAAGAATCGACGGAGAGCTGCCAAGAATGCATCTGTGGTTAGGTCGATCACCAATTCTAGGTGCACTGCCTTTGTGGAAAAGCAGCAGAACACGGCGATGTATGCCTTGTCTGGCCTTTTTCCTCGGATCTTTTGGTGGATCGCAATCGGTCCACAGTAGTCAACGCCTGCATTAAGAAATTGACGTGCTTGTGTGACTCTTTGTGCTGGAAGATTGCCCATAATCTGATTCATTAGCTTTGGTCTGGCTCTGGTGCATCTAACACAGCTGTGAATGATGTTTCTAGCCATCGTTTTGTCGTTGATGATCCAATACTGTTGTCTTGCTATTGCCCTTAGGGCTTGGGCACCGCAATGCATGTTTTCCTCATGGAGTTCTCGCATAATCATTTTGACCATCGGATCATTGTATGGCAGTAGAACTTGATGTTTAGCGTTGTTCGGAAGTAGAGCTTCTTCTAGTCTACCGCCAGCTCGGATGAGCCCATCTTCTCCTAGTATGGGAGATAACGATATTATCGAGCTCTTTTTGTCCACAGTCTTATAGCGTTGTAGCTGCCTTAAGTCTGCGGTAAGCTCGACTTGTTGGATAGTTCGCAAGATTATAGCGCGAGCACTATTCAGTTCTCCTGTGCAGAGTGTCGTTGTAGCCGCTCTATTGGTTTTGTAGCAAAAGCGTAACATGTATGCTACAATGCGTTGAAGCTTGTAAAATGAGTTGCTATGTCTGCATGTGTATAGTTCTTCTCCAAGTGCGCTGGGTATGATTGGCAAGCTGACATGCTTCGCCTTTCTCTCGAGATTAGTAGGCTCACTGATTGTTGCTGTCGGCCATTTGTCTCGGGATCCGTGGAGGAATAGTGGTCCGTATAACCACAGATTGTGATCTGCTAATCTGCTTGCTGCAATTCCTCTTGACAGTACATCGGCCGAGTTATTGGTCGATGAAACGTGACGCCATTGTAGTTGGTTAGACAATGCCTGTATTTTGGCTATTCGATTTGCTACAAACGTATGGTATGTCGAGGCCGGTGCGTTTATCCAGGATAGCACAATGGTGGAGTCAGTCCAAAAACATCCTGAAACCGTGTTGATGTCCATATGAAGATCCGTGCGGACTCGGTGTGTGAGTTCGGCACCAAGGACTGCAGCGCAAAGTTCTAACCGTGGTATTGATTGCTTGGCTGTCGGTGCCACACGTGACTTGGAGCAGAGCAGTCGCACTGACACTTGGTTGTTTTTGTATGTAGCGCGAGCGTATATTGATGCGCCAAAGGCTCTTTCTGATGCGTCTACAAAAGTGTGTAGTTCTTGGGTAACTGGAACCTTGCCGTCATAGACATGCCGGAGAATCTGCATCTCGTTCAATGCTTGTAGGTCTTCACGGTAGTCTTTCCATTCGTGTTGGAGCTATAGCGGTAATTCGTCATCCCAGTCCATCTTTAACTCCCAAAGTTGTTGCATGAAGATCTTGGCCTTGACCACCACCGGTGCAAAAAGTCCTAATGGGTCAAAGACTTGGGCTAGCTCGGAGCATACCACTCGTTTTGTGATGCGTGCAGCTTGGCTTTTATAAGTTCTTCCGCGTAGTTGATTCTTCTTTGGCATCCAGATAAGACCTAGAGTTTTCACGCTGTAGTGATCTAGAGTCTCTCCCAGTTTGACATCGCTTACAATGTCCTCTTTTGCGATTTCTTGAAGAAGTTGCTCATTGTTGGAGCACCATTTGCGGAGTTTAAATCCGCGAGGTGACAATATCCTTGTGAGTTCTTGTTGCACTTGGATCGCTTCTGGAATCGTGTTTGCCCCAGTAAGACAATCGTCGACGTAGAAATCATTCTTTAATGTTGATGATCCTACTGGTAGTCTGTCCTTGTTTTTTATTGCCAAGTGATCCAGACATTTGGTTGCCAGAAACGGAGCAGCTGTTGTCCCGTATGTGACAGTTTTTAGCCGATAGTACTTGATGTCCTCAGACGGATTGTTTCTCCAGACGATTATCTGATGGAATTGATCCTCCGGATTTATCCACGCTGTGAATACGTATTTATGAGTCCGAAATCGTAATAGAATGGACAGAAGTTTAATCTGAACTGTGGGTCCAGCATGTAGAATGTCGTTCAGGGACTTTTCGCTTGCTGATTTGCATGATGCATCAAATACCACTTGCAGCTTTGTTGTGGAACTTTCGGGTTTGAGCACACAGTGATGTGGTATGAAGTAATGCCTTTCAGGAATGTATGATGCTGGGAACATTTTCATGTGTCCTAGATCTTCATATTCGTTCATGAACTCCACATAGCTCTTCCAAGTGTCTGGTGAAGTCCGTCGCTCTAGTGCCAGAAATCTTTTAGTTGCAATTTCCAAAGACCCCCCCAGGGCTGAAGAGTGTTCGGAAAATGGGAGTTTCACTATAAGCCGGCCATCAGCTGCAGTTTGTAAGTTTTCTAAGAAATGACCTTCGCATTGTGTCTCGAGCACAATTTTGTATTTTGCATCAACGGGCCTCCTATCTTAAGGTGATGTTGATTTGGGAGGAGCAGGGAATAGTAATGTTCTGCTCCGATGAGCATGTCGATTTTTCCTGGGTAATGAAAGTTCGGGTCCGCCAGTGGGAACTTGATTGGTATGTTTAAGTTCACCGAATCGAGTGCCTGAGCTGGTTGATCTTCTATTATTTGAGGCAGTACAAACGCTTTAATTCTTTGCGTGAAACCGCTGTGAAGGGATTTTATAAGCACATTTACTCGTGCTCTGCTGGTCTTTGATTGACCTCCAATTCCTTCGATGCGCAATGTTGAGTTATTAAGTTTAAGCGACAACATTGATGCCATTGGTTCAGAGATCAAATTTATCTGTGATACTGAGTCTAGCAATGCTCTGAAGTTAGCAACCTGTCCGTTGGTTGCTTCTACTGCCACTCTTGCTGTGGCCAGTAGATTGTAACTATTGTTACTTGCTGCCTTTGGTTCTGTGGATGCGAATAATGCTGTCTCCAGATGCAGCATCGTGTTTTGTTTTTTGTCGCACTTGAGGCAGGTTCGACCTGGGCATGCGTCTGTTTTGTGATTTGCTCTAAAAGAATTAACGCACATTTTTTGCTTTTGTACCCAGTTTAGTCATTCTGCTGGAGATCTGGAGCAAAACTCTTCGCATGCGTAAAGCCGATGGTTTGCCTTCTTGCAAAATGAACATAACGGTGATTGTGCATGTCCTGTGTTTGCTGATGCGCAGGCCGTGCCTTTTGGCTCTTTCTTCAATGTTTGCGGCTTCCGACCACTTCCTAGAACTCGACTTGGGATCGTCATTGATTGTACTATGATTGAGGAAACGGTTCAGTACCGTATTTGCAACATCTCTGGGATTGTTGTATGTTTCAACAAGAATGTCCCAGGCTATTAGATAGTTTTCCTCTTTTAGATCGATGTGTCGTATCAATCTTTCTGCCTCCCCAGTAACGGTGGTTATAAGGTACCACATCTTCCGTACTGTGGGCATGTTTGTCTCATGAATCATACATGAGAACAAGTCGTAGAACTGGGATCATTTCAGTTTGTCCCCATCAAACTTTGGAATGGTGATGTGAGGAAGCTGCGCGTCATCATTTTTTGATGTGGCTGGGTTCGCCAATGCCCAGTCTTTTTCCAGTGATAGGTACGATTTTATGTCGTATCCTACTGCTACTGGGTTCTCATATTCTTCATGAATGCTGAAATGGACTTCTTGTGCTTGAGTCCATAGTGATTTTATCAAATCACTTGAGGAACGTCCTCCCGCCTCTGAAAATAGTTTCAGATTGCGTTTTATGGCTTCGACTATGGCTTTTTGTCAGCGACATAGCGAAGGCAATTTGCTGTAATCTACATTTGACTGCTGATTGAGGTCATTTTCTTTGGAGATGGGCTGACTTTCCCCAAGATTGTATGAAGCCTGTTCCAGCTTGTCCAGGTTCTCAGTATAGATCGCAACGTATTTTTCATATGTGTTACGTAGGTCAATAGAGAACTTTATGTATTTTTCAGTTTTATCTTCCTCTCGAATTGTGGAGTCGTTTGTGTTGAAACGATTCCATGCATTTTCGAGTGCTGATATTTTGGCTTGAAAGTATGAAGCTTTTTGCTTCCTTTCTTGAGTATCTTTTTTGAAGTTTCGAATGTACTTCGAGATTTCCTCGCCAATTTCCTGCTGCATATTGAATGCCTTTGTGGCGGCAGCTTGTTCCTCCTGTGGATTATCCATTCTGTCAATTCGTCTCTTTGTACTTCTGACCCGATGGGAGTGTTTTATTTGCTTTGCAGCTGGATTACGCTCCGAATCGCAACCGTTGTTGGTCAAAGAAGTACAAGCTGACTTGACCTATTGGATGGAGGGGGTTGTGCTGGTTCCAGTTGATGGAACGCACGTACAGCAGATAATGTCGATCGCTTGGTTAGCATCCGAACATAGATTTCTTGCTGTTGGCTTTACTCTGAATGTGTCAGAATTGCCGAATTGATAAGTGATATCAATGTTGTTGTATGTGGCTGATGACGTTTGCGTCGAATCCTATCTCTGTCGCCTTGTTGACAGGATGGAAAGGATGACTGAGGTCGGGGTCACCAAATGTTAATGCTTGTGTGTGCGTGTATGAAGCTGGGTTGTATACGGTACATAAACCGTCTACAGTTAGGTCGTCGCAACTAGAACTTGAACCAGTTGGACTGCGGAGAGGGTATCCTGCGGTGCGCAATTGAGGGCCTGAAGACACGGCGACAGCCTTTGATGATTGCGATGGAAATGGTATCCCTTAATGTGCAGGTGAGGGTCTGAAGACACAGCGACAGCCTCTGATGATTGCAGTGGGAATTGAGTGACAGGCAGCTTTGGTACTGTTTCTAATACTGATTTTATTCAACAAAACTTAACTCTATTTATAGGTAACAAAAGGTACAAAAAGTGCTGATTAAATAAGAATATAGTAAAATGGTAAAAAATAATTAATGTGAAATTAATATTGATTTAATATGATTTTATTGGGCAATTGTGATGGCCAGCAATTGCACCAGTGTTGTTGGTCTCTGAGGAATGATCGCAATGGCAGCAGAATTCGCTGCCGAGGCGGTTTGTTGTAGACTCAGCTATAATGCTGAGTCGTGATATTTCCTGTTGACCGGATGAGCTTTATTTGTTTTAGTAAAGGTGTCATGTGTATTACATAATATGTCTACATTGTTATGTATGTATGTATCATGTTACTTATGCATAATTCCCCGACTGAACATTCTCCCGGCCGTTGAACTGGTGTTCAACCATCGCCTAAGTTGATGGAAAATTGGCGGGACCTTGGGGTAGGAGCTGAAGATCCGCGCCGTTCTTGGGTTGATGTTCGTGGCTTCCATGATTGATACTTTTTCCGTAAAATGTAGCCAATAATCAATAGAATTGACATGGCTAGGGCAGCATAGGCAGCAATTTGGTGGTGCTGCACTGCGGTGATATGGTGTGGCAGCTCGTGCTGATTGATTGCTGCTAGTTGCTGGCGTAGATCATCAAGTTCTTGGAGATAGTCTGAAGTCTGGTTCAGCTGGTGTACCATTGGTGGTGAAGGAGACGTCACCGCTGAACTTATGTCTCCAAATCGAGTGTAGATTGATTTTACCTCGCTGTTTGTAGTGCTGAAGGTGCTGATGCTTATTTCTGTGTTGCGAGCAGTATATCCAGGAGATAGCGAAAGTAAGTCAGTTCCTTCCAACTGTATGGTTGATGGAGATCCGTTGCAGACTGCTTGAAGTCCCATTGTAGAGTGTGTTTCAAAGATCCATTTGTTCGATTGCTGAGTTCTTGTCCACAACATGTCCGCCTTTGAATGAATGACGTGACATAATGTTGTTGTTTTGTTGTTGAACAACTGGAACTCGCAGCGATTATCAACGTTAAAGACCGTTTAATGATCAAAACAGATGAATTCTTCGTTGGGCAGTCTGAAGCTGCGTCGAAATTCCTCTGGAGTAAGACCCATGAACTGATCCCGATGTGTGTTTACTGTAATTACAGTTGTTTTGAGATCGAAAAAGCTCCAAGTTGTTTAGTACCAGGTAGGAATTGGGATGATGCTGAAAGTTTCAAGCTGAACTGTCGAAACTAGAGGTAGCGTTACCTTGAATACGACGTGGGTTGCAGTTGGTGTTCCTTCGGCACGCATGATTCTGTATAGATGAATGACATTTTTTGTTGTAACCGGCAGCATTTGATCGGGTGGCAAATGATCCCGTATTTGGTCTTGTTGATCTCTGAATTGTTCAGGAGAAACTAGCGTAGGGCTTATTGACCGATGGTGAATACCGATTAGTACATCAGCTATATCGGACTGCATACGTTGAAGACTCGTTGTCAACAGAGTTAATTGTGCTGTGAATCCTAAGGTATGCCTGAGTGAGATGATCGCCGTGATATGTTCCTCTTTCTCTGCTGATGGTAGCCACTTGCCGTTCCAACACCTTCAGAAGATTGTCCGTTGCTGACTTATCTTTCCTGACAACATTGACTGTGGAGTCGACAATCGAGGTTTGATTTCGCAGTAGATGTAGTAGAAAGTCTTCGTTTGTTTTTACCTTTTCGGTTACTTCGGCCATTTTCTCAGTGTTTTTGGAGTCAAGAACACCGAACAAATTGTTTGCCACGTTTCCTACTACTATATCAAGCGGTGATCGGCGTTGTCGAGAGGTTTTCATTAACATATTTCCTGTTTGTAGCTCATTGTACAAATGTTGAAATATGGAATTGCACGCTGGATGGGTGGGTGCTATGCCTGATCGAATTTTTTGACGCCTAGATTTCAGAGACTAAGATCTAGAGCAACCAAACTTTTTATCCAAGCTCCTGTAATGCCAAACCAAGACGAGTTTGTTTCAAAATTTGGCAACGCCTTGTATGTATATGTAGGAAGTAGATGTAGACATGTAGAAAAGACAGATGTAAAAAACGTACGAACCGAAAAGTTTCGAATTAATTTTTTTTTTCTTTGTTGTCTAAAATTCAGTTTTTCCCTTTTGCGAACATATAATAAATTGTATATATCGTAAGCTCACATACATATGTATATACTGACTGAGTACCGGGTATAAAGTAGCTCACAACGTTCCCTCTAGTTAAAATGGTCGTTTTTGGCTAAATGCGAAGATATAATACATTACATATATCGTAACTCACATACAATTATATTGACTGAGTACCGGATATAAAGTAGAGCCGCGGCCTTAGCCGTTTTGTATTTTCGAAGATTGTGAGGTATTTTGGAGGATTGGAGTATTCAATTAAAACATTATGTGGATGTGCAAATTATTTATTAAAACTACTGAACACTATGAAAAATAAGCGTGGCATCATGTTTCGTAAGTATCGCGGACACATTTTTAGCCGATGTGAAAATATTGGACTTCATCGGATTTCAACCACGATTTGATTTTTTGGCTGATGTTCCCAACTTCAACGGCCCAACAGATTTCAAAACATCATGATACATCATGTACAACACATCTATACACAAAAAATCCAAAGACAATTGACAATCAAAAAATGATCTAAGCTAGTGTTGTAAATGTGCTGGTGTCACTGTCCTACGGCGCAAATTGAGAAAAATGGAAAATACCCAAAACTTTTGTGCAAGGACTACATATACGATCCTGACTCAATTTTCAAAAAATCTTCTCTCTGGCACTGTTAACACACATGTCCAATAACACTTTTTTGTTTTTTCCCCTCATTTTTCATTAAAAATCATTTAGGGCCGATATCTCGACTTCGGGTTAACACGAATCGGAACGTTTAAGTGTCCGATAACAAAAATTGGTTCTGTCAAGGGGTCATGTCAATTTTAACTTCCAACCGGGGGCTGAGATCCGGTTAACTACCAACCGGCGGTCGGCTGACCGATTAAACATTTGACAGCTAAAAATATTGACAGCTAATTCCTCGAGTGCTTTCCAGGCCGAATTGTTCGACTTTGTGCAGCAAATTTTTCGGCAAGCCAATTCCACGCTTCTCTTCCACGTTTTCTTTTTCCATTTTATGGCATCACTCTTCTTGTTTTCTAATATGTCTTTGAAGCTCACAGCGCGATCAACGAGGATATTCTCCTCCAGTTGGGAAAAGTTTTTCCTCGAACTTTATCTGTAGACATTTGCAAATCACGAACGAAAGTAAACAAAGCATAAACAGCTGATGCAATAATCAAAGCATTCCTGTGTTTTGCGCTGTGCAGCACATTTCGCGCTGTACAGAAAATTTTTGCACCTTACAACACTTTTTTCGTTCTGGTTGTCAAATGGATTTCAAGAGAACGAATTGTTTTACCGCCCAGTTTATCAGGTGGTCAGCTTTATAATCACTTTCCGAAACCGGCACCGTAACCCGAAGTCGTGATACCGACCCTTAGAGTATAAAGCACACGTCCCCTTATTAATACTACTGCATATAAAATGTCAAAACGATAAAAGACATCGACCACAGTGACTTGTAGTTTCAGATGGGACGTTACATGCCAGATTTTACAAGTCTGCCACAATACCTTACACTACACAATACCTTTCTCTCCCTTATATATTCAACACTCCTCAACGCAAAGTGTTCGATATTATTTATTTCATTTCAAATTTAAATTAACATAATCCCATCAGTTTTATATATTTCTCGTGCTTAACTTTAGACAGGTTGGGTTTTATTACTAATTATGTATAACCACAGGTTTTCTGACAATTTAAATTCATGGTGTAAGTTAAGGTAAGGTAGGGTCGCGGAATATGGTATAGGAACGTGGTTAATTCCACTTAATTTTCTACAGTTGCATATTGGTTGAAACCTGGCTCAACCCTTACTTCAGCTCCAATGAGTTCTTCGATCCAAACTTGTTCCATATCTATCGTAAGGATAGAGACTTCAGTGGAATGCAGTGCGGAGGTGGAGTTGTCCTCGCGGCTGTCCGCCGTACTTTCTGCTGCATAACAGTTGAACTTGCAAACGAGGAGTCACTTCTGGCTGTCAAGGTGTCTGGCTAGTATGGGAAGACCTGAATAGTTGCATCCTATATACCCCCTGGAAGTGACTTTACTCTTTATCAGGCATATATGAATAACATTTCCAGCATAATCACCAGCTTAGATGACTCTGCCAGTATCTGTGTGATAGGAGATTTTAATCTAGGATCTGTTGTTTGGACATGTGATGCGCAATACCTTGCTATGGTGCCTGGCAATCTTCACCTGCCACATGAAATTCTTGTCATTGATGACTGTTCAGGGTAGCAGCAGATTGTTGCCGCGCACTGTGCGCTCCGATCCCAAGTTGCTCTCGCACGCTCGTGGGCGCTCTCGCGATCCACACGTCGCTGTCTCCACTAGTTTGTAAGCATAGCTTGGACATAAGTTTTTACTCTCGTTTCCACCCCCGTTTCCACCGGTCGACACACATTATTATTCCTGCCTACATATGTACATATATACAAACCAAGCAGCTCCAAATACATATACATATATTTCTACGTACTCGTCGTTGGAATCTCACCCGATCCGCCCTCCTACAAACATTGGTCCTTCGAGCCGGATCTTCGCCAAATCAAGAAAGGAGAAGTCCATCCCAGCACGCATCGGCGGATCCTCCCAGAATCAAAAGATAAGTAATATCAATCCTAAGCCAACAGTGCAGTGCTTGTGTGCTTCCAGCCCGGTCCGAATCCCGTAACACTTGTATTTTCCGCGCCTTCCTTTTCGGTGGCATATTATCGGCTATTCCGGCCATTCTCCGATCTTCCGTTCCGACCCTCCGTTCCGTGGTTTCATTTCATGTTCATTCCTAGTCCGAATAAAATATAAAAATTCCTACAGTCCACTCCAAATTATCAAAAATATACGTACTTGCATTTTCCTTTACATATATATATATACATAATCAGTTCGTTCGACCAAGCCGCGGTACATTACGCTCATTTCCAGCCATACGTACATACAAGCAGCAATAGCGGTGCCTTCTCCTCGTTTCGTTTTCGTTTCTCCACCGCTGCTCGCGTTGTATTAGTTGGGAGAGCATATTATCAGTGCCGCTCTTGAGCATAACGGAGCGCCAAGTGACGCGCTACCCTGTATTCCGCGGGTATATCGTTTTTGGCTAATACTTGCCAAGTGACACTCTACCCTACATTCCAAGGGTATATTATTTTCGGGTGTCACTTGCAACCGCATCTCCCTTGATACCTCGTGCCTCGAATTCCAATATTACTGTTCGGTCCCTATTGTCGTTCTGGATTGAACATTTACTTTTATTGCTATCTCCCGATCTCCATAACATACCGAAGCACTTCCGACGTGAAAATAAATCCACATTGCGACAAATACCAAGCGTTTTTTGTTGCATCCGCTCTCCGTATCCATACAAAGGTCGTGTCCATCCGTCCGACACTCACGCATCCGATTTCTCTTTCCTCGGCGTGTGACGCCCGAATAAGTACTCCCAAGCCCACAAGATCCACCGTTGCGAGGACCCAATCGGTTCTGTTCCCTTCGCCGGTCACGCTCAAGGTCCCAGCACTTATTCAAAACAGTCCCGTCGGTCCTCAACGCACCCGTACAATGGCCCAATCTGGCTTCATCTCCGCACGGGCGAAATTCGTGGCAGCAATCGACAGGCTGACACATCTGGAAGCGCGTTTTACCGCTCATGATACCAGCCCACCATCCTCCAATATCTGTCGAGTCCGTTGTGACCAATTACGGAGCATGTGGGCAAAGGTGGAGGCTGAGTTCGAGGCCTGTTCCGTCGCAATGGTCGATGAGGATCCAGAGGCTAAGAAGGAGATTCAGGATATGTACTGCGATTGTTATGAGGGCTATGAACGATACATGGCTGACCTCACTATCCAAGCTGCCGGTCCAACAGAGCCTCCTTCTACGCAGCCAAACTCTCATGGTGGCTGTCGATTGCCCCCATGTGATATAGAAGTTTTCACTGGGGATTACGTCCGCTGGCCTACATTCCGTGATCTTTTTACCGCGATTTACATCCAAAATCCCAGGCTTTCTCCGGTGGAGAAGCTGTACCACCTCGCCACTAAGACCAGCGGTGATCCTAAGGCCATAGTGGAAAAGTCCCCACTCACTAATGACGGTTTCAAGGCGGCATGGGATGCCCTCCGTGATCGATACGAAAACAGACGGCTCCTGGTGACCAACCAGATTAACCTTCTCCTCTCCTTGCCTCACATCGGTTCCGAATCAAGTCGTGCTCTGCAAGAGATTCAAAGTACGATCCAAAGGGTTCTAACCGCACTTGCTCATTCCAAGGTCTCCACTGAGAATTGGGATGGCTTACTTGTTACCATTTGCGCTTCTAAATTGCCGAGGTTGACCCGCGCACTGTGGGAAGAATCCGTGACCGACAAAAAGGAAATGCCGCCATGGAAGGAGATGGACTCCTTCCTAAGTCAGAGGTACCTGACGCTAGAGGCAATCGAGGGCAACCCTTCCATTCCATACGGTTCGAAAGACGTTCCGAATTCGGCACCTCCCAGAAACAATCCGTTCCGTTCCAAATCCAAGTGCTTCCGAATCCCAGCCCAACGTTCAGGCTTATTTCACGTCCGGCACAAGTGCCGTTCTTCTGGGCACGGCCATGATTAATATTTGCCACCTGGGAACAAATTTCCGCGCCCGCGCTTTGATCGACTCTGGCTCCGAGGCAACGTTCATTACGGAACGTCTGGTCAACATGATCGAATTGCCATTCCAACGCATCCAGGCACAGGTCTCCGGCATCAATCATACCGTATCCGCCCAGTCCAAGAAGCTCTGTAATTTTTCCATCCGCTCTCCGACTAGGCCGGGCTTACAGTTAACCGCCACAGCATACGTTATTCCGGAATTGGCACAGAATATTCCATCGCATCCGATCTCGCAAGGTTTCTTGAGAGACTTGCCGAGCCTTCCATTTGCGGACCCTACATTTTTCGAGAGCTCACCCATCGATGTTCTAATTGGAGCTGACATCCTACCATCTGTACTGTTGAGCGGATTACAGACTAACATTTGTGGCTCTCTCCTCGGGCAAGAAACAGTTTTCGGTTGGGTGCTCACTGGCCCAGTGTCCAATGCGGCGAAGCATACCATTGCATCCTTTTCAAGCCAAGTTTCCAGAGGACCTATCAACATGGTAGGAGACTCGGATTTCTGCTACGAAAGCAATTTCCTTCCAGACCCCTCCACAGAATTTCTCGAACGATGTCCTACGCTTGACCGAAGAGAAAATTTCCAAAATAACTTTATTCCTTCTATAGACCAACGTAGCCTCATCAGTAGTAGCAGTGAGCCCGTTTCCAATGTCCTACGTCTGCCCGTAACCCGTTCCAAGCTCCTTTCTAATGCATCTTCGACTGCTTTATTTCATCCTAGCCCTCCACATCTAGAACTGGATACTCGTTCCTGCGCCGACCGTATCATGGAGAGCCGACGGGGTCGCGGTCTCAATTCCTACCAGTGCCGAGTCTGCCCAGGAGTGCATCCACTACGGACCTGCCACCGCTTTCTCCGTTTGAGCCCCGTTCAAAGGAACCGAGCCGTCTTCCTACACAAATATTGTGTGAACTGCCTGGCTCAGCAACACTCCGGCAAAAACTGTCGCAGTGGCGGGCTGTGCAGAGTGTGTGGGAAAAGCCACCACACGCTGCTTCACATACCAGCGTCTCGTCTTCCAGCCATCTCAACCACGGCAGTATCGTCGCCAGCTTCTGCACCACACGTCTATCGCCGCCCACGGCGGCCCGCCAACCGGCCAGCTGGAAGAACTGTGGCACCATCGCCTTCGACTTCAGCGTCCCGCGCTGAGCGCCGCCTTCGTCTCCCCGTGAGCCACCCCATGGCAGGGACCCCGGCGCCATCCGTAGACTCCCTACAACCTCAGAGTCTCAACCTCCTCCAAACGGCGCTGGTGGTTCTGGATACGGGTTCCGAAAACATCGGGACACTGCGTTTATAGGCCTCTGCCCCTATTATTATTTGCAATCCTGCAAGGGGGGGGGAGGATGTTCAGGGTAGCAGCAGATTGTTGCCGCGCACTGTGCGCTCCGATCCCAAGTTGCTCTCGCACGCTCGTGGGCGCTCTCGCGATCCACACGTCGCTCTCTCCACTAGTTTGTAAGCATAGCTTACTCTCGTTTCCACCCCCGTTTCCACCGGTCGACACACATTATTATTCCTGCCTACATATGTACATATATACAAACCAAGCAGCTCCAAATACATATACATATATTTCTACGTACTCGTCGTTGGAATCTCACCCGATCCGCCCTCCTACAAACAATGACTGTTATAATATGGGCCTCACCCAAACAAATAATATATTTAATGATTTGATTAGGTTGTTCGATTTAATATTCATTATTCCATTGTTCATTTCTCGGTAAGCCTTGCGGAATTTACTATTTTTAGTTGTGATTTCATAATAAGCCCCTATGCATTAATATCGAAATTTTGCATTTTTTGCCAACTAATTCCTTTATAAAATTTTGCCTGGCAATGTTCACCAGCCACATGAAATTCTTGTCATTGATGACTGTTATAATATGGGCCTCACCCAAACAAATAATATATTTAATGATTTGCATTGCATTTGCGGCTCCACCTTAGCCGTTTATCCATCGATTCTTACAAACGAAACCTTGAAGCCTCTTCCCACACAGTACATCAACGGGAAAAGGTGGGATTTTTTGACAGATGTAAAACCTCGATTCCCACAGGCCACCATCCACCATCTACCATCCATTGAAAACACAGCTGACAACAACAAAACAAAAATTTGTGCTCTGCATTTTGTCAAAATTAAACAACATATATGGAAAATGTAAGAATCTTTTGCAATGCTAAACTATTTTGGTAAATGTATGCTAAGAAGGGGGTGACTAGTTCTTAGTAAATTTAAATCCAAGTAGAATTTTATGTACAAGACTATGTTTTATGTATTTTATAAGCGGTACGGCACTTTTTGTCTTCCAAATATATTTCATTACAATTTACTTCCGATATAGATTTACGCAAGTGAACATGGGTTCTCCAGGAAGGTCCAACGATTTGACATATATCAAAAGTCGAGCCTTGCACAAAGGATCGAAGCTTCGGAAATATTGGAGGAAAAATCCAATGAAATTTGCAAAACATTGTTTAAACATATAAAAACATTTTTTCAACTACAATTGTTTCTTTATATTTATTCGCCTTCTTCTCCCGAAAAAACTGGAGCATTTCTAATTGAAAATTGACCATCTGCCATTAAAAAACCTCCCGGCTCGTCGCCATTTGCTGGAGAATGTCAGTTATTCTTGTTATTCTTGTCATTCATTGTTTACATTTTCACAGTGAATTTAATTTTTTCACTGTGAATGCCAATTTTCCAGAGTCGCATTTGAAAACATCGTCTAAGTATCGCATAGAAAAGTACGGCTTAGGAACATCCAAAATGGATGGTGGAACTAACTGGGAAATTTCGGAACGTCAAAACCTTACGGACCAAACGACGCCTAATTAATGTGCCTATCTAAAATCAAAATTACTGCCCAAGAAATATTTTTTTTTCGAATTTTCCTGAGTTTTTAAAGTAAAAGTTTCCGAAAAATAACCGCAAAATATGATCACATTTGACTTTTAAAGCTTAATAACTTCCAGACGGTAAGCTGCAGCTACAAAATGTTTGGGTACGATTTATAGCTGCATTTATCAGATTTTTAGAACTGCAAAGTTCAATACAAACAGATTTAAGATACATTAGTAATGTGACAAAAAGAAGCACTACCGCTGAAAAAAGCATTAAAACAAATACCAGATTTCAAAAAAACTTCAAGCCCAGTAGTCAGACCAGCAAAAGTTCACCTGGCAGAATAAGCAATATAAAAATATTAACGACCGAGTGTGACCAGGTGTGCATGCCCTACGGTTACACTGTGAACAATTAAAATCTGTTATGAATTAAATTTTGCATCAACGCAAGCAGAAATGTTTTATTTATGGCGCTGTGGTGCTGGAGGACGACAATGCACGGCTAAAGCACCGCAATATTGTATAAACGCATTTTTGAGGAACAGAAATGCAATCAACTATTTGTTATTCCCTATTTATCAGCTAAATTTCATCCCTCAACGATTTCCAATCTTTTTTGCACGTATCACCTGGAATACATAGTTATGAACATTCATTTACATTTTATAATTATTTGAAATTGTACTCTATATTCATCACTGCAGACACAGACTCCCATGCGCCTTGTAAGGATCTGATCGACGCTCACAAGCCATAGAGTACTTGCCAGCCCTGGGTAACAGCTGTTACGTCAACCCTAGAGCATCCGTTGAGATTAAAGCCTCATTTTATATATATATATTTCTTAGTCAATAAAGTAGCATTGTAAAATAAGATAATATCATTTAGTTTGTTCCGCCATGAAGTTTGATCAGCCATTGAAGGCGTTAAGTCATAAAAATAAACCAAAAGGTATTTCGTGGTGTCACACTAAAAACCGCGATCGATATAAGGGGAGAAGAATATCGAGAGAAAAGAGATGACGGACCGGCGCTCGGTCACTTCCGCGAGAACCAAGTAAGTTTGGTTATAGATCCCGTGGTGCAGCCAGAATCACAGAGTAGGACCCTTATATAACAATAAAGAAACAGATACAATAAGAAACGACACAACTCCTGGCGTTATTATTTCTTCATTAACCGCTCTATATCCCATCCCTGTCCTTTCGACCCGTAGATTTGAGAACTTTAGCGACTACGTATCGTTCTATATCCCGCCTCAGCCACTCGACGAGTAGATTTGTGAACTTTAGCGATTACGCATTGTTCTATATCCCACCTCCACCTCTCTGACCAGTAGTTTTGTGCACTTTAACGACTACGCATCGTTCTACTTCCCGTCTCCGTCCGTTCCGAGCTCTCTTAAGCTTTAGCGACGACGCATCGCTCTAGGCCACCGCCCCTCCTCGAACAGAAGCTCAGTGAGTTTTAGCGACTACGCACTACTCTACGGAGCTCCTGTGCCCTCTCCTTGCAACAGCGATTGAACGAGCTCTAGCGACGACGCTTTTCTCTGAAAGATCCTGTTTCCCTGGGTCGACAGACCTCTCCCACGCCATGTGGTCACCCCTTCGCCCTACGTGGTCACCCCTTCGCCACTGGCATACCCTTGGTATTCCGTACAAAACAAGCTCTCACGAAAACGCTCCATCCCGATCACGTCGCCTGTTCTTTCCCCTGCCTAAAGTCCCCCTATCAACTACAAATTTCTTGTAGAGGACCCTGGACAATCTGAACTCACCCTAGCCTGAAATAGGTTCCTTACAAGTCGCGCCCGAGCAGGGACTTTAGGGAGACATTATCCAAAGGGGAAAAAAACAGTTAGCATTGCCAAAATCCACAGCCACAAACCCCTCGCGCTTGAAGTACAGTCAGAGCAAAGTACGCCCCGTCGCCAGACACGCAAAAACACGCGCCCTGACAGACTAGAACTAACACACCTACGCGCGCCTGCAAGCTCAGAAAGAAACCCACGCCACGAGTCCAAATTACACGTGCAGCAACTTCACACACACATACACGCATCGTGCCGGTACAAAAAACCATCGCAGTGACAATCTCGACAAACAGCCCACTCCCAGTACAGTGCTGGTACAAAAACCATCGCAGTGCCAATCTCGACAAACAGCCTACTCCAAGTACAGTGCCAGTACAGGAAAACCATCGTGGTGCAAACCACGAAGAACAGTACAGTGCCGGTCAGAAAAACCGTCGCAGTACAAGTACAGTGCAAGTCAGACAAATCATCGCAGTGCAAATCACCGCAAATTTTTGACAAACAACATAATTACAGTGCCGGTCAAAAAATTTTCATAGTGCACGTACAGTGCCAGCCATAAAAATCAATACAAACAGATTTAAGATACATTAGTAATGTGACAAAAAGAAGCACTACCGCTGAAAAAAGCATTAAAACAAATACCAGATTTCAAAAAAACTTCAAGCCCAGTAGTCAGACCAGCAAAAGTTCACCTGGCAGAATAAGCAATATAAAAATATTAACGACCGAGTGTGACCAGGTGTGCATGCCCTACGGTTACACTGTGAACAATTAAAATCTGTTATGAATTAAATTTTGCATCAACGCAAGCAGAAATGTTTTATTTATGGCGCTGTGGTGCTGGAGGACGACAATGCACGGCTAAAGCACCGCAATATTGTATAAACGCATTTTTGAGGAACAGAAATGCAATCAACTATTTGTTATTCCCTATTTATCAGCTAAATTTCATCCCTCAACGATTTCCAATCTTTTTTGCACGTATCACCTGGAATACATAGTTATGAACATTCATTTACATTTTATAATTATTTGAAATTGTACTCTATATTCATCACTGCAGACACAGACTCCCATGCGCCTTGTAAGGATCTGATCAACGCTCACAAGCCATAGAGTACTTGCCAGCCCTGGGTAACAGCTGTTACGTCAACCCTAGAGCATCCGTTGAGATTAAAGCCTCATTTTATATATATATATTTCTTAGTCAATAAAGTAGCATTGTAAAATAAGATAATATCATTTAGTTTGTTCCGCCATGAAGTTTGATCAGCCATTGAAGGCGTTAAGTCATAAAAATAAACCAAAAGGTATTTCGTGGTGTCACACTAAAAACCGCGATCGATATAAGGGGAGAAGAATATCGAGAGAAAAGAGATGACGGACCGGCGCTCGGTCACTTCCGCGAGAACCAAGTAAGTTTGGTTATAGATCCCGTGGTGCAGCCAGAATCACAGAGTAGGCCCCTTATATAACAATAAAGAAACAGATACAATAAGAAACGACACAACTCCTGGCGTTATTATTTCTTCATTAACCGCTCTATATCCCATCCCTGTCCTTTCGACCCGTAGATTTGAGAACTTTAGCGACTACGTATCGTTCTATATCCCGCCTCAGCCACTCGACGAGTAGATTTGTGAACTTTAGCGATTACGCATTGTTCTATATCCCACCTCCACCTCTCTGACCAGTAGTTTTGTGCACTTTAACGACTACGCATCGTTCTACTTCCCGTCTCCGTCCGTTCCGAGCTCTCTTGAGCTTTAGCGACGACGCATCGCTCTAGGCCACCGCCCCTCCTCGAACAGAAGCTCAGTGAGTTTTAGCGACTACGCACTACTCTACGGAGCTCCTGTGCCCTCTCCTTGCAACAGCGATTGAACGAGCTCTAGCGACGACGCTTTTCTCTGAAAGATCCTGTTTCCCTGGGTCGACAGACCTCTCCCACGCCATGTGGTCACCCCTTCGCCCTACGTGGTCACCCCTTCGCCACTGGCATACCCTTGGTATTCCGTACAAAACAAGCTCTCACGAAAACGCTCCATCCCGATCATGTCGCCTGTTCTTTCCCCCGCCTAAAGTCCCCCTATCAACTACAAATTTCTTGTAGAGGACCCTGGACAATCTGAACTCACCCTAGCCTGAAATAGGTTCCTTACAAGTCGCGCCCGAGCAGGGACTTTAGGGAGACATTATCCAAAGGGGAAAAAAACAGTTAGCATTGCCAAAATCCACAGCCACAAACCCCTCGCGCTTGAAGTACAGTCAGAGCAAAGTACGCCCCGTCGCCAGACACGCAAAAACACGCGCCCTGACAGACTAGAACTAACACACCTACGCGCGCCTGCAAGCTCAGAAAGAAACCCACGCCACGAGTCCAAATTACACGTGCAGCAACTTCACACACACATACACGCATCGTGATCGCATCAATCGCGAAAACAAGTACAGTGCCGGTACAAAAAACCATCGCAGTGACAATCTCGACAAACAGCCCACTCCCAGTACAGTGCTGGTACAAAAACCATCGCAGTGCCAATCTCGACAAACAGCCCACTCCAAGTACAGTGCCAGTACAGGAAAACCATCGTGGTGCAAACCACGAAGAACAGTACAGTGCCGGTCAGAAAAACCGTCGCAGTACAAGTACAGTGCAAGTCAGACAAATCATCGCAGTGCAAATCACCGCAAATTTTTGACAAACAACATAATTACAGTGCCGGTCAAAAAATTTTCATAGTGCACGTACAGTGCCAGCCATAAAAATCACCCCAGTGCAAACACAACACCGCATCGAAAATACCAGGGATCACAAATAAGAGTTCCTAGATCAGTGCAGAAACAATTACAGGTCCGGTCAAAAGTAACCGTGGTACAAACATAGGGCCCAACTAAAACACAACAGTTAACCCACCATATTGTGCTCAAACAATTACAGTGCGCAATCAAAAATAAAGTCCAGCGCGAAAAAAATTCTCAAACCCCATCTACCATAGCCAAATACCCTACAGTGATCGTGCAACACTACGAAAAGACGAGCAACAAGTAATCCAATAAACCAAACGCAAAAGTGCAAAAAAAAAAAACAATCAAAAAGAAAACCAACACTAATCAGTTAAAGGGACAGCAACGATCAGTTCCTAATTCCACACGAATACCAAATCCCACATCCAGTCATAAATCAAAGCGCTGACACTGATCAGAGTGAGTATTGCACCACAGAAATAATTGAGAATCCTGGGGTGGGTACCAGTTGGATATACCAAAGCCGTTTGGGCCCGCCTAGCGGAACTCAAAAGCCAGTTTGCCAAGCCTCGGAGTCGGTCCAAATCACCGCAGCCCGCCACCAAAGCACCGTCTGCAGGTCCCCCCGCCCACCTTTGGCATAAACCACGTGCCGCCAGTAGTCCGACATCTAAGGACAATGGCCAAAGACCTAAATCGCTCGAACCCAGCCCAGCTCCCACGAAGAACGCTTTCTCTCTAGCAGATGTGTCAACGAGTAACACAGAGACCAGAAATAAGCGCAGTACTCCGCCCCTTCACGCCTTCCAGATGGCTGACAAGATTACACACTGGGGTGTCCATTTCAACGGCCACGACGACCCGCTAGCCTTCATAGAAATGCTCGAAGAGCGCGCTCTCTCATATGGTGTCGACACGAACCAGTGAACCAGTGAAGGAGGTGTCCAACAATATAATCCAGCACGACGTACCCCCCATCGCCAACGCACGCACAGAATGCCGTCGCTGTGGCGGACCAGATCACTTGTCGACGAACTGCTAGAACAGTCACATTCTTGTCTGTTGGGAATGTGGCAAGCGGAATGTGAGAACCATCCATTGCTGCAGTCGCGAAACCTCGGGAAACTAGTCGCGTCCTCGGCTGAGACGGGATCAGCCGGGAGAGACACCAGCACAAACCCAAGACGAAAAAAACCCTTGCATGTACACGACGGCCGGATAGTGGCGATGGTGACGATCGGAGGACGAACAACGGAGGCCACCGTCGACACGGGAGCAACCCGAAGTTTCGTGAGCAGAGCACTGGCGCGACAACTAACCGCGAACACAAACATATAAGACAACTCGATGCAGATCCGACTAGCAGATGCATCGGTGAGGAAATTAACCCGAATTTTGCTCGCAACCACCCAATTATACACGCGCCAGGTACGGATACCCCTCCTAATACTACCCAATATGGTAGAGAGCGTTATCCTAGGTATGGATTTTCTGTGTGCCATAGAAACTCCAATGCGGCACCACACGTCTACATCTACGAGGGTACTGCAGCAATTCCGACGAACCAGTGGTTACCACAAGCAATTTACAAAACCATGTACCCCAGAACGAGAATCAAAGACGAGCACCAGCAACCACGGACAACCAAGAGCGAGAACCTGAGACAATTGACGGAGACCACGGCTACGAGACCCCCAACCCAGAACGAGAATCGAAAACGAACAAGGACCCCAACTGGAAACATGATTACTATAATGTACACGGAAATTTCTGGTACAAGGACGCCGACGGCGCACACGATCACGAGAGTGTCCACGAAGACAACGAGCGTGACGACTGCAACCGAGACAACGAACGAAGGAATACCAACGCAACGCATCCACACTGTAAATTCGACGGAGATCATGAGAACCAGGATACCGGCGGAGATGATGGAAGACGGAAACATTACGGCACAGTGGGACGAGTGTACCCCGGTACTCCCGAGGCAGATAGAACCAGAACCCTTACCGCGGTATCCCGCGATCATGGCCGACACTACTCCTATCATTGCCAATATAGCCGAGTACTCCCCTAGTCCAGACTTAGTCAGCCCTTTCGACACGACCATCCTCCCTGAACTCCATGATCAAGACACCACCCCTGAAACGAATATCCCCGTCGAAGATGAACCGGAACCAGACGTGCAACCCTGGCCCCCGGACATAGCACCGCAGATCCGCGAGTTCTTAGGCGAGGAAAGCCTACGGGGGACGACAGACTTGACAGAAAATAGCATCGTCATGAAGGATAGTCGGCCAATAAGGCAACGTTATCACCCAAGAAATCCGGCCATGATGCGAATCAGCGACGCACAAGTCGACGAGCTGCTAGCCGAAGGTATCATCGAGCCATCGCGCAATCCTCACAGCGCTCCGACCGTTCTCGTCCGAAAAAAGGACGGACGGTGGCGAATGTGTGTAGACTTTCGTCAGCTCAACGAGCGCTCTATCCCTGACGCATACCCGTTGCCTCGGATAAATTATATCCTGGAGCGACTCAAAAACGCCTGATTCATCACGACGCTATTATTATTAACGCCAACAAGTGTGCATTCTTCCAAAGCCGAATCAAGTACAGGTATCCATACAGACCCTGACAAGATAGCAGCAGTGAAATACCTAAGACCACCCACCAACCTGAAAGAACTACGCCAATGTATAGGGATGGCGTCGTGGTAACGCAGGTTTGTCCCAAATTTCGCCTCCGTGGTACAACATGTGGTACAACATGGACAAGAGAACAGCAAGATTCCTTCGACAACCTGAAAAGACTCTTAACTACCGCTCCTGTTCTCGCTTGTCCGGATTTTAATTCCAAGTTTTCTCTGCAAACAGACGCAAGTAACCTGGGAATAGGCGCTGTCCTTACACAAGAAATCAAAGGGAAGGAACGTGTCATCGCATACGTGAGTCGACGCCTCAATAAGGCCGAAAAAAACTATTCAGCTACGGACAAAGAATGCCTAGCAGTCATATGGGCAATTAGGAAGTTACGTTGCTACCTTGAGGGCTACCGGTTCAACGTTATCATAGACCATGTCGCTCTGAAGTGGTTGAACACACTCGAAAGTCCTTACGGCAGGGTAGCAAGGTGGGAGCTGGAATTACAACAGTAACATTAACGACGTGCAATATCGACCGGGAAGACAAAACGTCGTTTCGGATGAGCTGTCTAGGCAGCCTTTGGCGTGGGTCCAAGAGGATAAGACGGGATGCACCTGGTTGGAACGGAGGATGCAACAAGTTCGAGACCAACCTCAGAAGTATTCGAACTATGCTTACGAAGATGGACAACTTTATCGACACCTGGGACACCGACCCGACGACGAGGACTACATACCATGGAAACTCTGCGTACCCAAAGGACACCGATCGAGGGTACTACAGGAAAAATCATGCCCAACCTACGGCCAGCCATCTCGGCGTCCGTAAAACGATTACTCGGATCTCCCAAAGGTATTACTGGCCCGGCATGTACCGCGACGTACGACGATACGTCCGTGGCTGCCTCAGCTGCCAGCAATTCAAAGTCTCACAACAAAAACCAGCCGGAAAAATGTTCACCCATCAAGTCGACGAGCCCCTCGCGACATTGCTCGCCGATTTCGTCGGACCTTTGCCCCGCTTTAAGCGAGGTAACACCACTCTCTTGGTATTCTTTGATATCTTTTCGAAATGGGTCGAGTTGGTCCCGTTAAGGAAGGCAACAGCATCCAACCTCGAACGAGCTTTCCGAGAACGGATCCTCAGCCATTTCGGAGTACCGAAAGTGTTTTTGTGCGATAACTGAACGCAATTTACCAGCCGATCTTTCAAAGCGTTTCTGAAGTCAGCCGGGGTAGAGTTACAACACACTGCGCCCTATGGTCCGCAAGAAAACCCCACGGAGAGGGCAAATCAAACTATCAAAACTATGGTATCCCAATTCATCGACGGCCACCAAAACACCTGGGACGACGTGATGTCGCTCGCCATCAATTCTAGTGTCTCCGACACGACTGGATTCATCCCCGCCTTCTTGTTACACGGTAGAGAGCCCCGCCTACCCGGCGCCTTGTATGACGAGGTCACATCCGGAACAATAAGTAATACGGAATCAGCCCTCGCAAAAGCGGCCAGGCTGAAAGAAGTATTCAACATCGTCCGCAACAACACCTAACGAGCTCGCCAAGAACAAGGAAGACACTACAACCTACGGAGGAGACAATGGCGTCCGTCAATCGGATCCTGGGTTCTGGTACGCCAACATCATCTCTCGAATGCCGCTGAAGGGTTTGCCGCCATGTTAGCGCCTAAATACGATGGGCCCTACCAAGTACGCTGCTTCATCTCGCCGAACGACGTCCGTCTCCAGCACCAAGGGAACCGAAAGCGGAGAACCGCGAACATAGCGGATCTTCGAGAGTTCCATACCAACGAAGAAGACCGCGTCAGCATAGACCGCGCCGACACGACCAACGACGAGGCCGCCAGAGGTCACACCCGCTCTACAGAGCACCCGCATGCCCTAACGTAATTCTAATCCCAATAACGATAGTTTACCCACTGTATTTTCTTGCATTCTACTACCATTAAGAACATTAGAGTAGGAGTTTTATAAGGCTGCACCACAAAACTCCATAAGAGTGAAACGCGCTAGATTTCGTTAACCATCTACCTGGAGTTCTCCGAAAATGACCCCACCGAAGGAGACACCCCTCGCTCGCACCGGTATACCGAGCCCCCGAGCCTACCAGAAGTCCCTACCAGAAGCTTTATCAACGCCGTAACCTTCGGCACGGCCGAGGCGTATACCGGGAGGTGACACCCGAACGGGAGGTCGCTCCGTACGTCCCGCCCTCACGGAACGCATACGATGAGGAGGACGAGAACGAGGAGTACTACGCCAAAGGCGAGCCGAACGGAGCCAACGAACCCGAAGCAGCATTCCCGGAGACGACTGAAGCCCACGACGAAGGACCCGTCAAGTCGGAGGAGGAAGACGGCGACTACCCCACATCACGCCCGAAAAGACGACGTATCGTCAACGACCTCGTCCCCGAATCCAGAACCACCCTCGCCCAGTGGGAATCCACGCTTCCGGCGTACCTACCCAATGCCCAGTCAGATTCGAGACGACGAGCGATGGGAAGTAGACGTGGAAACGCGTCTCCGCAGGGTAAGCTCAAGGTCGTCTGACGCTACCCAGCTCACCGATCCGTGGTCGCCCAAGGCAACACCGCCCATTGGCCCAAGATCACCCAGCCCACGGACCCGAGGCCACCAAGCCCACGGACCCGCGGTCGTTACAGGCCAACCAACCCCAAGACCGGCACGCGTGCCACAGGACCCGAGGTCACGGGGGAGTGTCGACCCAGATGTACTCGACAACTCAGGACTCGCCAACCTAGAGCTCGCCGTCGACCCAGGACTCTCGGGTGAAAACCAGCTCCTCGACTCCGGAGATCTCGACGATCTCTTACAGATCCTCGGCTCGGAGTTCGACCTAGATGAGTTCCTCTAGGAGTCCAGCACATCCGCCGCTGCGGACACCAAGCCGGAAGGAGACGTCGAAGCCCCTGCCGAGTGGGACGTCCACACCCCCGGTCGACGACTACCCGCCGACCTCATCACCAAGAACCTCGCGACAGGCTGCCCCAGAGTGAGCGCCCGTTTCACGGCCGTACATGACGGTCATGAATACCAGGTCCACCGCGCCCGTAGCGGCCGCGTCGTCGTCCACCCCGGAAGAAAGGGGGTGGTGTAAGGATCTGATCGACCCTCACAAGCCACAGAGTACTTGCCAGCCCTGGGTAACAGCTGTTACGCCAACCCTAGAGCATCCACCCCTCAACAACGAACACCCACCTCATCTGGAACCATTTGAGGCGTTGAGATTAAAGCCTCATTTTATATCATGATTTCTTAGTCAATAAAGTAGCATAGTAAAATAAGATAATATCATTTAGTCAATGAAGGCGTTAAGTCATAAAAATAAACCAAAAGGTATTTCGTGGGGTCACACTAAAAACCGCGATCGATAAAAGGGGAGAAGAATATCGAGAGAAAAGAGATGACGGACCGGCGCTCGGTCACTTCCGCGAGAACCAAGCCAAGAGACGCACGAACAAATAAACTCCGCCCGCCGGGAACAAACTGAAACACGTGTACGGAATAAGGTGTTCTGCCTCCGTCTCAGCTCCCGATCTGCACACAAGAATCGAAACCTCCCGAACGCGTCGCCGAATACAATGGTTACAATGGGCTAAAAACCACGAATCTTGGACCTTAAACGATTGGAAGAACGTTATATTTTCAGATGAGTCCAAAAAATACCTTTTTGATGTCCTACGTGAGACGTAAAGTCGGAGAAAGGTTCAAAAATGAGTGCCTACGACGGACAGTCAGGCATGGTGGATCCCGTATGGTCCGGGGATGCGGAGTTGGAGATCTGTCACTAATTGATGGAACAGTAAACGCCGAAAAGTACCAACAAACTTTGGAGGATCATACCATCTATTGACGAGCATCTTTCGTACGCCGATCATTTTTCAGGACGATTCTGCCCCTTGTCATCAAAATCGGTAATTCATATTTTTTTTTTGATTCCTTTATTTATTGTAGAAATGATACTTAAACTCTTAAATTTACAATATTTTTTCTTCTTTTTAGATTACAAAATATTTGAAGCGGGTTGGAATAACTTCATTGGACTGGCCAGGCAATAGTCCTGATTTAAATCCGATTGAGAATCTTGGGCATATTTTAAAGGTTAAAATAACGAAGAAGAAACCCAAGACTGTGAAAGAGCTTGATTCAATTGTGGAAAATGTTTGGTACAACGATTTAACCGTTGAAACAATTCAGCATATAGTGGATTCTAATCCGACACGAATAAAGGCGGTCATAAAAAACAAAGGAGGTCCAACAAAATATTGAAAGCTAATTTTTTAAGAAAAATAATATTCCATTAAAAAAAATACTATTTTAAAATAATTTGTAACCTGCTTTAAAAGTAAAAACAAACATCACTGGAATCGAAATAAGAGTTGTTTTGGTTAGCAAATACAATAATTTAATTAGTTAAATACAAATTTTCTTGAAACAATAAACACCATTTGAAACGAGAGGGAACGTTGCGAGCCGCGTCTACGGCCGCGGCTCTACTTTATACCCGGTACTCAGTCAGTATATATGTATGTGAGCTTGTTGTAATTTATTACATGTTCGCAAAAGGGACAAATTTAATTTTAACCAAAAAAGAAAAAAAACATATGTCGTACCGTTTCGGAGATTTTTATATATTAGATGTTTCCATTTTTGTTTACATACGTTTTTTACATTTTTCGTTTCTACATGTCTAAATCTACTTCCTACATATATATACACGGCTGTGTGCGAGCGAGAGAGAGGGAATGAGTCTGCGCTTGGAAGGCCACTGAAATTTCATTTCTTCCTTCTGACTATACTAATGATCCGATCTGATCCAGATTAAACATTCTGATAGATATGGTCATTTTCTATGATTCTGCGTTTTTTTGTTTTCCCGTATCTTCAAAATTATAGATTTTCGTCCTTTGTGGGGGCGGAAGGGGCCAAATTTTGAAACAAACTCGTCTCGGTTTGATATCACAGGAGCTAAGATAGAAAGTTTGGTTTATCTAGCTCTTATAGTCTCTGAGATCTAGGCGTCAAAAAATTCGATCAGGCACAGCATCCAACCCGGTGTGTGAGAGAGAGCGAGGGGGAACGATGCATTTTGAAATGGTTTTCTTCATTGTGGCTATATTTAAATTCCCTTCGATCCAGATTCAACACTCTGATAGAGATGGTCATTCTCTATGATTCTGCGTTTTTAGATTCCTCGTATCTTTAAAATTGTACATGCCACAGATTTTCGTACCTGGAGTGGGTGGAAGGGGGCGGGGCGAAATTTTTAAATATACTTGTAACAGTATGATAGGACAGGAGTCTGGATACAAAATAAGGTTGCTCTAGCTTTTACAGTCTCTGAGCTATACGCGCTAATGAAGACGGACGGACGGACAGACAGACATAGCTATATCGACTCGGCTATTGATGCTGATCAAGAATATATATACTTTATGGGGTCGGAAACGCTTTCTTTTGGGTGTTACACACATCCATTTTTTCAACAAATCTGATATACCCCTATACTCTTCGAGTACCGGGTGTAAAAATTTACGAAACGAACCTTTTTTTGCCTGTCCGGATTTTTTTGTCTGCTACTGTATGTCGACGTGCGTCTGTAATCCCGCGTGCAGCCAGGATCACAGAGTAGGCCCCTTATGTAACAATAAAAAAAAAGATACAATAAGAAACGACACAACTCCTGGCGCTATTATTTCTTCATTAACCGCTCTATATCCCATCCCTGTCCTTTCGACCCGTAGATTTGAGAACTTTAGCGACTACGCATCGTTCTATATCCCACCTCAGCCCCTCGACCAGTAGCTTTGTGAACTTTAGCGACGACGCATCGTTCTATATCCCGCGTCAGCCACTCGACCAGTAGCTTTGAGAACTTAAGCGACTACGCATCGTTCTATATCCCGCCTCAGCTCTTGAGCAGTAGCTTGGTGAACTTTAGCGACTACGCATCTTTCTATATCCCGCCTCCGCCCCTAGACCAGTAGATTTGTGAACCTTAGCGACTACGCATCGTTCTATACCCCGCCTCCACCCTTGGACCAGTAGATTTGTGAACTTGAGCTACTACGGATCGTTCTATACCCCGCCTCCGCCCCACGACCAGTAGATTTGTGAACTTTAGCGACTACGCATCGTTCTATATCCCGTCTCTGTTCCTTCGACCGGTGGATTTTTGAACTTTAGCGACTACGCATCGTTCTATATCCCGCCTCAGCCACTCGACCAGTAGCTTTGAGAACTTTAGCGACTACGCATCGTTCTATATCCCGCCTCAGCTCTTGAGCAGTAGATTGGTGAACTTTAGCGACTACGCATCGTTCTATATCCCGCCTCCGCCCCTGGACCAGTAGATTCGTGAACCTTAGCGACTACGCATCGTTCTATACCCCGCCTCCGCCTTTGGACCAGTAGATTTGTGAACCTTAGCTACTACGCATCGTTCTATACCCGGCCTCCGCCCCTCGACCAGTAGATTTGTGAACTTTAGCGACTACGCATCGTTCTATATCCCGTCTCTGTTCCTTCGACCGGTGGATTTGTGAACTTTAGCGATTACGCATCGTTCTATATCCCACCTCCACCCCTCAGCAGTAGTTTTGTGTACTTAAACGACTACGCATCGTTCTACATCTCGTCTCCGCCCTCTCAGGCCCGTAGTCTCGCGAGTCCTAGCGACGAAGTATTACTCCGAAAGATCCCCCTCTCCTGGGCCGGCAGCGCGACAGATCTCTCCCACGCCACGTGGTCATCCCTTCGCCTCCCCGGCATACCCCTTGGTACTCCGTACAAAAACTAGCGTTCACGCCACCGTGCCATCCCGATCACGCCCCCGTTCTTTCCCCCGCTTAAAGTCCCACTATCAACTTATAATTTCTTGTAGAGGACCCTGGACAAGCTGAACTCACTCCAGCCTGAAATAGGTTCCTTACAGCCTTTTATTGCGTTTGCATCAAATTGCATTTTATCCGCCAAATTCCATAGCAACTGCCTTTGTTCGATTTCTTTTAATAATAATAAAATCTCCTCGTTGCTAAACTTCCCCAATCTTTTTATATTTAGCTTTTTGTACTCCATAGCTTTGTGTTTACGTTTCGATTTCGATTGTAATCAAACACATATGCACGCACACCACGTCATTTATTTGACCGGTCAAATAAATTTTTCGTGCGACCCTGTTTCTGCTCGGTGGCCATTTCTTCGGTACTGAGTACTAGGTTTTAAAATAAAAGTGTGTCTAAAAAATAAAAAACATAATTGCTTACAAATTTGTAAGTCCCCAAATCTATTACAAAAAGTTATTTCTGGCCACACCGGAGAAAAAAGTTCAATTTTGTCGAGTACTGTAATCAATACATCTCCGATGTTGAAAATAGCTTAAAGTCTAATCCTAATGTTGTCTGGCGCTTCATAAAGACTAGTACTCAGACCAGCAAAAATTTTGCTGTCAAAATTTGCAATATAAAAATACTAGCGACCGAGTGTGACCAGGTGTGCATGCCCTACGGTTACACTGTGTACAAATAAAATCAGTTAAGAATTTAAATTTTGCATCAAAGCAAGCAGAAATGTTTTATTTATGGCGCTGTGGTGCTGGAGGACGACAATGCACGGCTAAAGCACCGCAATATTGTTTAAACGCATTTTTGAGGAACAGAAATGCAACTATTTGTTATTCCCTATTTATCAACTAAATTTCATCCCTCAACGATTGCAAAGCTTTTCTGCACGTATCACCTGGAATACATACCTATGAACATTCACTTACATTTTATAATTACTTGAAATTGTACTCTCTATTCATCACTGCAGCCACAGACTCCCATGCGCCTCTTATTGCGTTTGCATCAAATTGCTTTTTATTCGCCAAATTACATAGCAAATGCATCTGCTCGATTTCTTTTAATAATAATAAAATCTCCTCGCCGCTAAACTACCCCAAAATCTTTTTATTTTGCTTTCTGAACTCCACAGCCTTGTGTTTACGTTTCGAATTCGATTGTAATCAAACACATATGCACGCACACCACTTCATTTATTTCACCGGCCAAATAAATTTGTCGTGCCTGGCGGAATACCACTAATACCACTAATACCATTAAATACTTTTCCAGCATATATCGGCAATTATTTTGCTCGTGCTGAGTACCGCCAAAATTATGACCCTAGAGGAATAATTTTGCTGGCAATATATTTGTATCGGTTTCATACAACCCTGATTCCTTCCGATAAAATTTTTTGCTCGTCTGAGTACTAGGCTTAAACTCGAAAAAAATCATCGTCACCTATACCGTCAACTATGACATACAAAAATGCTGTTGCCAGCTCTAGGGCTAGTATTGCCAACTTATTTGCTTCCTTTTTCTCAGCTCAACTGGAAAAACAACTAGACGCATAAATCTCTCTCGCTCTCACTCAATACTTTTTGCATAAGGCTATCTCTATTTTTGCAGCTAGTCCAGCTTCATAGTGTAATGTCATACGGGTATTCTAGCTGGAATAACCAGGAAGTTTTATATGATATTCCAGAAATTTGTAATATTGAGTCCTTTGATATAACTGATGAGGACATTTCCGAAGCTTTAGCTCACTTTGACGATTCCTCTAAGCCTGATATTGATGGATTATCTTCAACCCCTTTAAATTCTTTCCTTTTCTTCGCTGTTTCAGGTTAAATTTTTATCTAGATGGAAAGTTGCTAAAATTCTACTGGTTCATAAATGCCGAAGAAAGTCTGAGATTTCCAATTACACGCCGATTGTTAAATTAAGGAAAAACGCAAAGTTGTTCAAGAGAATACCGGTTAAAAAATTATCCTTCCTAATAAGTACTTATATTGACCCAAATCAGCATGGGTTCTTGACTGGTCGTTCTACGACATCGAACCTAGCTTCTTTCTCTAAACATTGCATGCAAGCTTTTGGGGCCCATTCGCTATAGACTGTCTATACGGATTTTGCCAAGGCTTTCGACAAGGTTTGTCACTCTGCCTCACAAGCTAAACTTTCCAAGCTTTGCATTCACTCCTCATTTCTAAATTGGATTTCATTGTATTGGGTAAACCGAACCTATTATGTTGAAGTCAGTGGGACTGTTTTTAATTGCTATGACGCAACTTCTGGACTTCCCCAAGGTAGTTCTCTTGGCCCTTTGCTTATTATTATTTTTATAAATGATATTTGTTACTGCATTCAATCAGCCAAATATCTTCTGTATGCGGACGACCTTAAAATTGACGTGTCGGTCAATTCCATATTTGACAGCTAGTTGCTACAGTCTGACTTGAACAAAATCCGTATATGGTGCCTCTATACGCTGAATGAGATCATGGACCTTGGGGTTCTCTTTGATAGTAAATTCCTGTTTATTAATCATTTAAATTTTATTCTGCCGAAAGCGTATGCAATGTTCGGTTTTGTTAGGCGAAATACCGTGCTTTAGGCAAGGTTGGAATACGCGTCCTATATTTGGAATCCTTTAGGTACTGTACATGTCAATAGAATTGAGCGGCTGCAGAAATCAGAATTTGCACCAATTCCATCTTCTCCAGCCAGTGTTGCCTACTGCATACCTGCACTGTTCCCAGGCGTTCCCATTTAGTTTCCCATTTAATGACTGCTAGGACTAATGAATGAACAATTTTTAAGGGTTATACGGTTGTTTGATTCCCTTCCAGCAAGCATTCGATTGTGTTGGGGATCCAAGAAGGATGAAATGCAATTATGTAATGTTTAATTTAGTTAAGTTTAGCCTGATAAGGCCTCCTTGGCGAAATAAATAACTAAATAGATATACGTGCGAAGAGCTTTCCACGCTTCTCGCGAAGATTGTTGCATGCCTCAATTTCAGGCCACTCTCAGCGACTTCCGAGGATCCGACAGAATTGTTAGCCCTCACTGCAGGGCACTTCCTTCTTGGTGGACCTTTAATGTCATTGGCCGCACCCGAAATAAAGGGCGACTTCAAATCGATCCTTAATCGATGGCAGCAACCAACAGTTTTGCCAGAGGTGGAAAGAGCAATACCTCAAGGAACTCCACAAACGCACGAAATGGCAGACGCTGACGCCGAGCCTTCAGATTGGCGATGTGGTTCTCGTCAAAGCAACCTACCATCCAAAGAATGGCGGCTCGGAAGAGTACAGTCCGTACATCACGGCGCAGATAATTGGGTCCGTGTTATGGATATTCTTACTGCCCGCGGCGTCCTTAAAAGACCTGTGGTGAAGGTCGTCCTCCTTCCAATAGTCCTCCTTTCCAGTCGTTCCGTCCAACCAAAGCAAGCAGAAATGTTTTATTTATGGCGCTGTGGTGCTGGAGGACGACAATGCACGGCTAAAGCACCGCAATATTGTTTAAACGCATTTTTGAGGAACAGAAATGCAACTATTTGTTATTCCCTATTTATCAACTAAATTTCATCCCTCAACGATTGCAAAGCTTTTCTGCACGTATCACCTGGAATACATACCTATGAACATTCACTTACATTTTATAATTACTTGAAATTGTACTCTCTATTCATCACTGCAGCCACAGACTCCCATGCGCCTCTTATTGCGTTTGCATCAAATTGCTTTTTATTCGCCAAATTACATAGCAAATGCATCTGCTCGATTTCTTTTAATAATAATAAAATCTCCTCGCCGCTAAACTACCCCAAAATCTTTTTATTTTGCTTTCTGAACTCCACAACCTTGTGTTTACGTTTCGAATTCGATTGTAATCAAACACATATGCACGCACACCACTTCATTTATTTCACCGGCCAAATAAATTTGTCGTGCCTGGCGGAATACCACTAATACCACTAATACCATTAAATACTTTTCCAGCATATATCGGCAATTATTTTGCTCGTGCTGAGTACCGCCAAAATTATGACCCTAGAGGAATAATTTTGCTGGCAATATATTTGTATCGGTTTCATACAACCCTGATTCCTTCCGATAAAATTTTTTGCTCGTCTGAGTACTAGGCTTAAACTCGAAAAAAATCATCGTCACCTATACCGTCAACTATGACATACAAAAATGCTGTTGCCAGCTCTAGGGCTAGTATTGCCAACTTATTTGCTTCCTTTTTCTCAGCTCAACTGGAAAAACAACTAGACGCATAAATCTCTCTCGCTCTCACTCAATACTTTTTGCATAAGGCTATCTCTATTTTTGCAGCTAGTCCAGCTTCATAGTGTAATGTCATACGGGTATTCTAGCTGGAATAACCAGGAAGTTTTATATGATATTCCAGAAATTTGTAATATTGAGTCCTTTGATATAACTGATGAGGACATTTCCGAAGCTTTAGCTCACTTTGACGATTCCTCTAAGCCTGATATTGATGGATTATCTTCAACCCCTTTAAATTCTTTCCTTTTCTTCGCTGTTTCAGGTTAAATTTTTATCTAGATGGAAAGTTGCTAAAATTCTACTGGTTCATAAATGCCGAAGAAAGTCTGAGATTTCCAATTACACGCCGATTGTTAAATTAAGGAAAAACGCAAAGTTGTTCAAGAGAATACCGGTTAAAAAATTATCCTTCCTAATAAGTACTTATATTGACCCAAATCAGCATGGGTTCTTGACTGGTCGTTCTACGACATCGAACCTAGCTTCTTTCTCTAAACATTGCATGCAAGCTTTTGGGGCCCATTCGCTATAGACTGTCTATACGGATTTTGCCAAGGCTTTCGACAAGGTTTGTCACTCTGCCTCACAAGCTAAACTTTTCAAGCTTTGCATTCACTCCTCATTTCTAAATTGGATTTCATTGTATTGGGTAAACCGAACCTATTATGTTGAAGTCAGTGGGACTGTTTTTAATTGCTATGACGCAACTTCTGGACTTCCCCAAGGTAGTTCTCTTGGCCCTTTGCTTATTATTATTTTTATAAATGATATTTGTTACTGCATTCAATCAGCCAAATATCTTCTGTATGCGGACGACCTTAAAATTGACGTGTCGGTCAATTCCATATTTGACAGCTAGTTGCTACAGTCTGACTTGAACAAAATCCGTATATGGTGCCTCTATACGCTGAATGAGATCATGGACCTTGGGGTTCTCTTTGATAGTAAATTCCTGTTTATTAATCATTTAAATTTTATTCTGCCGAAGGCGTATGCAATGTTCGGTTTTGTTAGGCGAAATACCGTGCTTTAGGCAAGGTTGGAATACGCGTCCTATATTTGGAATCCTTTAGGTACTGTACATGTCAATAGAATTGAGCGGCTGCAGAAATCAGAATTTGCACCAATTCCATCTTCTCCAGCCAGTGTTGCCTACTGCATACCTGCACTGTTCCCAGGCGTTCCCATTTAGTTTCCCATTTAATGACTGCTAGGACTAATGAATGAACAATTTTTAAGGGTTATACGGTTGTTTGATTCCCTTCCAGCAAGCATTCGATTGTGTTGGGGATCCAAGAAGGATGAAATGCAATTATGTAATGTTTAGTTTAGTTAAGTTTAGCCTGATAAGGCCTCCTTGGCGAAATAAATAACTAAATAGATATACGTGCGAAGAGCTTTCCACGCTTCTCGCGAAGATTGTTGCATGCCTCAATTTCAGGCCACTCTCAGCGACTTCCGAGGATCCGACAGAATTGTTAGCCCTCACTGCAGGGCACTTCCTTCTTGGTGGACCTTTAATGTCATTGGCCGCACCCGAAATAAAGGGCGACTTCAAATCGATCCTTAATCGATGGCAGCAACCAACAGTTTTGCCAGAGGTGGAAAGAGCAATACCTCAAGGAACTCCACAAACGCACGAAATGGCAGACGCTGACGCCGAGCCTTCAGATTGGCGATGTGGTTCTCGTCAAAGCAACCTACCATCCAAAGAATGGCGGCTCGGAAGAGTACAGTCCGTACATCACGGCGCAGATAATTGGGTCCGTGTTATGGATATTCTTACTGCCCGCGGAGTCCTTAAAAGACCTGTGGTGAAGGTCGTCCTCCTTCCAATAGTCCTCCTTTCCAGTCGTTCCGTCCAACCAAAGCAAGCAGAAATGTTTTATTTATGGCGCTGTGGTGCTGGAGGACGACAATGCACGGCTAAAGCACCGCAATATTGTTTAAACGCATTTTTGAGGAACAGAAATGCAACTATTTGTTATTCCCTATTTATCAACTAAATTTCATCCCTCAACGATTGCAAAGCTTTTCTGCACGTATCACCTGGAATACATACCTATGAACATTCACTTACATTTTATAATTACTTGAAATTGTACTCTCTATTCATCACTGCAGCCACAGACTCCCATGCGCCTCTTATTGCGTTTGCATCAAATTGCTTTTTATTCGCCAAATTACATAGCAAATGCATCTGCTCGATTTCTTTTAATAATAATAAAATCTCCTCGCCGCTAAACTACCCCAAAATCTTTTTATTTTGCTTTCTGAACTCCACAGCCTTGTGTTTACGTTTCGAATTCGATTGTAATCAAACACATATGCACGCACACCACTTCATTTATTTCACCGGCCAAATAAATTTGTCGTGCCTGGCGGAATACCACTAATACCACTAATACCATTAAATACTTTTCCAGCATATATCGGCAATTATTTTGCTCGTGCTGAGTACCGCCAAAATTATGACCCTAGAGGAATAATTTTGCTGGCAATATATTTGTATCGGTTTCATACAACCCTGATTCCTTCCGATAAAATTTTTTGCTCGTCTGAGTACTAGGCTTAAACTCGAAAAAAATCATCGTCACCTATACCGTCAACTATGACATACAAAAATGCTGTTGCCAGCTCTAGGGCTAGTATTGCCAACTTATTTGCTTCCTTTTTCTCAGCTCAACTGGAAAAACAACTAGACGCATAAATCTCTCTCGCTCTCACTCAATACTTTTTGCATAAGGCTATCTCTATTTTTGCAGCTAGTCCAGCTTCATAGTGTAATGTCATACGGGTATTCTAGCTGGAATAACCAGGAAGTTTTATATGATATTCCAGAAATTTGTAATATTGAGTCCTTTGATATAACTGATGAGGACATTTCCGAAGCTTTAGCTCACTTTGACGATTCCTCTAAGCCTGATATTGATGGATTATCTTCAACCCCTTTAAATTCTTTCCTTTTCTTCGCTGTTTCAGGTTAAATTTTTATCTAGATGGAAAGTTGCTAAAATTCTACTGGTTCATAAATGCCGAAGAAAGTCTGAGATTTCCAATTACACGCCGATTGTTAAATTAAGGAAAAACGCAAAGTTGTTCAAGAGAATACCGGTTAAAAAATTATCCTTCCTAATAAGTACTTATATTGACCCAAATCAGCATGGGTTCTTGACTGGTCGTTCTACGACATCGAACCTAGCTTCTTTCTCTAAACATTGCATGCAAGCTTTTGGGGCCCATTCGCTATAGACTGTCTATACGGATTTTGCCAAGGCTTTCGACAAGGTTTGTCACTCTGCCTCACAAGCTAAACTTTCCAAGCTTTGCATTCACTCCTCATTTCTAAATTGGATTTCATTGTATTGGGTAAACCGAACCTATTATGTTGAAGTCAGTGGGACTGTTTTTAATTGCTATGACGCAACTTCTGGACTTCCCCAAGGTAGTTCTCTTGGCCCTTTGCTTATTATTATTTTTATAAATGATATTTTTTACTGCATTCAATCAGCCAAATATCTTCTGTATGCGGACGACCTTAAAATTGACGTGTCGGTCAATTCCATATTTGACAGCTAGTTGCTACAGTCTGACTTGAACAAAATCCGTATATGGTGCCTCTATACGCTGAATGAGATCATGGACCTTGGGGTTCTCTTTGATAGTAAATTCCTGTTTATTAATCATTTAAATTTTATTCTGCCGAAGGCGTATGCAATGTTCGGTTTTGTTAGGCGAAATACCGTGCTTTAGGCAAGGTTGGAATACGCGTCCTATATTTGGAATCCTTTAGGTACTGTACATGTCAATAGAATTGAGCGGCTGCAGAAATCAGAATTTGCACCAATTCCATCTTCTCCAGCCAGTGTTGCCTACTGCATACCTGCACTGTTCCCAGGCGTTCCCATTTAGTTTCCCATTTAATGACTGCTAGGACTAATGAATGAACAATTTTTAAGGGTTATACGGTTGTTTGATTCCCTTCCAGCAAGCATTCGATTGTGTTGGGGATCCAAGAAGGATGAAATGCAATTATGTAATGTTTAGTTTAGTTAAGTTTAGCCTGATAAGGCCTCCTTGGCGAAATAAATAACTAAATAGATATACGTGCGAAGAGCTTTCCACGCTTCTCGCGAAGATTGTTGCATGCCTCAATTTCAGGCCACTCTCAGCGACTTCCGAGGATCCGACAGAATTGTTAGCCCTCACTGCAGGGCACTTCCTTCTTGGTGGACCTTTAATGTCATTGGCCGCACCCGAAATAAAGGGCGACTTCAAATCGATCCTTAATCGATGGCAGCAACCAACAGTTTTGCCAGAGGTGGAAAGAGCAATACCTCAAGGAACTCCACAAACGCACGAAATGGCAGACGCTGACGCCGAGCCTTCAGATTGGCGATGTGGTTCTCGTCAAAGCAACCTACCATCCAAAGAATGGCGGCTCGGAAGAGTACAGTCCGCACATCACGGCGCAGATAATTGGGTCCGTGTTATGGATATTCTTACTGCACGCGGCGTCCTTAAAAGACCTGTGGTGAAGGTCGTCCTCCTTCCAATAGTCCTCCTTTCCAGTCGTTCCGTCCAACAGTATCATGGAGAGCCGACGCGCTCTAGGTCTGAACTCGTACCGGTGCCGAGTATGCCCAGGAGTACATCCGCTATGTACCTGCCACCACTTCCTCCGTTTGAGCCCCGTGAAGTGACTCCGAGCCGTCCTCATCTACAAGTACTGCGCGAACTGCCTGGCACATCAGCCCTCTGGCAAGGACTGTCGCATTGGCGGGCTGTGCAGAGTGTGTGTCATAAAACACCACACGCTGCTTCATCTACCCGCGTCTCGTCGTCCAGGCCGTTCAGCCTCGGCAGCATCGTCGCCATCTCCGTCGAACGCCGCCCTCGGCGCCATGTCAGAGAAACTTTAGCACCATTGGCTTCTGTTTCAGCATCCCGAGCTGAGCGCCGCCTCGTCTCCCCGTGAGATATCCCACGGCAGGGCACCATCCGTAGACTCACTTCTACAACATAGGATCCTCAACCTGCTCCCGACGGCGCTGGTGGTCCTACAGGTTCCAGAAACTTCGAGACGGCGGCGCTCATCGAACCGTGTACGCCCATAAGATACATTGACGATTCCTTGGCCAACGCCTTCAAGTTGGCCACTACTCAGGTAGTGGATGTTCAGGGAAGGATGTTCAGGGCAGCCGCAGATTGCTGTCGCGCACTGCTGTGTGACAAAAAAAAACTAGCAAAAAAAGTAAGCTAGAGAGAGACATGACCATACCTTCTTATTCGTGTCCTTGTTGCCAGCAAACGAAAAAGCCAGTTTTCCAATCTTTCTTGTTTATTATAAGAGCATTTTTTTTAATAGATCACGCCTGTTAAATTCCAATTAGATAATTTACACTTAATGCAAACGACAAAATCTGAGAAGCGGGTATATTTCAGTCGAATTTCGACTAGTGTTCTAACTTCATTTATTTTAAATACGATAATATCTATATAATACATTTTTAAAATATTTTTTTATTTGTTTATTAATCGAAAGTTATCTATTATGGAATTGAATAGGCGAAATTAGTCCTAAAGGACAGGAAATCATATCTGTCAACAGAATATACCGTAGACTTTCTAGTTTCGAATGCGAGTCCTCTGCACATACATAAATTTTATTATTAATGTGTATCAGTCTTCTACTTAGGCATTATTTGTTAAAATCTAGCGAAGTCAGAGTATTGGACTCATGTCAATATTGATTTTTTGTGTATAACTTCTGGCCTAAAATCTAAAACCATATTTGTACCTCACCTTTCTGCTTTTACACATTCCAAAAACATTGGCCTTTTCACAAAATGCTGTGAAGTATGTGCTTCAGTAAGTAATATCAATTTCTAGTCAATTTTCTTTAGACAAATGTCGAGTTTATCGTAGGATAAGTTGAACATAAAAACTTCAGAAAATTATTAATTGGATGCTTTAATTACATTATACATACATAGATTGTAAACAATATTTAAATTCAGATAACTCTTATAAATTGTTACAGTGCAACTACAAGGAATGACATAAGAAAGTTCCTTGATGATTTGAAATCTTGTACAATTCGGCAAAATCGGTCATTAGTTTTAGTATGTACTGTTCAATGTGAGCGTCAATAGATTTATATATTGTAATAAATAATTACGTAAAAATGTTATTATACTTTAATCATTTATCCTAATTCCCACTTGTTTGGTTTTATTTTCTATATTTATCATGAAATGGGGTTTCTTCTTATACACACAATGGTTACAAAAATCTAAAACTTTTACATTAACGTCTTAAAGCACTTGAATTTTCGTGGATTTATGGGAGTCGTCCATTCAATGTTATTTGGAAAAAGAATCCTACTGAATCTTGGCAAACTTATGTTTAATTATATTCATTGCTTCGGATCCTTATCAGTATTCTGTAAGAGAAATGTATTAAGTTACTAAAAACAACGAGCGGGAACGTTGTGAGCCGCGGCAAGGGCAGCTGTTCTTCATTTATACCCGATACTCAGTATATGTTTGTGAGCATTTGTCTCTTTTTTTCTATTCTCAAAACAATACCAGCCGTTATCGAGTGTTTACCAGTGTTTCCTGTTTACCAGGGAGAGAATAGGAAAGAACGTGAAAGGCGTAGCTTAGACACTGAAAATTTATTTGTTCCTTCTGGCTATAATAATGATCCGATCTGATCCCGTATCTTAAAAATTGTGGGTGTGACAGATTTTCGTTCTTTATGGAGCGTGAAAAATATGGAAACAAACCTCATTCAGTGTGAAATCGGAGGAGCCTGTACATCAAATTTGTTGTAGCTCTTATAGTCTTTGAGAACTAAGAGTCTAATAAGACGGACACACGGAGACAGACAGACAAAGCTATATCGGCTCGGCTATTGATGCTGATCAAGAATATATATACTTCATGAGGTCGGAAACGCTTTCTTCTGGGTGCTACACACATCCCCTTCCACGACAAATATAAAATATACTCCTATACACTTTGAGTATCGGGTATAAAAATATCCCGTTTGCAATGTTTTTAAATATTAGTGGCACTTACTCTTGTCATATCCTTGGATGTACACAGACCTGTACGAAAGCGTACGTCGATTTTCATTTTTTCAGTACTAAAATCTCGATCACGACTTTTCAACTTGCCTTTAATGGCATTGTTTTGTTGATATTCATTTTTCCTGTTTTTCGAAACATGTTGAATTCCGAATTCGTGTTCTCTCTCAAATTCCACGCCTTCTCTATCTTTTAAGTTATAACCATTAGCAAAAGTTTTCTGTATGTCAAAGCCACGACGATATTCAGTGTAGTTGATGTGAAAGCCCCCGCTTCCGGTGGCACCTCTGTGAACTGCATTACGGAAACTAGCTCCTCCAGCGATGACATTTTTTTGAGACATGATACCGCCGCGGTTATCGCGCTCCCTTTCTTTATTGTCACAGTTCCGACTAAAACTGCGACTTAAAGATGGTTTGACATGATTATTGCCATCGGGGACATGCATTGACGGACGCTTTGAAGATACTTCTTCTTCTTGTTTCTTCTCGTAGTGAAAAAAATCATCGAAAATTGACGTAGAATGGTTGTAGCAGTGCAATATTTGTAACACCTCAATGCCTTTGTCGTTTGGCACTTCCTGGGTATCTCTAGAATTCGTCACTGACTTATTGTCGTTATTTTCCAGACGGATGTGGCGGAGTTTCCCATTAGGTACATCTTTAACATATATCCATTTTACCTTAAACTTGCCCTTCCATTTGTCTTGAGACCAAACGCTAGATGTAGAATTGTAGTCTACTGGTGTCATCATCTGCGCCATCCCACAAAAATGACCAGACCCATTCACAGAAAAGAAGAGCAAAATATTTCCACCTTCTTTATGTCTCTCTTTGAAAGCATCATCCAATCGCTTATTTCCATGATCAGTTGAGCACCAAATTTCGTACTTTATACTACGGTGTATATCATCTTCAGAATACGATTTGATGACAAAAAAACTAGAGAAAGAAAATTAATACAAATTGTATGTGTGATTTCTTTCGTTTGTTCAGTATTTGGACTTTTGGATGACGAAAAAATATTAAATAAGTTAATTAAAAGTAGTATATTTTATAAGTCGCTAAGTATCGCTTTTTTCAGATACATAGTAACTAATTATAAAGGAAGCCACCCTCTTTTTGTAAGTATCTAGTTAGTAAGGGCCTCGTCGCTTCAAATTTGGACGCCCAAATCAGGGTGTAACTTTTTTACCTATTGTTGGATTTTAATAAAATAGGGATTAGTTTAAAACGTTTAAATTTATTACCAAATAAAATCAATTTTGTTTACAGCGAAAAAAAGGCGAATTTTCTTTTTGATGTTTGACATTAATTCCTGTACACTTTGGCAGTATATTTGTTAAAAGCAATCAGCATTGATTTCTCATTTTCCACGACTCTACCACTCCTTTTCAATTTTCGTTTAACAATTGCCCAATATCTTTCGATAGGACGCAGCTCAGGACAAATTTGTCCATCGGTATATTTTTAACTTTTGACGCAACAAATCCACGTTTATAGGAAAAGTAAAATTTGTGATCTGGAAGCTGCTCAAAATTAATTTGTATGTACATTTCAACATCCATTATTATTCATCCTTGAAATTTGGTTAGAACTTGGTTGTAGAGCAAACGAGTAAGTGTTTTTGTGTTTAAGTTTGGTTTATCCGACCTGTTTGGACATTTTGCGCATACGTAGTCCTTCATACCTTCGGAAAGTCGTGTTCATCGAACAGTGGAAGCGGTTGTTTTCAGTCTTTTTGCAAACCCTGAATTTGCTCACAACGGCCTTATTACCTTTCGTCTTAACTAACGGCTTTTAAAACCACGTTACGGGGCTTGGTGCTTGGCTCTGTTTAGGTCACCTAAAACGTTTTATAACATTACCCACGGTTTAATTGACGATGCTCAAAGCTTTTTCAATCTTTGAAAGTGACCAAGTGGGATTTTCTAAGAAAATATAAACAAAATGTTCACGTTGCGCCTTTTCCATTGTTTACCATTCCGCCACAATTCTATCAAAACTTTCCAAAAAGAACTGCACAATAATCGATAACAATCGTGCATACTCAAATTTTGAATAAAATTAAAATTGTTTTCAAAAACCAGCTTGCTTTACGTCCGGATTTGAAGTGACGAGGCCCTTACATGGCTTGGATTTCGATATAATCATTTAAAAATAGAGTTACAGCAGAAACTAAAATAACGATCGCAAATATAAATACATGCCACATTTATGATCATCTTAGAGTTCAGCATAAATGCACAGAATATGTGCACAGTTGGGCAAAGCGCAGTGTTAGGTCTCGATGGAGAAAAAGCTAAAAAACTGAGAAACCCAATGTTTATTTGTGCGAGGGGGGGATGCAAACACACAAATAAATATGGACAGAAAGAAAAGTGTTGGGTTCCGCAGCATGATAGAGCCCAGGAATTTGTAGGGCCTAGCCAGTGGTGCAGCAGTAAAGTAGATTCCTATAATTCTTGTTTGTTATTTGTACTGCCCACTGTACATCATTGTCATACTTATATATATATGCTCCCGCACTCTCTCGTCTTTCTGTCTTTCTTTCTTTCGTCTTCGCTATCCCTCTCTCGATCATCTCGCTCTCGCTTGCATTAGGGCACGGGCAATTCGGCCTGTCTGCCCTTCATCAGTCTGGATATCGTCGCGCTCGTTTTAGGGCACGGGCAATTCGGCCCGCCTGCCCTTGACCTGCCTATATCAATCGCTCCTCCTCAACCGACACTGTCTCGAACCGACCCCTCGCGTCTTCGTTATGACCCCGTCTTGAGTCGAGCTAAACAAAACACCAGACTCGTCGTGCTTTCGTCGTATATGTATCGCTATTGTAATAACCCAAACATTTCATCCCTGACAATAAACTTCACATATAAAATCAATCAATCGAGTTTAATACGCTGCTGAAAAAGCTCAGTAGCTCAACAAAAAGGAAAAACCAGATATTTATACCCAGTATTCTTGTTTTTGTATTCTTATTGTACAGGTGTATATACGTTTCATGAAAAAGTTTTGAACAATAAAGATAAAAGACATTTCGACCATATAAAGTTTATATATTCCTGATCAGAATCAACCCCAATCGATCATAGTTTTTTCTTCTCAGACATTGCTTTGATCATCTGTCCGTCTTAAGCGGCTGGATTAGAGGGAATAGTTGCTAGATTAACGCAATTAAAGAAGCAGACTCCTGTTACATCACACAGAATGTGTGATACACAGTCGTAACGCGATTGAAAATAAAATCCAATCCAATGAAATCGATCATTTTTATCGTAGTTGAGGCCTATGGTGTAGTCAATACTGCGAGCACCACACCACATATATTTATATTTTTAAAAGGCTCGCTTAGTTTCTTTAAATAGCTCTTTATATACTTGAGTTTTTCCCGGCCCCCGTTTTCTATATCTCCAACTAAAACGGGTGGCAACAGCGTTTAGGGAGCAATAGCATTTACGTTTAGTCCTGCTTCCGTTTTCGTAGATGGTTCAAAAAAATTTTGGCATATTAAAAAAAAAAACGAGGCAAATGTTGTGAGCCGCGTCTAAGGCCGCGGTTCTACTTTATACCCGGTACTCAGTCAGTATATACACATGTATGGAGCTTACGATACACAGCTGCATCCAAAATAATAGTAGTGCCCATACAAAATTTCAGTTTTCCTAAGAACTTAAGAAAATTCCTCCAAATTTCAGAAAAAAATTTAAATATAAAAATATTTCAAAACTGACCCGTTTAAAATAATAAAATTTTAATATCTAGTTGACTAGCCTTCGATTTCTATAACGGCTGCACAGCGCTATGGCATGGAGTTAACCAAATTGTGGCATTTTTCCATTAAAATCGAGCCCCAGGACCTTTGTACAGCATCCCAAAGTAATTTTTTTATATTTATTAGACTGCTCTATTTACATTACACAATAAATTATCAATTGGATTTTTGTCCTCCTGGACACCTCAAATCAGATGAATTTTCTACGAGACATAAGGTAGCATCATATTGACCAATATTCAAACCAAAAAAGTACGATCCATTATGTTTTTAACACATATACTGGGCAAATTCCGTAGTTGGAAAAACTCGTCTAAACCAAACTTGAAGACCCACCGTATTTTACTTTTTGAAAGTATATTTTGGGGAGAATTCATATAGCCGTGGCCATCTTAGATGCTAACGAGATCTGCGGCCACAAAAAAAAAACAATTTTAGACTCCTCCGACAAAAAACTATTCCTTCATTTATCCAATGGTCAATTTATGTATTTCTTGCAGACATCACCCTTGTGACTTCATGTTTTTTTCAAACAAAATTTTTTTTTTTTTTGGTCTTTTACCATTAAATTATAGTCTCTGAGGCTTATTTAAGTAATTACAAAAATAGTTGCCAAATTAAACATTTTTTGTACGGCTGCAGCAGGTGTGAAAGAGTCGTACCTCGCCTCTCATAATAAACGATCGATTGAAATTTTTCCGAATAACTTCGCCGGTCGCGCCAGTCGCGGGTTTTACTTTATGGTTCTTATTTAATGGAATTTCTGATAATATTAACTAAACAACCAATAATATTTTTCACCTCAAGATATTACTATACTTCTCAAATGAGCCCTCTAATTTGTTCGAAATTTACGGCACTATAGGGTTTTTCACGCCCTATGATACCGACACAAAATGTACAAAAAAGGAAACTATAAAAGCTTAATACTTTTAAACAAACAATTCAAGTATTATTTGACACCAAAAACTTTGCAAAAAATGTAGTCGATTTAATAATTTTCTAAATTTTTTGTAGCATTACCACTATTTTGAACGCATCAAAATTGTGATATTTTGCGAAAAAGCTCAAAATATGACGGAAAAAAAGATTTAAGAAAACGTAACTGTACTTTGAAGTAAGGCAATACTGTGCTATTTGCTGGGGTAAAGAAATGAGTTCTATTGTTACAGTTATTTCGGAGAAAATTAACAATGTGTAAAGCCCATAGTAACATTACTATTATTTTGGACGCAACTGTTACTATTACTGTGTTTATACTAGACCCAATTCATGAAATCATTTCATGCAATGGGGTTTTTTCCCCATTTCATGAATTCAGGCTGAATTCATAGTCAACTATCGTGTGTTAACGAATACATGAAATGGTGTTTATGCACACACTTTTTTCCCCATTGCATGAAATGATTTCATGAAATGGGCCTAAGTACATGTATTCATATAGGCGATGGAAATAAATTGCATTGTATTTTTAGGATGAATTGGCTGCTGGCCCCAACAATCCCTTTTGACTGATGCCGAGTTGACTGAGCTTCTTGCGCTGGTGAAGGAGGAAGATTTTACTTCAAAATTGTTGCCAAATTACAACTGGCAACTCTGCTGATATGATTTCACTATTTGTAGTTGGCTGTTCATAACAAATAAGATGGATAAATCGCAAATGTATTTTGTATAACTGTCAAAAGCGAACAACAAAATAAATTTGTAAGTCTGCTGAGTGGAGACACAAACGTTTGATGGCCCTCATGAATGCAACAATTACTTGTAAGTACTGACATATGTATATATTGGTATTATACAAAAACATATATAAAAAGTCATTATAAATATTATATATGTTTATAACCTGTATAGGGGTATATTAGATTTGTTGTGATAACGGTTGTGTGTAACACTCAGAAGGAAGCTCTTCCGACCCCATAAAGTATATATATTCTTGATCAGCATCAATAGCCGAGTCGATATAGCTATGTCTGTCTGTCAGACATAGACTATAAAAGCTAGAGGAACACAATTTTGTATCCAGACTCCTGTTCTATCACACTGTTACAAGTGTATTTCAAAATTGGCAAATTGTGGCATGCACAATTTTAAAGATACGAGAAAACTAAAAACGCAGAATCATAGACAATGACCATATCTATCTGAGTGTTGAATCTGGATCAGATCGAATCATAAATATAGCCACAATGAAGAAAACCATTTCGAAATGCATCGTTCCCCCTCGGTCCCTCTCACACACCGGGGTGGGTGCTATTCCTGATCGAATTTTTTGACGCCTAGATCTCAGAGACTATAAGAGCCAGATCAACCAAAATATCTATCTTAGCTCCTGTGATATCAAACCGAGACGAGTTTGTTTCAAAATTTGGCCCCTTCCGCACCCACAAAGGACGAAAATATACAATTTTGAAGATACGGGAAACTAAAAACACAGAATCATAGAAAATGACCATATCTATCAGGGTGTTGAATCTGAATCAGATCGGATCATTAGTATAGCCAGAAGGAACAAATGAAATTTCAGTGGCCTTCCAAGCGCAGACTCATTCCCTCTCTCCCTCGCACAAATAAACAAATGGAAATATCCAATAGACTAAAATCTCCGAGAGGGTTCGACTGAATGCACACACTTTTTTCCCCATTGCATGAAATGTTTACATGAAATGGGCCTAGCATAAACACAATATGTATGAAATTTATTATATGTTCGCAAAAGGGAAAAATGTAATTTTAGCCTTAAAAAATTAAGTCAAACACTTTTGGAGATTTTTATACACAGACGAGAGCTGCTATTTAAATTTCTGGCCTAGGCCACTTCTAGCCATATTAGCACCAATTGGTTATTTGCATAAAAAAGTTTGGACTTTAATGGGTTAAACCTCCATACCACTTTTTCATGTACGACCACGTTTGATATCAATTAACGATAAATCAAAAATTTACCTTGGCAGAAAAATGGATTTAAGCCGTGAACATTTTCGAGCGAATATTTTTCACAACTTTCGGCGTGAATTAAGTAGACAAGAATGCATCGATGAACTAAAATTGTTATACGGCGAACAAGCATCTTCCTGTAGCACTGTAAAAAACTGGTACAATGAGTTTTCTCGTGGTCGCTGTTCGCCCAGCGATGAATTCCGTGAGGGTCGTCTAAAATCAGATGTTCTGCCACAAAATATCGATGCTGTGCAAGAACTAATTAAGAAAGATCGTCATGTGACATACCGTGAGATAGAGGCATCCTTGGACATAGGTATGACATCCATCAATAAGATTTGCCATGATCACCTATGTGTAAAAAAGGTGTGTTCCCGTTGGATCCCTCATAATTTAACCATCCAACAAAAAAAAGGCCCGTGTCGATTGGTGTAAAGAAATGATCCAAAAATCGTGGTGCTTCAAAAAGTGTATATAATATCTACACAGGTGACGAATCCTGGATATATTCATACGAGCCGGAAACAAAACAACAATAGACTGTTTGGGTCTTCCAAGATGACCAAAATCCAACAAAAGTTGCATGTTTTTTTGGTATTAATAGTCATGTGTCTACAGTGGCATTAGAGAAACGTAAAACACTTAATTCTGATTGGTATGCGTTTACATACGTTTTTTACATCTGTCTTTTCTATATGTCTAAATCTAGTTCCTACATATACATATACGACTGTGTGCGAAAGAGAGAGAGAATGAGTCTGCGCTTGGAAAGCCACTGAAATTTCATTTGTTCCTTCTGGCTGTACTAATGATCCGATCTGATCCAGATTCAACATTCTTATAGATATGGTAATTTTCTATGATTGTTTTTTTTGTTTTCCCGCATCTTCAAAATTATAGATTTTCGTCCTTTGTGGGGGCGGAAAGGGGCGTGGCCAAATTTTGAAACAATTCGTCTCGGTTTGATATCACAGGAGCTTGGATTGAAAGTTTGGTTAATCTAGCTCTTATAGTCTCTGAGATCTAGGCGTCAAAAATTCGATCAGGCACAGCACCCACTCCGGTGTGTGCTCCTTTAGTCTCTGAGACCTAGGCGTCAAAAATTCGATCAGGCATAGCACCCACCCCGGTGTGTGGGAGAGAGCGAGAGGGAACGATGCCTTTCGAAATGGTTTTCTTAATTGTGGCTATATTTATGATCCGATCTGATAGATCAATACTCTGATAGATATGGCCATTGTCTATGATTCTGCGTTTTTAGTTTTCTCGTATCTTTGAAATTTTGCATGCCGCAGATTTTCGTCCTTTGAGCGTGCGGAAGGGGGCGGGGCGAAATTTGTATAGTCTCTGAGATCTAGGCGTCAAAAATGCGAACAGGCATAGCACCCACCCCGGTGTGTGAGAGAGAGCGAGAGGGAACGATGCATTTCGAAATGGTTTTCTTCATTGTGGCTATATTTATGATCCGATCTGATCCTGATTCAACACTCTGATAGATATGGTCATTGTCTATGATTCTGCGTTTTTAGTTTTTTCGAATCTTTAAAATTGTGCATGGCACAGATTTTTGTTCTTTTTGTAGGCGGAAGGGGGCAGAGCGAAATTTTGAAATACACTTGTAATAGTGTGATGCAGGAGTCTGGATACAAAATTTGGTTTCTCTAGCTCCTCTCCTAGTCTCTCCACTCTCCCATTTAATAGGTCTGCTTTCCTCGTTTTTGCCCGTTTTTGAAAAACGACTTTTTTCAGTGAGATAAGAATTATACCGTGCAGAGTTGCTCAAAATATGAAGCAAAAATAATCGATCCGATGCATCAGTAAATTATTTTATAATGGATTTAGGCAATAATGGTAAACATTTGGAAGGCAAAGTATCAAAAAATGCATTTCGAAATGGTTTTCTTCATTGTGGCTATATTTATGATCCGATCTGATCCTGATTCAACACTCTGATACCTGCCGAAACGCAATCGTCTGCTTAGCCGGTTTAAAGAAGTTCACGCACAGTGGATCTCGCGGAATATTATTATAGTGCTGGACAAAACCACTCCATCCCCTACTAAAGGAGACCGTCCGCGCTTTAGCTAAATTTTTTTGGTTGTTAAATTTTGAATGACATTTGGAGGCTGTAGAAGGTACCGCGTGGAGTCACCTCGTGCCGGCAGAGGCTTCTTTGGCGGGAGCTGGAGCCATCATTTTTCAAAAAAATTAAAAAAAAAAATTTTATAAATTATTTCGTTAAATATCCAACGAAACCTGCCAAAAAGTTTTTGCAGAATACTTTATTTTTTGTCGAAAAACATTTTTTGAAAATTAGTAGTAAGCAGGTCACGATCACGCACTACTGCGGCAACCTCTCGCTCTAGGATGAGCCGCGCAGGTGTCGTTGTCGACGTAGACTCGGACCTCGAGAGGGTGCTAACCATCAGCAAAAGACAACATAGTAGTGACGATAGTAGTCAACTCGTTGTATGCAGTTGAGCCAGCCGCCCATGACACTGAGTGTGCTGAAACTCAATCTCCATAGGACTAAATTATTGTCGGCGGAGCTCCACATTGCCATGGAGCAAGGGCCCGCTGACGTATTTTTGGTGCAGGAGCCCTGGATTGCGTCAGGCAATACAGTGGCCGGACTAAAGTTCGCAAACTACAACTCGTTATACCCAACATCGTACGAATAGGAATCCATAGATTCCTTTCCGGGCATGAATGCACCTGGACTGGACGGATTATTCCCACCCATGCTGGCTTCTCGCAACATATGCGGCATGTCTAAAAACCGGCTATATCCCTATCCAATTAAGAACTTCTTGAGTTGTTTTCCTCCCAAAGGCAGGAAAGTGCAGCCATGTGAGCGCCGCGGACTATAGACCCATAAGCCTTACCTCCTTTCTATTGAAAACACTAGAAAAGCTGCTGGATCTACACATCAGAAGTGAGGTGGGGGGACTAATGTCAACCAACCAGCATACCTATACCAAGGGAAAATCGGTGGAGACAGCACTACATTCGTTAGTAGCTACCGTCGAGGAAAGTATGTACTAGGAGTATTCGTGGATATATCCGGAGCATTCAATAACGTAGCTACAGACGCAATAATGGATCACCTAGAGGCGACCAACATACACCCAGCAATCAACCTGTGTATAAAGAACCTCCTGAGTTGTAGACGGGTACAATCAGAGTGGGGCACTGCTTCCACGGTAAAGGGGGCACACAGAGGCACACCTCAAGTTGGAGTCCTGTCGGCCCTCCCAAAAATAACTGCTTATGCGGACGACATAAGCGTACTTGTTACGGGTGTATGTATATCGACCCTCAGCTCCATAATAGAAAGAACACTCAGGGAGATATGTGAGTGGGCAAGCGAATTAGGATTCAGTATCAACGCGGAGCAGACGGACCTCATCCTCTTCACCAAGAGGTACAAAAAACAGAGACAGCTTTAGGAAATGTGATGAACCCGGGGCTATCGAAAACCTCGAACATCTCATCTGTAACTGCCCGGCTCTCTCACGGTGGAAAAAAAAAACGAGGGGGAACGTTGTGAGCCGCGACTAAATCTACTTCCTACATATACATACACGGCTGTGTGCGAGAGAGAGAGGGAATGAGTCTGCGCTTGGAAGGCCACTGAAATTTCATTTGTTCCTTCTGGCTATATTTATGGTCCGATCTGATCCAGATTCAATACTCTGATAGATATGGTAATTTTCTATGATTCTGCGTTTTTTGTTTTCCCGTATCTTCAAAATTGTAGATTTTCGTCTTTTGTGGGGGCGGAAGGGGGCGTGGCAAAATTTTGAAATACACTTGTACTGACGTGATATCACAGGAGCATGGATAGAGAGTTTGGTTGCTCTAGCTCTTATAGTCTCTGAGATCTAGGCGCTCATCTGGACGAATGGGCACAGCGCTTAACCCTGTGTGTGAGAGAGAGCGAGAGGGAACGATGCATTTCGAAATGGTTTTCTTCATTGTGGCTATATTTATGAGTCGATCTGATCCAGATTCAACACTCTGATAGATATTGTCATTCCCTACGATTCTGCGTTTTTAGTTTTCTTGTATCTTTAAAATTGTGCATGCCACAGATTTTCGTCCTTGGAGTGGGCGGAAGGGGGCGGGGCGAAATTTTAAAATACACTTGTAACAGTGCGACAGGACAGGAGTCTGGATACAAAATTGTGTTCCTTTAGCTTTTATAGTCTTTGAGCTATAGGCGCTAATGAAGACGGACAGACGGACAGACGGACGGACGGACGGACGGACAGACAGACATAGCTATATCGACTCGGCTATTGATGCTGATCAAGAATATATATACTTTATGGGGTCGGAAACGCTTCCTTCTGGGTGTTACACACATACATTTTTTGCACAAATCTAATATACCCCTTTACTCTTCGAGTACCGGGTATAAAAACAAAATTGTAAAAATCTACTAAAACACCCTCCCATAATACCCAGGTCCCAGTAAATTACATAGTGTTATCCAGTAATGTTTCTGATAAAGGCCAAACTCTACAAGGTTACAGCGTTCGGCGTTCCACTGGGATCAATCTGAGAACCAGAGTATCATCATTTTTGACAGCGTCCTCGAAATTGAGCTTTCACAATGGTGCTACTTAATTAGATTTTCTAATAACCATAGCTATATCGACTCGGCTTTTGATGCTGATCAAGAATATATATGTGTTACATACATCCATTTTTTCAACAAATCTAATATACCCCTTTACTCTTCGAGTAGCGGATATAATGAAGAAAACCTTTTCGAAATGCATCGTTCCCTCTCGCTTTCTCTCACACACAGGGGTGGGCGCTATGCCTGATCAAATTTTTTGACGCGTAGATCTCAGAGACTATAAGAGCTAGATCAACCAAACTTTCTATCTTAGCTCCTGTGATATCAAACCGAGACGAGTTTGTTCCAAAATTTGGCCACGCCCCCTTCCACCCGATTCATCATATTGACGGAATAATGGACAGATTCGTGTACAAAAATTGATTGAAGGCGGTAATGCTACCATATGCCGAGGATAATATGCCACTTTTATGGAAGTTCCAGCAGGATAATGACGCGAAGCACGACTCTCAAATTAGTAAAGGATTAACTCAGAGAGCCAAATATGGATGTTCTTGAGTGGCCAATTCAATATCTGGACCTCAATCCCATTGAGAATCTCAGCGGTGAACCCAAAAGAGAGGTCGGAAAGACTTTTTGTCAATATAAAAACCAACTTTGGGATATGGTCCAAAAATCATGGTACAACATTCCAATTGCAACTTGTCGCAAGTTAATATCCTCCATGCCAAAACGAATGGAGAAAATCCTGCAAAATAATGGTGGATATACCGGCTATTAACTGCCATATTCTCAATTTAATATAAAACAAGACCAAAACGAGGGGGAACGTTGTGAGCCGCGTCTACGCCGCGGCTCTACTATATACCCGGTACTCAGTCAGTATATATATATGTGAGCTTGTTGTAATTTATTACATGTACGGAAAAGGGAAAAATTTAATTTTAGATCTATTTTGATCTATTAGATGTTTCCATATTTGTTTACATAAATTTTTTACAGCTGCCATTTCTACATGTTTTTATCTACTTCCTACATATTCATACTCGGCTGTGTGCGAGAGAGAGAGGGAATCAGTCTGCGCTTGGGAGGCCACTGAAATTTCATTTGTTCCTTCTGACTATATTTATGATCCGATCTGATCCAAATTCAATACTCTGATAGATATAGTCATTTTCTATGATTCTGCGTTTTTTGTTTTCCCGTATCTTCAAAATTGTAGATTTTCATCTTTTGTGGGGGCGGAAGGGGGCGTGGCCGAATTTTAAAACAAACTCGTCTCGGTTTGATATAACAGGAGCTGGGATAGAAAGTTTGGTGGTTCTAGCTCTTATAGTCTCTGAGAACTAGGCGTCAAAAAATTCGATCAGGCATAGCGCCTACCCCTGTGTGTGAGAGAGAGCGAGAGGGAACGATGCATTTCGAAATGGTTTTCTTCATTGTGGCTATATTTATCATCTGATCTGATCCAGATTCAACAATCTGATAGATATGCTCATTCTCTACGATTCTGCGTTTTTAGTTTTCTCGTATCTTTAAAATTGTGCATGCCACAGATTTTCGTCCTTGGAGTGGGCGGAAGGGGGCGGGGCGAAATTTGGAAATACACTTGTAACAGTGCGATAGGACAGGAGTCTGGATACAAAATTGTGTTCCTCTAGCTTTTATGGTCTTTGAGCTATAGGCGCTAATGAAGACGGACAGACGGACATACGGACGGACGGACAGACGGACGGACAGACAGACATAGCTATATCGACTCGGCTATTGATGCTGATCAAGAATATATATACTTTATGGGGTCGGAAACGCTTCCTTCTGGGTGTTACACACATTAATTTTTTGCACAAATCTAATATACCCCTTTACTCTTCGAGTACCGGGTATAACTAGTGAAATATCGACTTAATTTAAACATTTATCTTCGTACGCCTATTATTGTTTTCAGCCAAAATTGACGGATTTAAGGAAATATTTAATTTTTTTTTGTAATTTTAAGGGTTTGTGAAACCATTATCACTTTTAGTTTAAAGACAATTAATATAAGTTTTAAAACAACTTTAATATGTTCAGATTAATGAAGACATGTATTTAAAACAAAAACTTAAAAAAGAAAAAAAAAAGGACACCTATTACTTTGTCCATAAGTGTAGATCAGGGATGCCCAAGGTCAGCATACGGCGGAGAAGTCTTCAACACTCACAAAGAACAACACCAATACCAAGAAGGGAAGGATTTCTTTTATTTAAATTTGTGCACTGGAAGAAAACAGTTTGCATACATTTTCACTAATTTGAAGAAAAATGTTTAGCAAATGATTGAATTTTGTATTCAACAAAATTGTATTCGCAACAATAGTTTTGAGCGAACAAAATGTACTCAAACATGCGCTTTTAAACATTTTGCCGGCAGATTAAACACAACAAAGTTTTTCCAGTGCAAGCTCGAAGATAAGGCAGAAGCAAAATGAGTAAGACAACAACAAAAGCATCGATGCACGACGTGGCACGACGACCCACGACAAGCAAACATAAACGGTTTCGGTTCCACGCATAGCATACACACACATAATGTTTGCAGGTGTTGGGTTTTTTTACTCTTGGTTCCGTTCATGTATACGTTCTGTAAGTTCCTCGAGAAAGCCTGGGCCTGGGCACCCCTGTATTAGATGTTTCCATATTAGTTTACATAAGACGAATCGTAGGTTCAAGGTGGAACGTTTATTTTTTTATTTGTCGTATAACAAAACTTTTGTCGTCTATACGTCTACGATATCGCACCAGACCATACTTTGATTCTTCTTATTTTCTACTTATCCTATTGCCGCTTTTCGTCTCTCTCTGTTCACATACATGTGTATGTGTTTGTGTGTATTATTTTCTGTCATCATTTCTTTACTCTTACTATGTTTATGCTATGAATTTCATGGATTCTTGAATGCGTGAAATTAAATTAGCCCCTGTTTATCCGACTTAGACGAATACATGAAATCATATCAGCAGAGTTGCCAGACGTGTAATTTGGCAAACATTTTGAAGTAAACTCTGGTCACACTATTTTTAGTTGGCTGTTCATAATAAAAAAACAAGATGGAAAAAGCGCAAATGTATTTTTATAATCGTCAAAAGCGAACAACAAAATTTATTTCTAGTCCGCTGAGTGGAGGCAAAAACGTTTGACGGCTCTTGAAGGCGAGTCGAGTTTTTAATTTTTTTCGCCCGGCGCTGCCACCTAATTTGTACAAACTCAATCTGGTCAGACTATACCATTTCATGAATTTAGGCTAAATTCATAGTCAACTATCGTGTGTTAACGAATACATGAAATGGTGTTTATGCACACACTTTTTTCCCCATTGCATGAAATGATTTCATGAAATGGGCCTAGCATAAACACAGTATCTGTCATTCAGTGGTTTCGATGATCAGAAGCGAATAACAAAATTTTTTTCGGAGTTCTGTGAGCGATAAATTAAATAGCGAACATTTCTATTTATTGAAAAACTTGAAATTGAGTGATGTGCATGCTATTAATTGAATTTCTAATGATATACATGTAGGATGCGGTATTGGTAGCGGAGTGACAAAGAACACCAGAAGCGGTCTCACCATTATGCCTCTGTCTCTGCTCCAATAGATATCGATAGATATCGTACTCATTTTTGCAACTAAAAGAGAGCGTGGTAATATATCGCCAGACTCAGTCGCTGCCAGCATCTCGAACAGAAAGCACATATAATTTGTTAAACTTAAGCGAACCCAAGTCGAATGAATAAACTACATATCTATAATTTAAACAATTAAACAGTCAGTGATCTAACTCATTAGAAGGAAGACACTGCAATTTTGGGTAATTGCAGTAATTTTTTGCAAATAAGAACGTGATATTCGGAGGCAATTCGCAAAGAAGAGGCTGGAGAAGATCGAAAAGTCGGCATAAGCAAATTGGCTGGAGTGCGACAAAGATAGCAGCAGTGGGACAGTGGCATCAAGGGCTAGGAGTAGAGAGGCAGGGTAGATCGTGGTTCACTTTGAAAGATGTCGAGGGCAGTGTTGCACAATTTTCAGGATCAATGGATAGAAGAGCTAGAAGATTGTGCAGCTACAGTTGAGTGGAGTGGAACCAGCTACAGGTAGTAACAGATGATGGTCAGATAAGACAAAGTTCTTGTGTGCAACTGATGAGTGAGTTTGAGAACCTGTGCATGTTAAGCACAGAAGACAGTAAGGGAACGTCTGTGTTAGATCTGGATCATTTGAGTCAAAATGTTGCATCTGAAGTGAAGTTCACGATCAAGAGCTATAAGCCGAAGAGAAATCTCAGTTCGCCAGTAGAGATGAAGATTTTATTGACAGATGAGTTACCTGTATTTGAACACCCGCGACGTTTAGCGTATTGAGAACAGAAAATTGTCGATGACCAAGTTCAAGAATGGCTAGAAGAAGAGATTATAAAGCCTAGTACATCTGAGTTTGCTTCGCCAGTGGTTTTAGTGGATAAAAAGAACGGGGAAAAACGTTTGTGTTGCGATTATCGCAAGTTAAATGTAAAGATTGTCCGAGATAACTTCCCAACGGCTCTGATGGATTGTGTAATTGAGTAACTGCAAGGTGGAGATGTTTTCACAACACTAGATTTAACTAATGGTTTCTTTCACGTGCCTGTTTCGCCTTAATCCCGAAAGTATAAGTCGTTCGTAACTCAGAGTGGACAGTATGAGTTCCTGTTTGTACCTTTCGGTATCACGAACTCTGCAGCAGTGTTTACCAGGTTTATCATGGCGGTTATGCAGGATTTAATCAAGAATGAAGATGCGGTTGTATACATGGACGATGTGATGATTGCAAGTAAGAGTGTCGAAGAGGGAGTGCTAAAATTGAAACGTGTTCTAGAAGTAGCAGAGAGAAATGGCTTGCGTATAAATTGGAGTAAGTGTCAGATATTGAAGCGGAAGGTACATTTCTTAAGGTATGTGTTCGAAAACGGTAGTATCAAACCAGAAGATGAGGAAACTCGAACAGTTACTGATTTGCCGATTCCACGCGATAAGAAGGGGATACAACGATTTCTAGGATTGACGTCATATTTTCGTAGATTTGTGGAAGGATATGCTTTAATTGCAAAGCCCTTGTCCGACTTGTTACGCAAAGAGGTGAATTTCGAATTACAGGAGAAACATTTAGTAGCATTCGAGAAATTGAAAGGAGCGTTGATTAGTGGACCAGTTCTTAAGCTTTATGATCATTCGCTTGAAATGGAGATTCATACGGACGCTTCAAAATTTGGATTCGGAGCCGTTATGCTTCAGCGAGATTCCTCTGATAATTTGTGGCACCAAGCCTTGCGAGAAGTATCATTCGGATGAACTCGAAGGGCTTGCGGTTATTGGAGCTTAGGTAAATCGGCGGGTGTACGTCTTAGGGAAGAAGTTCAAGATAGTTACTGATTTTAACGGTTTCTCCATGACCATGAAGAAGAAGGAGATTCCGCTCAGAGTGTCGAGATGGGCAATGTATATCCAAGATTTCGACTATGAGATAGAGCATAGGTCCGCTTCTAAGATGAGACACGTGGATGCGTTGAGCAAGGTGACGTGTTATGTTTTGACTGATAGTTTGTTACATCGTTTGAAGGAGGCCCAGATGTTAGATGATTGGACGAAGGTGGTCAAAAGTGTTGTCGAGACCAAAGGGTATGAGGATTTCTACGAATTGAATGAAGTTCTATTCAAAGATCCCAATAAGGAGTTTCTAGTAGTACCTTCACTCATGGAAAATGAAATTATTCGAATCAGTCACCAGCAAGGTCACTTTTCCGGTTAAAAGACTCAGGACTTGATTGAGAAGTCATACTATATTCCCAAGCTCAAGGAGAAAGTAGCATGAGTTGTCGATAACTGCGTAGAGTGCATCCTCGTAAATGCAAAGGCAGGCAGGAAAGAAGGGTTCCTTACACCGATCGATAAGAGGGATAAGCCGCTGGTTACATACCACGTTGACCATGTTGGTCTGATGGAGTTGACCAAAAAACGTTATAATCACATTTTCGTTATTGTAGATGGCTTTTCTAAATACGTGTGGTTGTAATCCTACTCGAAGTACAGGAGTTGAAGAAGTATTGAGTTGTTTAGAACGTCAGGCTATTTGCTTTGGAAACCCATAAAGAATCGTTTCAGATCGCGGGGCTGCTTTCACTTCGCATCTGTTTAAGGAATATTGCGATAGGGAGATGATTCAACATTTGCTAATTGCAACAGGTGTACCTAGAGGGAATGGACAAGTCGAGCGCATGCATAAGATAGTTGTCCCAATGTTATCTAAAATGAGTCATGAAAGTCTAGGATGCTGGTATACCGAGCCGAGGAGTACTAAAGTTACGTTGTTCAAACTGCTAACTGGTTTGGATTTGCGTATTGCAGGGGATGTGCAGCTCAAGGAATTAATTCAGGACTGTCTGATTTCGGAATTAGATGATGAGCTTGATATATTGCGAAAAGAAGCGAGAGAAAATATTCGGAATATACAAGTTGAGAACCAGAGAGCTTTCGATGCCAAGAGAAAGGTAGAAAATAAGTTTAAGCTCAATGATTTAGTAGCCATTGAACGCAACCAGTTTGGCACTGGATTAACATTGAAGGGAAAGGATGGCCGATATGAAGAATCTGCCAGCATCTCGAACAGAAAGCACATATAATTTGTTAAACTTAAGCGAAACCAAGTCGAATGAATAAACTACATATCTATAATTTAAACAATTAAACAGTCAGTGATCTAACTCATTAGAAGGAAGACACTGCATACATTCAAAAGAGTGCTTTTAATGTCAGTCCGTTAATTCGGGTATCCGATATTTATGCCCACCTCCACCTGTGTTAGGTTGTGGTGCTGCCGAAGTGAATGTGTATTTTTTGTCAGTCTATCATTTCTCCAGCGCCTTTTTTCCTGGCTGACTAATTCTTAAGTTTGATTGTCCATGTGCGCGTGTGTGGTCGTGTCCGCTAGTTCAAATATTTTCTCCGTCTTTTTGTCGGATTGCCAGTTTTTTTTTTTCGTGCGTTGGTTTGCATTGGCCCGGCTCGACCGATTCTTATAAAATTTTTGTTATATATTAAGGAGGTCTGCAAATAGGTTATTAAGTATTTTTCATCTTCACGAATCGAAGAAGATAACGAAAATGTGGCTTAGAAAATGTCGCAATTGCGCGAATCTCAATCACAAAAGGTACGAAATTAAGAAAGATAATTGGAACGGAAACGTGGGCGCCGCTACATAATTGTCAATATCAAAGAAAATTACCGATAAGTACAAAGAGTATTTACATCCGCTTCGTTCCTTCGTATCGCATATATGAGCTATATAGTGAATATTCCGAACATCAGAAACAAATGGTATGTGTTGCGCATCAGGAAAAGTTAAACTACCTGATATTGAGACACCACCGGAACCATTGAACAGCTTGCTCATCGGCACGGATCCAGATTCAAACATCTTTCTGAAGTCCATTCGCAAATTCAATTCATGCTTCCAAATGACATCGAAACAATACAATTCCGCATTTAAAATCAAGTGTACCATAAAGTAGGCTAATTGCTCCCAATGCCAAATGAAGCACATAAGTTGTTACTTCGCGTAGACACACTTTGCTGTTACCATAACCTAAATTCGGCAATATCCAGGCTGGTAGGCTGGAGAGCTGGACGGATTACTTAATCAGTACAATGAATTATTGAAAAATTATTATTAAAAATTATTAAAATCACACATGCCCAATTTCGAAAGTGACAATCACGCTATTGTCATCAATCCTGATAAAACACCAGATGGTGAGCACGTACGTAAATTCATGGTTGGCGATCGCACAGCGACTCGAAAAATTGTGATTCAAAAAAGAAACAATAATATATCCAATATCCAAAAAGATACTGGATTGAACCAGATGGATATTGCATTAATATTCATAACGCGTCTACCGCTCTACTTTATACCCGGTACTCAGTCAGTATATATGTATGTGAGCTTGTAATAAATTACATTATTACATGTTCGCAAAAGGGATAAATTTAGTTTTAGCCAAAAAAGACAAAAAAAAAATTAAGTCAACCTTTTCGGAGATTTATATATATTATTTCCATTTTTGTTTACATACGTTTTTTACATCTGTCTTTTCCACATGTCTAAATCTACTTCCTACATATACATACACGGCTGTGTTCGAGAGAGAGAGGGAATGAGTCTGCGCTTGGAAGGCCACTGAAATTTCATTTGTTCCTTCTGACTATATTTATGGTCCGATCTGATCCAGATTCAATACTCTGATAGATATGGTCATTTTCTATGATTCTGCGTTTTTGGTTTTCCCGTATCTTCAAAATTGTAGAAGTTCGTATTTTGTGGGGGCGGAAGGGGCGTGGCCAAATTTTGAAATACACTTGTACTGACGTGATATCACAGGAGCATGGATAGAGATTTTGGTTGCTCTAGCTCTTATAGTCTCTGAGATCTAGGCGCTCATCTGGACGAATGGGCACAGCGCCCAACCCTGTGTGTGAGAGAGAGCGAGAGGGAACGATGCATTTCGAAATGGTTTTCTTCATTGTGGCTATATTTATGAGTCGATCTGATCCAGATTCAACACTCTGATAGATATTGTCATTCTCTACGATTCTGCGTTTTTAGTTTTCTTGTATCTTTAAAATTGTGCATGCCACAGATTTTCGTCCTTGGAGTGGGCGGAAGAGGGCGGGGCGAAATTTTAAAATACACTTGTAACAGTGCGATAGGACAGGAGTCTGGATACAAAATTGTGTTCCTCTAGCTTTTATAGTCTTTGAGCTATAGGCGCTAATGAAGACGGACAGACGGACAGACGGACGGACGGACAGACAGACATAGCTATATCGACTCGGCTATTGATGCTGATCAAGAATATATACTTTATGCGGTCGGAAACGCTTCCTTCTGGGTGTTACACACATAAATTTTTTGCACAAATCTAATATACGCCTTTACTCTTCGAGTACCGGGTATAAAAAGAGATCCCGCAACAGGAGTCGAAAAAAAACAAGAGAGTCAGTTTGATTGATTTTTATTCATATCGTATGATGAATCGACGCGGTACGGATAACAGATTTCTAAGATGTCGTTAGCTGTTTCAACAATTTATTGTCGACATGTACGCAAGTATAGAGAGTGAAAGACTGCAATTTATACGACATAATCCAAAGAAACTGCGTGCAGAAGAATACATTCACTTGCGAACAATAGCAAATCAGGTGATATTGCTAACTCTATAATTCTACCATCATACCTGCAGGATGCTGTGACTTTCGTACGGGAGTGCGGACGTGTCTATTATAACGTTTACATGTAATCTAAATTGGCAGGAGATAAAATCTTTGCTTTAACTGGAAAAACTCAATGTATCGTCATGACATCACAGAATGTGATGAAATATAATAAGTCTATATACATATATATATAAGTCTTTAATGAAATTCATTACAAAATTACACGTATTCAGTCAAACAAAATGCTGGATGTATTCAGTTCACATTTTTGGTTAGTTGAAAAAATACGCCGAGGAAATATATTGTATTTTTAGCGGAAACTCCTTTTCGATATAATATTATATAATTACCAAAAACATGATTCATGCCCAATGCGGTGATCTGAATCCCTTGCATGAAAGATTGAAAATGTACAAGGCGTTTCAAGGCGTTCATAATGGTGGACAATCATTCATAATACAAATCAGCGTAGACATTGACATTGACTATCGAATGATAGTACTACACTCCTGCCCAAAACTATACGACACCTCAATAATTTTAGTTTCGACCCTCGTAGGAGAAGGGGAGAGCATAATGAAACAAAACAAAGTATGCACATCAATAGCAGAAAGAAAGAGTTCTGCACATAAGCTGATGTTCTTATCTCTCATTGCACCTCGAATTTTCGAGCAACGGGACAAAAAGCACAAAACTTCCATTTTAATTTTGGTATATTAATAATATTTAATAGTCAATAGACCCCCCTAGATTCAAAGTGCGTCACATCAATAAGCAACTCCCAGAAAAATCTAATTTGCAAAAACATCACACGAGAGTCGTAATAAATGTCTCGCTCTCAGTTCTGCTATAGCAGAGCCAATGCGTTTTGTTTTATCTGCTACAGCTCCTGTTAAAAGTCAGAGTGGTAGCCAGAGCCAAACAAAATACTACGGAGTAGCGTAGCATTTTCAAACGCTGGGCAGAACAGCTGATTCAGCATTTAAGCTGTCCCTGAATATTAAAAAAAATTCGTCGATGGCAACAGTACTAAAACAATGCAAACAATGCATTCATCTCGGATTAATGTACTACGGCACACAAACATTCTCTAGAGGCGTTGAACAGAAAACTTAACAATATAAAAAACAATGACGTTTTATTCGGCGGGACTCTATTACTCCTTTCAGACAACACTTCCTGTCATTCCAGGTTCAACGTACTCAGATGAGATAAATGCTTGCTTGAAATCATCGGAGCTGTGGCATTATGCTGAAAAAGTACAGCTATAAACAAACATACGCGTACAAATGGTACAAGATCAGTTAGCTGAAACATTTGCAAAACAATTATTAGATATAGGCGATAGAAAAGTACCTATAAATGGAAATGCTGGCTGTATAAAATTGGCAATTGATTTCTGCACAATTGTTGATTCGCAAAATGATCTCATTGAAAGAGTATTTCCAGATGTAAAAACAGTACTTAATCAGGCATGGCTGGCAGAAAGAACCATTTTGACAGCAAAATATGTGGAAATCAACGATTTAAACTTTAAAAAAATACAAATCGATGGATACAGTTTGCGATGAGAACGAAGCTGTAAATTACCCAACAGAGTTTTGAATTCAATGGATTTGCTAAAAATGCCACCACATCTTTTACAACTTAAAGCTTAGGCATATGCTATAAGTTCAAGCAGGTAGCTTCGGCACATGTATCAAATGCTGTCTGCAAGTATATTTGACTAATGTGTTGTCTGCACGAGAGGTATTAAAGGTTTCGGTCTAATAGTTGCTCTAGGCGGAATGCAGCGCCATTTAGTCACTCATTTTTTTGATTTTGGCACTCCCAGAAAATTTTGGAATTTTTCCCAGAATGATTGGCAATCGTTCCAGTTCGCCCTGCCAAGTCAGTTCAGGAAGCATTTTACCATAATAATTTGGTTTTTTTTTACGTTTCTTATTTTATCGATACGTCGGCTATCGATATAAGCCAAGAGCAATATATCATATAAAGCGAACTATTTTTATGCTCGATCTGATCCATGAATTGTTGCATGAAAGTTACAAACCGGCTCTACTTTATACCCGCTACTCAGTCAGTATATATGTTGGTGAGCTTACGATATATGTAATTTATTACATGTTCGCAAACGGGACAAATTGAATTTTAGACAAAAAAAAAAAAAAAAAATAAAGTCGAACCCTTTTGAAGATTTTTATATATTAGATGTTATCCGTTTCCATTTTTGTTTACAAAGGTTTTTAACATCTGTCTTCTCTACATGTAAGTATACTTCCTACATATACACGGCTGTGTGCGAGAGAGAGAGAGAGAATGGGAAGCGCTTGGAAGGCCACTGAAATTTCATTTCTTCCTTCTGGCTATACTAATGATCCGATCTGATCTAGATTCAACACTCTGATAAATATGGTCATTTTCTATGATTTTGTGTTTTTGGTTTTTCCATATCTTCAAAATTGTGGATTCCCCAGATTGTGTGGGCGGAAGGGGGCGTGGCCAAAATTTGAAATAAACTCGTCTCGGTTTGATATCACAGGAGCTCGGATAGAAAGTTTGGTTTATCTAGCTCTTATAGTCTCTGAGATCTAAGCGTCGAAAAATTCGATCAGGCATAGCACCTACCCCAGTGTGTGAGAGAGGGCGAGAGGGAACGATGCCTTTCGAAATGGTTTTCTTCATTGTGGCTATATTTATGATCCGATCTGATCCATATGCAACACACTGATAGATATGGTCATTGTCTATGATTCTGCGTTTTTAGTTTTTTTGTATCTTTAAAATTGTGCATGGCACAGATTTTCGTTCTTTTTGTAGGCGGAAGAGGGGGCGAAATACACTTGTAACAGTGTGATATCACAGGAGTCTGGATACAAAATTTGGTTTCTAGTTTTTATAGTCTCTGAGATATAGGCGCTTATGAAGACGGACGGACGGACACACGGACGGACAGACGGGCGGACAGACAGACATAGCTATATCGACTCGGCTATTGATGCTGATCAAGAATATATACTTGATGGGGTCGGAAACGCTTCTTTCTGGATGTTACACACAACCGCTATCACAAATCTAATAAACCCCTATACTCTTCGAGTACCTGGTATAAAAACTGGGCCAGGAATTTTTCGCTTGCATTTTACTGGCCTTAAAGCCGGGTATCCAGCACCGCGGAAACGCAAAATTACTGCTAAACTTCATATTAAAAACACTGGGCCAGGAATTTTTCGCTTGCGTTTTAATGGCCTCAGTATCCAGAAAGCTGAACGAAATCCACAGATTCTTGTCGATAGTTAGCCTATCGACACGGTTGTTTACTGAGAGATGGCTGGCATTCCTGCTAGTAAAATATATGCGATATTATTACTGAAGTGATTGTAAAAAAATGGAGTAAAAAATTGGGCGCAAAAACAAAAAGAGAGATGCAAATTTTCAAAGTGATGTGAAGATTGTTATAATAAAATTAGTTGAGGCAAGGCCATGTCTTTGGCGGATCACGGAAAATAAGCTTTTTGATAATTTTGACATTTTTGGTACCTCCATCTGCGCTGTACTTCCTCCTATTTTTTGTTTGCAACAATATATGCCGCCCACAACACAATCAATTCGTCGTCAGAGTCAATTTTTCTACTTTTTTTCATTTAAATTAAACCATCACAATTGGATGTGTTTACAAAATACAGCTGATTCACAAGAGCGAAACCAACCTTTTTTTTAGGTACTTGGTTACACTGTTTAATTTTCGTTATATACAATTCTGTATGAATTCTACCAGATTCCTGGTAGTCATTTTCCGCAGTGCTGGAGACAGGCCTTTAGAGCACAGTCGATAACACGATAAACAACAGATTAACCGATGGCACGATGTTTTGCGAGACATGTATAATAAATTTTAAAATTACAAAGTTTCATGCATTTTTAGGAAAATTTCCGATAAAATGGCACGCACATGTAATGCGATTTTGACATACAGTTATCTACATACAGTTAACCCATTAAATACCGCTTTGAGGACATTTTTACGTTTGCCTTGGGAGTTAATATATAAAATAAAAAAATATAACTGCGCGAATATCCGAAATGAGTATTTAAATGCCAATATTATATTTTTTTTGGCGAATTCTATATATCAACCGTGAGTGTAGCAGATAAATCTGAACAAATACCGTCTGTTGGATCTGCTTAAAATATGGTAAATCTTACAAAAATTTGAGTTTGCAAAAAAAAAAAATATATATATATATGGTTTCAAATATTTTCGTCATCTGAGAGTCCACCAGAAAAGCTAAAAATTATTGTTATGTTAGATTGGATTAATTACCGTGCAGTTGTGGCTTTGTTTAAGTCCATTAGTTTTGGATTATAATTGTTTTTGTCTTTTAATTCTTCCAACAGTAATTGTGGATCAACAGGTATATCTGCAGTTACAGGCGGTTCTATTGGTCGAGAACTGTTTTGATCGAGATATTTAAACTTGGATGTAATTTCAAAATCACCGCGGGAACTAGAAAAGCTGCCTGTGCGGTCAGTGTTCTTATTCGTCGGATTACCATTTTCGGGTCGTCTGCAAGATGCCCTGAGTGTTTCCGAATTATTCAATTGAGAACCTACTGGCTGGTGAATGGGATATGTTACCAAATTTTTGCGAATCTGGCCTTTTGGGGTTACCTTTATTCTGCTGGAATTACTTTTATTACCCAAACTTTTGCTCTCGTAATTATGATTATTTTCCGTGTCTTTATAAGCCTTTTCAGATCGTGCCCCTAGAGGAGGCTCTGTGTTGGCCGATTTTGAAAAATCAGAGTTAAAATCAGAATAAACCAAATCAATCGGTGATGGTGGTGTCGGTACAGGCGGTGGCTTATTATTTGGTAAGTCCCATATATTAACATCTAAATTGTGTTTTCCTGGTACCATTGGTGGTGGTGGCATACCAGGACCCTTTTTCTTATGATTGGAAGTAGTCGATGCAGCCTGTGTATTTATTTCAGTTATGCTTGCATCAAATTTATAATATGAAATACTTACTCTGGATGACAGTTTTGCCGGCTGGGATGCAATAGACGCCCAGGTTGTTTTTTTGGGTGCTGCCGCAGCTCCATGAAATTCTTCTTCATCGCATGTGCGGTTATCAATTTGTGTTGACCGGTATTCGTTTTCATTACGAATTGGCTAAAAAAAAAAAAGTATATACAAATATATAGACATTCATTCATAAAAATCTTTAACGCCCGGCTAATGAAAATTAGATAGTTTTATATATAGCTGCGCGCTCCCTTACTTCGACAATGAGGCGCCGAAGAAGGTAGCCCCGTCGAAGAAAGAAGCCACTCAACCAAAGAGACAGCGCTCTCAGAAGACTCCTAGACCAGCTCCAAAGTACTGGCCAACCTCTCATTCGCGCAGATTGCCAGAGAAAGGACTCTGATCGGTGTCCTGGACAGGGGCAGCGCAGACGCCAAGATGCCCAGGAACCATTGGAAGTGGGTGGAAGCGGCACTGGCCGACCGCTCATTGAACTGCTGGAAAAACAGCCTGGACCCCCACCAATACTGGGCAGACTACAAGACCACTCTGGCCCTATACAAAAAAAAAAAAACTAGGAAAAGGGACTCTTGGCAAAAATTTTGCTTTGAAATCGAGGAAACGTCGGAAGATCCTCTCCAAAACGACCCCTTCGGTGGAGTACCTAAAAATAAGTGATGGTACGTGGACTAAATCCAGTGAGTAGTCCCTACACATTCTTTTAGAAACACATTTCCTTGGGTGTACAACCATCAAGTTGGTACACATCCCTAGCGAAGGCTCGGCAACTTCGATGGCGCACATCCTTACAAAATGGAACATTAGCTGGGCAATACTCCAGGTCCGGACCGGGTCATTCCTGTCCAACTTCAAAAGGCCAAAGACACGGCAAAGATAGTCTTCTTCCCCAAAGCGGGAAAAGCTTCGCACTCAACTTCAAAGGATTTCAGACCAATCAGTCTATCGTCCTTTCTTCTCAAAACTTTTGACTGCAAGTTGTCGCATACGCGGATGACGTTGCGGATTACGGAAAACAAGCATTTTAACATTTTGGTGAACTATCACATTTGGCGCTGTTTACAAAATACAGCTGATTCCTCAGAGTGACCGTACTTGGTCACGCTATTTCATTTTCGTTCCTCACACACCAAATAAATAGCAGATTCCTGGCAGTAATTTTCCGCGGTGCTGGATACTAGCCTTAACTCGTCACCGTAAATATTAAAAAATATGGGGAGTGAAACGAAAAAAATCGTCATCGTTAACTCGTCAACATTAACTCATCACCGTAAACGTAGCGTTCCCTAGTTACTTGTGCAATTTACTTCAATAAAAGAGTAAACGAGTTGCTGTCAATATTAATGTCGTGTTGAAATTAGTGTAAACGAGGGGGAACGTTATGAGCCGCGTCTGCGCCGCGGCTCTACTTTATACCCGGTACTCAGTCAGTTTGTATGTATGTGAGCTTGTTGTAATTTATTACATGTTCGCAAAAGGAAAAAATTAAATTTTAGCCAAAAAAAAACAATTTAAGTCGAACCTTTTCGGAGATTTTGATCTATTAGATGTTTCCATATTGGTTAACATAAATTTTTTACATCTGCCATTTCTACATGTTTTTATCTACTTCCTACATATACATACACGGCTGTGTGCGAGAGAGAGAGGGAATCAGTCTGCGCTTGGGAGGCCACTGAAATTTCATTTGTTCCTTCTGACTATATTTATGATCCGATCTGATCCAAATTCAATACTCTGATAGATATAGTAATTTTCTATGATTCTGCGTTTTTGGTTTTCCCGTATCTTCAAAATTGTAGATTTTCATCTTTTGTGGGGGCGGAAGGGGGCGTGGCCAAATTTTAAAACAAACTCGTCTCGGTTTGATATCACAGGAGCTTGGATAGAAAGTTTGGTGGTTCTAGCTCTTAGTCTCTGAGAACTAGGCGTCAAAAAATTCGATCAGGCATAGCGCCTACCCCTGTGTGTGAGAGAGAGCGAGAGGGAACGATGCATTTCGAAATTGTTTTCTTCATTGTGGCTATATTTATGAGTCGATCTGATCCAGATTCAACACTCTGATAGATATTGTCATTCTCTACGATTCTGCGTTTTTAGTTTTCTCGTATCTTTAAAATTGTGCATGCCACAGATTTTCGTCCTTGGAGTGGGCGGAAGGGGGCGGGGCGAAATTTTGAAATACACTTGTAACAGTGCGATAGGACAGGAGTCTGGATACAAAATAGTGTTCCTCTAGCTTTTATGGTCTTTGAGCTATAGGCGCTAATGAAGACGGACGGACGGACAGACGGACAGACGGACGGACAGACAGACATAGCTATATCGACTCGGCTATTGATGCTGATCAAGAATATATATACTTTATGGGGTCGGAAACGCTTCCTTCTGGGTGTTACACACATTAATTTTTTGCACAAATCTAATATACCCCTTTACTCTTCGAGTACCGGGTATAAAAATATTGTGGTAATATTTGTAATTATGGAGAATGATAAGGGCATGGTTTCACAACAACTGATTCAGTGGGATGGCGATGAAAGTACGAGAACAGCGGAGAGTTCTGTTATCAATACAGAACGCGTGAATAAAACACATACACTTATGGACAAAATAATAGGTGTGCTTTTTTGTCTTTTTTAAGAACAAATTAAGTTTTTTTAAAACTTATATTAATTGTCTTTAAATTAAAGGTAAAATAGTTTCACAAACCATTTAATTTACAAAAAAAATTAAATATATCCTTAAATCCGTAAATTTTGGCTGGACACAATAATAGGTGTTCGAAAATAAATGTTTAAATTAAGTGGATATTTCACTAGTTTTGGTCTTGTTTTATATTAAATTGAGAATATGGCAGTTAATAGCCGATATATCCACCATTATTTTGCAGGATTTTCTCCATTCGTTTTGGCATGGAGGATATTAACTTGCGACAAGTTGCATTAAGAATGTTGTACCATTCTTTTTGGACCATATCCCAAAGTTAGTTTTTATATTGACAAAAAGTCTTTCCGATCTCTCTTTTAGGAGAGGTCCAGAGATTGACTTGGCCACTCAAGAACATCCACATTTTGCTCTCGGAACTAACCCTTTACTACTTGAGAGTCGTGCTTCGGGTCATTATCCTGCTGGAACTTCCATAAAAGTGGCATATTATCCTCGGCATATGGAAGCATTACCGTCATCAATAAATTTTTGTACACGAATTTGTACATTATTCCGTCAATACGATGGATCGGACCAACACTACACCATGAAAAGCAGCCCCATACCATTAGCCAACCACCTCCACCTGATCACAGTTTTGCATTTGTACCTGGGATCAAGTTCTTTGCCTTTCGGACGCCGAACATTCCTTTCAGCGTCGTTACCAAATACATTTTATTTGGTTTGGTCACTCCAGAGGATATTGCGCCATTTTGTATCACCCGCCGGTCTGCACCAGGTTCTACGATCTCGTAAAAATTGTTTCCTCATCTGTAAATTGGCCGATCGAAGTAAAGGATTCCTGCGAGTAATCCTATCTGGTAGGTTTGATATTGCCAATCAACGCCGAAAGGTCCGCGATGAAACAGTATTCCCAATTTCATTGGCAATCGTCCTGGAGGACTTGAATGGGTCGCGTTTAGCCAACTGAACCATGCGATTGTCGGTCCTAGATGATGATTTTCTAGGTGCTCTCGAGTTTTACCTATTTCTTCCGGTTTTAAGTAATTTTTTACAAAGTTTTGAGTTCATTTTATTAACATAGCAGCGGATTGTTTGTCCTTCATCTCGGAGTCGTTGAATGAGCCTTCTCTCCTACGCACTGCAGTGACGCCCACGGCCCATCTAATAATATTTTAATGGTTGTTAAGTCCCCACTTAGTTATATTTTCCTAAAACCGAAACTAGTCAAATATCCACTTAATTTAAAAATTTATCTTCGTACACCTATTATGGTGTCCAGCCAAAATTTACGGATTTAAGGATATATTTAATTTTTTTGTAAATTAAAGGGTTTGTGAAACCATTTTTACTTTTATTTAAAAGAAAATTAATATGAGTTTTGAAAAAACTTGGAATTGTTGAGATTAATGAAGATATGTATTAAGAATAAAATGTTAAAAAAGAAAAAAAAATATCACACCTATTATTTTGTCCAACCCAAAGAAAACACATGCCGAATATCACAAAGAGTACAGACCGAGGATCAAAGCTAAACAAAACGCATTACAAGCAGACAAAAAACAACACAACATGACAAACTTGGACATGAAAGAACGAGTGGAACGTTGTGAGCCGCGTCTACGGCCGCGGCTCTACTTTATATCCGGTACTCAGTCAGTATATATGTATGTGAGCTTGTTGTAATTTATTACATGTTCGCAAAAGGGACAAATTTAATTTTATCCAAAAAAAAAAAAAAACCTTTTCGGAGATTTTTATATATTAGATGTTTCCATTTTTGTTTACATACGTTATTTACATCTGTCTTTTCTACATGTCTAAATCTACTTCCTACATATACATAGCCGGCTGTGTGCGAGAGAGAGAGGGAATGAGTCGGCGCTTGAAAGGCTACTGAAATTTCATGTGTTGCTTCTGGCTCTACTAATGATCCGATCTGATCCAGATTCAACATTCTTATAGATATGGTCCATTTCTATGATTCTGTGTTTTTGATTTTCCCGTATCTTCAAAATTGTAGATTTTCATCCTTTGTGGGGGCGGAAGGGGGCGTGGCCAAATTTCGAAACAAACTCGTCTCGGTATGATATCACAGGAGCTTGGATAGAAAGTTTGGTTGATCTAGCTCTTATAGTCTCTGAGATCTAGGCGTCAAAAAATTCAATCAGTGGGCGGAAGGGTGGAAGGGGGCGGGGCGAAATTTTGAAATACTCTTGTAACAGTGTGATAGGACAAGAGTCTGGATACAAAATTGTGTTCCTGTAGCTTTTTTAGTCTCTGAGCTATAGGCGCTAATGAAGACGGACGGACAGACAGACATAGCTATATCGACTCGGCTATTGATGCTGATCAAGAATATATATACTTTATGGGGTCGGAAACGCTTCCTTCTGGGTGTTACACACATCCATTTTTTCAACAAATCTAATATACCCCTTTGCTTTTCGAGTACCGGGTATAAAAAGAAAGGCTGCAAGTTCAAAGGAATATTGAGAGCGTAAAAAGATACTCGTCCTTAATTACACTTTTTTTCACAATATTTTTAACACGACATTATATTAACATCAACACGTTTACTAATTTACTGAAGTAAATTGCACAAGTAACTCAGGGAAGTTAACGCTAAGTTAGCGGTGACGAGTTAACTTTGAGGAGTTAACGGTGACGATTTTTTTCGTTTTATTCCCCATATTTTTGAATACGTGACCAACGGACCGTCCGTAAAAAATCTTCGCTTCCAAAATAGTGCGCCGCGAACAGTCGACAACAAGTTCGCAGATGCCTAAACCTTACATTTTACATCTTTTTATCTGACACATTTGACCAGAATTTACTTCTGGCGCCATCTACTGCAAAACGGCGGTTTCTGATTTTTCGAGGGATTTTCCAACCTTTCGAGTCAAAAGCTCTAGTTTTCTGCGGAAGCCCCGATAGCTCAAATATCCAGATAGCTCCAGAATATCCGGAGATTTCAATATTAGGTAAACTTTTCGAGTACTTGGAAGAAGTTTTTTAAATTTTTAATTATCATGCAGACATTCTAGTAGTGGTTGGGAGTTTTTTAAATTACACAATTATGTATATTTCTTAAGTACCTGAAGTGCACTCGCTTCAACTAGTTTCTTTGAATTCCAAGAAGTTATTTGGTGGTCGTCTCGTCGTGTATTATTAATAATACTATATCCATGTCTTTTATATGACTCTGTAAAGATGTTGTTTTCAAGGAAAAAAGTTACAGTATCGGATATCAACATGAAAAAGATTATTCAGGTTTGCAGCTCTATGTTTCTGTATAGGTATGATGATGATTCACGAATTCTACGTCTATTTTTGTATCTCTCTTATTATTTTAGAGAATCTTCTAAATCTTCGGTTTGTAAGTTACGATTTGAAAAACTCAAGAACGCCTAAACAAATTTTAATAACATTTGATTTGTTGGATTCGCAATCGCCAATTCATTTTTTTAATTCAGATCAAATTTTCTCTGTTTTCATATAAAAATGTTCATGATGTGTTGAAGATTCTCTATCGGATTAAGACCAGGACCATTTCTCGGCCACTCGAATGTCCCAATTCCATTGTTAAATATTATTTTAGCTATAAAAAATCGTTGCAAAAATCAAATTTTTTGAATAAATCATAACACAATATAATAACCAAGTTGAAAAAAATATTTCTGACCCATTTAGCACGGTGGCAAGGAGCAGAATCGTCCTAGAAGATGAGGGAATCAGCATGCGGAAAGTGCTCCGGGTCGGCTTGCCCTAGCCCTAGCCTGAGGCGGTTGTACTCCATGTCATAGAATACAGAGGGATCACGACCGTTATCCACCGTAACTGTACACACCGGTCTAAGTGAGACCATACTCTTCCCGTGAGGGCGGCTGGTAACAGGTCCTGGTACGGTCACATGGATGCTGGAAAATGATAGTCGGACGGAGAGAAGAAAACTCTCAGTGAAATTAACCCAATCCAAGGTGATACTGTCATATGCCTAGGGATGCAGCTTATATAAGGCTTCCAGGGTCAAGCTGGCTGTGCCTCGGGTGAGTAACCCCTTCCAGCCTACTCCGTGGGTCCAAAAAACCAGCCCTCAATCTCTGCGTCTGGGAAACCAGTGCCAAAAATGATGGTGAAGAAGGCTAAGTCGGTCCACAGTCTCGAGGCAGTAAGCGCTGCGAACATAGGTCCGATCAATCGGCCCCAGGAGCAAACCGTTTACCAGGGTGGCTGTCAAGCCGAGCGAAACGCCTTGGGACCGGGGAACTCCTGTCGACCCCGGCATGCGGTTCTTCTGTCTCGAAAAATAGGCCAAGGTTTCAAGAGACGTGCGGCTGGATCCGGGGTCGATTCGAGGTGATGGGTCAAAACGGTACAAACGGTGAAAGCAGCTGGCAAATAGATCATTGTCAGAAGTAGGGAGGGAGAGAGGTGGAGGTATCAAGACTGTAAGCTATGCGTAGCTGACACCACAGGCTATACATGTACCTGCATTATTGCAAAAAGAAAGTGGCACTTATTTTTGCTCTCAAATTTCAGCAATCTGTTCCACCTACATGGGTCATGACCAACCCGATCCTCCTCCGCACGCGCCATCCGTGAGCTCATCTCCGTCTGCGAGGCCAAAAACATCAGCCTAATTGTGGGGTGCGACGCCAACGCACACCACTGTGAGTGGGGAAGCCCTAAAACTAACGAACGAGGTGAGTACCTCTTCAGTTATTTCCTGACCACCCAGATGATTATGAAACTGATCCCACATTTATAATCAAGAACTGCAAAAGGAGGTCTTGGACATCACTCTAGCCTCTCACGAGATAAAGAAGAACATATAAATCGTCAAATAACACTAGTCAACACATTTCCGCTGTGGCCAAAAATGACTTTTTCTGATAGATTTCGGGATTTAACATTTTTTAAATAATCATGGTTGTTTTTTTCTTGGTTTAGTTTTTTTCAAAGAAATTTTTAAAATCTGGTTTTTTTTCTTCTTTTTTTTCAAAAGTATTCCTTCTTTTTATACCCGTTGCTCGAAGAGTAAAGGGGTATATTAGATTTGTGCAAAATATTGATGTGTGTAACACCCAGAAGGAAGCGTTTCCGACCCCATAAAGTATATATATTCTTGATCAGCATCAATAGCCGAGTCGATATAGCTATGTCTGTCTGTCTGTCCGTCCGTCCGTCTGTCCGTCTTCATTAGCGCCTATAGCTCAAAGACTATAAAAGCTAGAGGAACACAATTTTGTATCTAGGCTCCTGTCCTATCGCACTGTTAAAAGTGTTTTTTAAAATTTCGCCCCGCCCCCTTCCGCCCACTTCAAGGACGAAAATCTGTGGCATGCACAATTTTAAAGATACGAGAAAACTATAAACGCAGAATCGTGGAGAATGACAATATCTATCAGAGTGTTGAATCTGGATCAGATCGAATCATAAATATAGCCATAATGAAGAAAACCATTTCGAAATGCATCGTTCCCTCTCGCTCTCTCTCACACACAGGGTTGGGCGCTGTGCCCATTCGTCCAGATGAGCGTCTAGATCTCAGAGACTATAAGAGCTAGAGCAACCAAACTCTCTATCGATGCTCCTATGATATCACGTCAGTACAAGTGTATTTCAAAATTTGGCCACGCCCCCTTCCGCCCACACAACAGATGAAAATCTACAATTTTGAAAATACGGGAAAACCAAAAACGCAGAATCATAGAAAATGACCATATCTATCAGAGTATTGAATCTGGATCAGATCGGATCATAAATATAGTCAGAAGGAACAAATGAAATTTCAGTGGCCTTCCAAGCGCAGACTCATTCCCTCTCTCTCTCGCACACAGCCGTGTATGTATATGTAGGAAGTAGATTTAGACATGTAGAAAAGACAGATGTAAAAAACGTATGTAAACAAAAATGGAAACAACTAATATATATAAATCTCCGAAAAGGTTGACTTAATTTTTTGTTGTCTTTTTTGGCTAAAACTAAATTTATCCCTTTTGCGACCATGTAATAATGTAATTTATTACAAGCTCACATACATATATACTGACTGAATACCGGGTATAAAGTAGAGCCGCGGCGGTAGACGCACATAACTTAAGTATATTATATCTGGTTGCCTAAAACTTTGCAGTTCTGAAAAGCTGACAAAAGCAGCTATAAATCCAACCCAGACGCTTTGTAGTTGCAGCTTAACTTCTGGAAGATATAAAGCTATCAAATTTAAATTTGATCCTTTTTTGCGGTATTTTTTTCGGAAATTTTTACTTTAAAAACTCAGGAAAAGTCGAAAAAAAATTATTTCTTGGGGTGAATTTTAGTCGTAGATAGGTACATTAATTAGGCGTCGTTTAAGGTATCGTTTGAAAGAATCGATGAATAATGCTGAATTTTGCTGTTTTGTACAATCCCAAATGCCATTTTACCGTTACAAAACATGATTTTTTATTTTTATTTTTTTAAGAAAAATAACGGTTTTATGTCGGCTAACGGAATTTAACGGCAAAATTTGGCATACGAAGATATGGTGAAACGGCTGCATCTTAGCCGTTTATTCATTGATTCTTACAAACGATACCTTAAACGACACCTAATTAATGTACCTATCTACGAGTAAAATTCGCGGCTCTACTTTATACCCGGTACTCAGCCAGTATTTATGTGAGCTAAAGTTTTCTGTAATTTATACAATATATTTTATATGTCGTTTTGTATCGCTGTTCGCAAAAGAAACAAATTGAATTTTTGACAAAAAAAATTTCAATAAATTAATTCGAACCCTTTCGGAGATTTGATACATATATTAGATGTTTCCATTTTTGTTTACATACGTTTTTAACATCTGTCTTCTCTAATGTGTACATATACTTCTCACATATTCATACACAGATGCGTGCGAGAGAGAGAGGGAATGAGTAGGCGCTTGGATGGCCACTGAAATTTCATTTGTTTCTTCTGGCTATACTAATTATCCGATCTGATCCAGATTCAACACATCAATAGATATAGTCATTGTGTATGATTCTGCGTTTTTAGTTTTCTCGGACGGACGGACAGGCAGACATAGCTATATCGACTCGGCTATTGATGCTGATCAAGAATATATATACTTTATGGGATCGGAAACACTTCCTTCTGGGTGTTACTCACATCGATTTTTTAAACAAATCTAAGATACCCCTTAACTCTTCGAGTACCGGGTATAAAAACAATAATTCTTTAATAAAGGTGAAATCCCGAAATCTATCAGAAAAAGTCGTTTTTGGCCACAGCGGACAAAAAAGTTGTATTTTGTTTTGCTCAAAAATAATCATTATGGATATTTATTATTAATAATTATTATGGATAATTATTGACACTGATGATTATCCATAAAACTTAAAATTTAGAAATTTTTAATGGATTTCCATAGATTTTCATTAGAGTGGTCTATTAGTATATTTAATTCTTCTGTGTAGATATTGTAAGTTGATGATTGTTTCGGCATCATAAAAACAAAGTAATCATAATTTTGTTGTCCTCGTAATATATCTAGTAAACTCAAAGTTTTCCGATGACAACGCATTTTTTTTAAGGTTTTTGAAAAAAAAAAAAACTTCATATAAATTCACCAGCGGTCAGAGAAACCGAACGACTTCAAAAAATCATAAAATCGCTCGGGTAAACGTCAAGGAATATTATTATTTTAGTTAATATTAATTAAATTGAATCAAAATAAAAGGTTAAAACTAAAAACTAAAAATCTGGAAGTTACATATCTTTTATTTTAACAATTTAACAAAAAAGAAGAAATATTCAAATTTTGATGAGTTTTTAAATACTTTTTTTTCAATGTAAGTCGATTTGTATTTCAGACATAAAATTTAGTTTGAAGAAGGAACAGATAGTAAATCTTAAAATAATATATTAGTACGATATTGCTCGTTCTCTGGTCTGAATAACCGGGAATCAATCAAGGAAAGAATGAAACTAAATCCGAAAAAAAGAATTTACTAAGTTCGCTCGGTAGCAAGGCGCTGGAATCGTCCTGAAAAATTGCATCCGGTGCATAGCATAAACGTTACTCAATGGCTAGAACCCAGTTGTTCTTCCCACAAAGCCAGATTATCGGGGCGGTGCTTTTCGTACCATATTCGTATTCGTTTGCACTTTCTAGAAGAAATTCTGAATGCAGTGAGTTATGGGGAAGTCATACAGAACAACGTATTAGCAACGTTTATTCTATGACCCCGATGTAATTTTTCAGGACGATTCCAGCGCCTTGCTATCGAGCGAATGAAGTAAATTCTTTTTTTCGTCTTTAGTTTCATTCTTTCCTTGATTGATTCTCTGGTTGATTTCATTCCGTCAAGGATAATGTCGCCTTTTCAACTACTATCTGTTCCTTCTTCAAAAAAAATTTTATATCTGAAATACAAATCGCCTTACATTGAAAAAAAAATGTATTTAAAAACTCGTCAAAATTTGAATATTTCTTCTTTTTTGTTAAATGGTGTAAAATAATATTCCTTGCCGTTTACCCGAACGATTTCATAATTTCATGATTTTTTGAAGTGGCGCGGTTTTTCTGACCGCTGGTGTACGTGTCCTAGATATGGAAAGCTTTCTTGTTTCATTAACAATTAATCAATCTGTAAAATAAAAATTGTTACATAAAAATCGGTAAGTTTGTTGAAAAGATACAGCTGTTTTACTTTTGAAAAATGTGAAATCTACTCAATTGAGTGGCGCACCGCGGCGCTGCATAACGTTAGCCCTGAACCAAAGACAATATAAATAGTAAGATAAATCTCGCCATACAAAATTTTTGGAGTCCATTTTGGCTGTGTGGAATTTCGTGTGGAACTTCACGAAATAGAGATAGACAGATAGTCAGAGAGAAAGAGAGCGAACCGCTCTTTCGTCCCATACGTGAGGCTGAGATTTAACTGTACGTGTGCACAAATGTTAGGTCTGCTTGTTTGTATTGGTTGTTGACGACGCCGCGCTCAACGAAATACCCAATACCTTAGGACTATGAGGGACTATGACACTATTTAAAGACGCTTGCTCATAATACAAAATAAGTAATATTTTGTATATCCCTTATATGCTTATTTTGTTTAATTTACTATAAACAAATATAATGAAGGAATGTACTTATGTAAAAATACATAATCTATGTCATAAATGACTTCACATTCGATAAAATGTCTGTTGGGTATTTGTGGGTCGACTTAATATGAAAAGAATTTTGAAGTTCTTATGCTTGCATGTATGTGCGTTTGTACGTAAATTTGTGCAAAGAAGACAAGACAATTTGATACAATTTCTTGAATAGGGAATTGCGGTATAGGGGTTGATTTTGCGATTGAACAGGTTGGACCAAAAATTGTATTGTCTATTATCATATCAATATTTTACTGGATCATTTCAAAACCATAATAATTGTATACCTAATATCAAATGTTCAAAATGGGTCATATATGTATTTACATTGTATATTAAATAATTATATTATTATTACTAATTAAATGAATAATGCAATTTTATTATCCAAATGTCAATCGCCAACGAATTTATTTCCCCCCACCCCAACTCCCAGCAAATACATTTCTGTCTTGTTTACATACGTCTCGTCAAAATTCGGCAGCTCGGCACAAATACGCACACATAAGTGCTTGCAGCTCTGTGTGTACTCACACATCCAAACTCATTCTCTCTTATCTTCTTCGTGCGAGCGAGTCAGCGCGTACTCGAGCATTCACAGAAATAAGCGCTGCTCACGATATGAAATTGTATGGGCGTTCGGCATCTTACTATTTATATTGTCTTTGCCTGAACTATCTTGATGGACTATCTTCAAAAGAAATATAGTTTATTTGAACAAGTGTTCTTAGAAACACAAATCAATTTTACAAATGATTACAAGCAACTAATTTTAAAAAAAATCCTTTTCGAAAATTTCACTTAAAATTTAAAGTTAGACATGGAACATAATTTAACAACTATAAATGAAGATCCTTTCCCAATAAAAATTGGAATAATTGGAGATGCTGATCTGGATACAACAATCTCACTTCAAGATCGAATGGAATATGCTGTATGTACGCCTTTTGGAAAACCTTCTGACATTATAATAGAAGGCTTAATCGAAGGCGTAAAATGTGCTTTTCTCTCTAGAAATGGCCGTTTGCATGATATTATGCCGACAAATATTAACTATAGAGCTAACATTTGGGCCATGCGTAAATTAGGATGCACACACATCTTGGTAACCCACACCCTTAGCTCTTTGCAGGAGGGTATTATGCCAGGAGACATTGTCGTACCACACGATCTAATAGATCACACAACAAGACGTGCTCAGACTTTCTATGATGGTGCATTTGGCAGTCCGTTTGGTCTCTGTCATCTACCAATGTATCCTGCATTTTGCGAGCGTACAAGGCAGCATCTTCTAATTGCTGCACAAGAACTTGACCTCGCCGCGCACTCCAAAGCTACAGTTCTTACACTCGAAGGTCCTCGCTATTCGACCCTTGCTGAAAATAACATATATCGCAAATGGGGAGCAGATCTGCTCAGTATGACTTTATGTCCTGAAGCCACATTGTCCAAGGAAGCGGGTATATTGTATGCTTCGATAGGGCTGGTAACCAACCTGGAGTGCTGGTGCGCAAACCAACCAATTGCAACCACCCAAGAAATATTATATGTGTTGAAAAACAAAGTCGAAAAACTTCAAAAGGTACTTAGCAAAGCAATAACAAATATTTCCAAAGAGGACTGGTCTGAAGATATTTTGAAAGCTAAGGTAAAGATCTGTTTTAATAATTAATAAGCACAACAGTTATAAAAACTAACTTTTACAGATATTGGTGTGCAGTAATTTTGCAAATCGAAAAAAATAGAATTTATCCAATAATAAAATATAAATAAATAAAATCTCGGTCAAATTAATTTTATATTTTTATACCCGGTACTCGAAGAGTAAAAGGGTATATTAGATTTGTGCAAAAAATTGATGTATGTAACACCCAGAAGGAAGCGTTTCCGACCCCATAAAGTATATATATTCTTGATCAGCATCAATAGCCGAGTCGATATAGCTATGTCTGCCTGTCCGTCCGTCTGTCCGTCCGTCCGTCTTCATTAGCGCCTATAGCTCAGAGACTATAAAAGCTAGAGGAACACAATTTTGTATCCAGACTCCTGTCCTATCGCACTGTTACAAATGTATTTTAAAATTTCGCCCCGCCCCCTTCCGCACACTCAAAGGACGAAAATCTGTGGCATGCACAATTTTAAAGATACGAGAAAACTAAAAACGCAGAATCATAGACAATGAGCATATCTATCAGAGTGTTGAATCTGGATCAGATCAAATCATAAATATAACCACAATGAAGAAAACCATTTCGAAATGCATCGTTCCATCTCGCTCTCTCTCACACACAGGGGTGGGCGCTGTGCCCATTCGTCCAGATGAGCGTCTAGATCTCAGAGACTATAAGAGCTAGAGCAACCAAACTCTTTATCCATGCTCCTGTGATATCACGTCAGTACAAGTGTATTTCAAAATTTTGCCACGCCCCCTTCCGCCCTCAAACAAGACGAAAATCTACAATTTTGAAGACACGGGAAAACCAAAAACGCAGAATCATAGAAAATGACCATATCTATCAGAGTATTGAATCTGGATCAGATCGGATCATAAATATAGTCAGAAGGAACAATTGAAATTTCAGTGGCCTTCCAAGAGCAGACTCATTCCTTCTCTCTCTCACAGCCGTGTATGTATATGTAGGAAGTAGATTTAGACATGTAGAAAAGACAGATGTAAAAAACGTATGTAAACAAAAATGGAAATAATATATATAAATCTCCGAAAAGGTTGACTTAATTTTTTGTTGTCTTTTTTGGCTAAAACTAAATTTATCCCTTTTGCGACCATGTAATAATGTAATTTATTACAAGCTCACATACATATATACTGACTGAATACCGGGTATAAAGTAGAGCCGCGGCGGTAGACGCACATAACTTAAGTATATTATATCTGGTATATGTATATGTAGGAAGTAGATAAAAACATGTAGAAATGGCAGATGTAAAAAATGTATGTAAACAAATATGGAAACATCTAATATATAAAAATTTCCAAAAAGGTTAGACTTAATTTCTTTTTTGGCTAAAATTAAATTTTTCCGCCGTAGACGCGGCTCACAACGTTCCCCTTCGGTTTTGCCTTGTTTTGATCACGTTTATAGAATAATGCCATGGTGCTAATAGTCTCTTGGCTAGCAAAAATCCTTTAGCTGAACCCTCCCCGAGGGTGCGGGCTGGGCAATGGGCATTGCATTATCCCGGACAAGGGTAATTCATTGTAGCTTGTTTTGTCCGAGGCAATGCAGTGTCTAGCTAAGGCAATGATTCAGCTATGCTCGATCTCGAGTCGGGGAAGCTGGGTCAAAGCCATGGCTAGAGGTGCCTGGCAGTCAGGCATAAAACGCTAGGGGGTGGTTCCCCCGAAAAATATCAGCTATATGGACCTTCGGGCCAAGTATGGTGGAGAAGAAGATGTCAGCCCAAACGTCGGTGGGAAGCGTAGCTGCTACCACCGGCGGGAACGCAGAGGAGCAATCCTCTCTACGTGTCGCCAGCGGTCACACCTCTGACGTGGCGGGAGCAGGTCACGTTGGTTGCAATACTACTGCCGGAAAAACTCGCTGTAGGATGAGCGTGGAGAGCGTGCTATCCATCAGCAAAGCAGAAGAAGAATGCCTTCTCCGCACGCCTGAACCAAGTTCCAGCTCCCCGCGTAGGGAAAGGCCGAAGCGCTCGAGGGGATGAGGGCAAAAGAACAATACAATGCGCCCCTGAAGATATGTAGCAGGCTCCAAGGCAAGGCGGATATCTCCCCGGAGAAGAAATCCAAGCTAGCTTGGACCGAGCTAAAGGTGGAGGACGACCGCAGATACTACGCACAGTTGCCTCAGATGAAGGCTTCGACTAGCGAACAAGGTGGATGCGCTGTGAGCTACCAAGAGGCAGCGCTCGACCGACAATACCGCCACCCCGGCGGGCAAGCGGTAACGCAACCATCACCACCAACACCCAAAAACACGAAGCAGAGGTCAGTCAGTGCTTCGAAGATCAGTGATGTGTCCAGGAGACAGACGTAATGAGAACGGAAAGATGACTGGGGCGATGTGCAAACTGGTCCACGCGCGGCTCGTCGACTACCTGTTTGCACGGATGGAGGAAGACCCAACAGCGCCCATGCCCACTTTAGATGGTGTTGGGTGCAATGACGACCCGACGCTGAAGTGGCTGACTCAGACGGTCTGCCAACTGGAGGCGTTATGGAAGTGGGCCCAGGTCAGGAAGCTGCTCTCCAAGCAGCCCACCATACATAGACAGCTCATGTTGAATAATGGACAGTGGTCAGAGAGCAGCGAAGAAGCCCTGACAGCACTAATGGAGGCCCACATCCCAGGATGCACTGAAGTAACTGATGCTGAAACGCAACAGGACCTAGCAACCTGGACTGGACGGAATATTCCCAGCCATGCTGCAACGACCAAAGAGGTGATCACCCCATGGCTTTCCGCAAAATACTCGACATGTCTACGTACAGGCCATATCCTAATTCAATGGAGAACTTCTAGAGTTGTCTTCCCCCCAAAGGCAGGAAAGTGCAGCCATGTTAGTCCCAAGGATTATAGACCGATAAGCCTCACCTCCTTTCTACTAAAAACACTGGAAAAGCTGCTGGATCTACACATCAGGAAGGAGGTAGGAGGACTAATGTCTACTAGCCAGCATGCTTACACCAAAGGGAAATCGGTGTAGACAGCACTACATTCGTTAGTAGCTACCGTCGAGAAAGCTCTCAATAACAAAAAATATGCACTAGGAGTATTCGTAGATATATACGGAGCATTTAATAACGTGGCTACGAACGCGATAATGGATCGCCTAGAAGCGACCAATATGCACCCAGCAATCAACCTATGGATAAAGAACCTCCTGAGTTGTAGACGGGTGCAATCAGAGTGGGGCACCGCTTCCACGGTAAAGGGAGCACACAGAGGCACACTTCAAGGTAGAGTCCTGTCACCCCTCCTGTGGAATCTGGTAGTCGACGACCTTATCAAGAGATTCGAGAGGAAGGCCCCTAAAATAACAGCCTATGCGGATGACATAAGCATAATTATTACGGGAGTAACTATAGAAATTAGATGAGAATATCAATGGCACGTGATGCATGTCACATTCTGCAATAGGCAGCCCACAACATGCAATGCAGCAATCAATATCCGCCCTAACGAAAACTAAATCTACAATCTTATTTAACCTCTTAAAAACATTATTAACTTGGGTTAAGCCCGTACTAAAAAGGTCATCCAAAAAAAGACTTCGTGCAGCAAATGCACATCATAAGCTGCTCTTCTGTGGAATATATGAAGCGCTGATACACAGCGTCTCCGGCTGACCGGCAACAGACACACCAATCTGATTCAAGATAGAGTCGCCATCAAGGAGACAAATCGGATCACAGCGTAGGGTGCGTCTAACGTCCACAATGACCCCACCCCCTCTGCAGCGCTTCGTTTTGGTACAGTCTCTGTCCTTACGAATCACTTGGAAAAGGTTGGGATCAAAGAACTCGTTGTCGAAGAAGTTTTCGTTGAGCCAGGTTTCGACAAGGATGATAACGTCGAAATCGCACGTAGATGTTGCCAGACCGCTTGAGCCTTAGTGCGCATACCAGAAATGTTTTAAAAGAAAATGCGGATGGATTTGGCCCCATCCATCAGCATAGTCCCAGGAAGTAGCGGTGCCGTCCGATTAGCGGCCACGAGAGTAGGATCCAGAGGAGGGTCAGGAACATCACATACGGTAAGGCTCGTGCGTAAAACCTGTCCACACGTCGCAGTCCGAAACAGCAGCACACCATCCTCATCCCGTAAATTGGTCAGGGCGGTGGTAGGGAACACCAATCCAGGTGTTGATACCGAAGAGAGTGCTCTGAATGGGGTCCAAATCCTGAAGTGCAAGTACCTGAAGTACTGCACGCTGGTAGCCCACTAGCCACTGAGGGGGCAGCAAAGACGCAGAGGACATCCTCTACCCCAGATACGGGAAAATGGTGTGGGGCATGGGCAGTGTGTACCTGCGCCTCAAGAAGCGCCACCCCGGAGACACAGACACACACACCCTGCAGGCAGGCGAGGTCGAGAAGGACCTCGGTCTGGACACCATCGTGAAGGACGCCCAGGGTCTGGCGTTAGAGGACTCTCGGCAAGATGCGGACGGTGACCTGACTATCGTAGTCAACTCGTTGTATGCAGTTGAGCCAGCCGCCCATGACACTGAGTGTGCTGAAACCCAATCTCCATAACACTAAAATATTGTCGGCGGAGCTCCACATTGCCATGGAGCAAGGGCCCGCGGACGTAGCTTTGGTCCAGGAGCCCTGGATTGCGTCAGGCAATACAGTGGCCGGACTAAAGTTCACAAACTACAACTCGTTCTACCCAACATCGGTTAGCAGGAATAGAATCGTCTACTACCAACTTCTCTTCGGTACGGACGCCACAATTGATTCTCACCACAATGTGTGGGGAAGTCCAACAACCGAGGTAAGTCTGTCTTAGACTTTATACTATCAACTAATATAGACGTAGCAAACGTGGGCGCCAATTCTTCAAGCTTGCCAAACAAGCGAACGAAGAGATCATCAACGAGGAATACAAGATCATACTCAGAAACTACAAGAAGGAAATACGTAAGGCACAACGTAGCTCGTGGCAGAACTGCTGCTCCAACATCGAGAAAGTGCCTGAAACAGCAAGACTCAGGAAGCTACTCTCAAAGCAGCCCACCATACATAGACAGCTCAAGTTGAATAATGGACAGTGGTCAGAGAGCAACAAAGAAGCCCTGACAGCACTAATGGAGGCTCACTTCCCAGGATGCACTGAAGTCACTGATGCTGAAACGCAACAGGACCTAGCAACCGAGGAACAAAACCCCCTAACAGATCTGATAACCCACACGAAAATACAATGGGCTATAGATTCCTTTACGGGCATAAAAGCACCTGGACTGAACGGAATATTCCCAGCCATGCTGCAGATGACCAAAGAGGTGATCACCCCATGGCTTTCCGCAAAATACTCGACATGTCTACGTACAGGCTATCTCCCAATTCAATGGAGAACTTCTAGAGTTGTCTTGCTCCCAAAGGCAGGAAAGTGCAGCCATGAGGTCCCAAGGGTTACAGACCGATAAGCTTTACCTCCTTTCTACTAAAAACACTGGAAAAGCTGCTGGATGTACACATCAGAAATGAGGTGGGGGGACTGATGTCGACCAACCAGCATGCTTATACCAAAGGGAAATCGGTGGAGACAGCTCTCTCGCCTAGAGCAATCAATCTATGGATAAAGAACCTCCTGAGTTGTACACGGGTGCAATCAGAGTGGGGCATCGCTTCCACGGTAAAGGGAGCACACAGAGGCACACCTCAGCGTGGAGTCCTGCCGCCCCTCCTGTGGAATCTGGTGGTCGACGACCTCATCAAGAGAAGAGAGGAATGCCCCAAAAAAAATGCGGACGACATAAGAATACTTATTTGTTGTTTGGATCTACATCTCGGTGGTGCGACCAACTCTGCTGTATGGAATCCTAGTGTGGTGGCAAGCAACTAAAAAGAAGACGTATCACAAGCTGATGGAAAGGACCCAGCGACAGGCTCTGCTATGTATCACAGGGGCGCTGAGGTCAACCCCAACTATAGCACTCGAAACTCGGAATACTCGGAATCGATCCCCTAGATATCCACGCTCGGCTGACTGCATGAAAAGCAGCACAGCGCCTGATTGCATCGGGGAACATGTCACCCCAAGGATACGGGCACAGTTCACTTGGTAGTAGTGTTGCCAGCTACTCGCCACAAAAAAAGGACAAGGGGACCAAAAAAAGAGGGGAAAAAGGGGGAAAAAATTAAAAAAACGATAGAAAACAGGACAACTAGTTTTATCTAACATTTTTATTATATATTTGGAAGCATTTCAAATGCTTCGTCGTCAACTAGAACATCATCTTCGTCTTCATCCTTGGCATATGACGCATTTGTGCCTATTATTTTTAAATATTAAATACGGAAAAATGCTAGCTCAACCCAAAAAAAGGATAGATTTCCGGATAAGGGATGTTTGCAATTTTTTCTGGCTGACGTAGCTTAAAAAAGGTCAGATCTGTCCGCAAAAAGGCTAAATTGGCAACACTGAAATGGCAGTGACTGCAAGCTTTTTGCAGTTTTACAGACTACATAACCTCCCAAATGTGCCTCGAAGTAAAAACTAATACCTTCATGGTACCCGAAGACTGGAAAACAGGACGGGACCAGACTCAGCACCTCAACATATAAACTGACGGCTCCAAGATAGAAGGAGGAGTAGGAGCGGGCTTATCTTGCACAAACCCCTAAATAAGGATGTCATATAAGCTGCCGGACCGATGCAGCATATTCTAGGCGGAGGTTTTCGCCACCAAGAAGGCAGCAGAGGTCGCTCAGCTTACAGAGCGACCACACAATGTGGTGAACATATTCGTTGATAGCCAAGCAGGGAGGCGACGACTAAGTCAGTGCGAATCTACTGGCTTCCCAGCCACCAGGGCATCGAAGAAAAAGAGGCTGCGGACGTTCTGGCTAAGGAAGTCGTCGGGCTGGCGAACGAAAGAACCGAAAACGTGCCTATCTCCCTTAGAACGTTACAAAGCGATCTAGAGGAACACAACCACCTGCAGAACCTCGAGAACCCAGCAAAGAGCGCAATGGAAAACTAGCTCAATATCTATTGCACCTTCCACGGAAAGACTGTAGACTGCTAGTGGGAATACTCACAGGTCACTGTCTGACTGCGGCGCACGCAGCCAAGCTAGGCATCATCAACAGAGACAGCTGTAGGAAATGTGATGAACCCGGGGCTATCGAAACCCTGGAACATCTCATCTGCAACTGCCCGGCTCTCTCGCGGGTAAGGAAAACATACCTAGGCGCACCGGAGATGGCATCACTGGAGGATGCCTCCAAGAGGACGCCGAGGGAATTACTTGCCTTTGCTAAACACACCTCGATTCTCGAGGACTTCCAAACCTCACCAACAGCCCCGTAAAGATCCATTTACATTCGGATCACTAAGGGCCATATTGGCTTATGATAGTCACCCTGAGGGACGTCCGGGTTAACCTAACCTAACCGTCTCTTGTTAGTCTTTAATTAAAGCTTGAACTTTCAACAACAAAAATCTAATCGAAAGTCTTTAATCAATCCAAAATGTTAATGTAACACATATTTTTTTATGGCACTTATGCTGAAAAAGCTTGTTTTGTTGTTGATTTAGTACAGCTGGAGTTGGAAATCAAAGGATATGTTCCAGACCAAGAAAAATTATTGGCTTGTGTCGATGCTGTTTGCAAATCATGCACGATAATTTTGTTCAAAAAAAATTGGTAATTCCCCTTCAAAAAATATGGTAGCTGTATTTTTTTCATATATCTAGGACACTTTTTTCGGCATTAACTTTTTTTTCTCGAAACTTTTTTTGTGATCCCTGCAATAAACTAAGATAGCAAGACGTCTAGTGGAAACATATCCGTGGTATTACTTGCCAACTTCAGTGCATAAAATATTATGTCATGGTGCTGAAGTTATTAATCGAGCATTAGTCTCAATTGAAGAACTGTCATAGGAAGCTGCTGAAGCTAATAATAGGGATTTGAAAAGATATAGATTTCAGCATAATAGCAACATTTTGCGGGTCACAACAAATACTGACATTATCAACAGATTGTTCCATAGCTTAGACACTCTTGTCTGTAAATGAATTAAGAAAATTATTATGTAAGAAAAGAAAACTTTATTAAAAAGTGTCTGTTTTTAAATTATTTGAACAATAAATTCTTATTCCTTTGAATAATTTTTTTTTACAATTCTATTAATACTTTATTGTTTTCATATTAATAAATTGGATTGTTGTTAAGATAATCAATTTTTCTTCTGTAGTATTTTAAGGAATGATTTACTCGCATTGTATTTATTTAACATATAAATGGTTGTTGAAAGTAAAGTAGAAAAATTTTTGTCGCCTTCTTCCATACAAGTCCGAACACTGTGGAGTGTTATGAAAAATAATAACGACACTTGGCTTTGTTCCAGAAAAAGTTCTATAAAATTACTATTTTCAGTTATTTTGAAGTGATCTTCATTTTTTTATGTTGGTTTATATTTGCATTACTTAATAGCACTAAACTAAAACTTATACTTTTTTTTTTACCCGATATTTCATAGACTTTAGACTAAGTTTCCCAATGGACTGCTCTAACGATAATGTATACATATCCTATCATATTTCGTGGCTGACCAGAGTATCATATCCCCATGAGTTTTGGGGCGCTGATCAGAAATCCGAAATTAGTTTTGCTCCATCACGTCGGGTTTTTTCTCTAACCTTAAAAAACCAATAGTCGTCGCTTAAGGTATCGTTTGTAAAAATTGATTTTGCCGTCAAAATCCGTTAGCCGACATATAACCGTTAAAAAAACCAAAAATCTGTATTTGTAACAGTTTTTAATGATAAAATGGCATTTGGGATGGTACCAAACGGCAAAATTCGACATACGAAAGTTTGGTCAAACAGCTACAGCTTGGCCGTTTATCCATCGATTCTAACAAACGATACCTTAAACTAAACCTAAAACCAAAAATGCAGCCCAAAAAATAAATTTTTTTCAAGACTTTTCATGAGTTTTTAAAGTCAAAATTTAGGGGGAAAAATATTGCAAGAAATGTAAATTTGAAAGCCTAATAAGAATCTTTGAGACGGTAAGCTGCAGCTATAAAATGTTTGAGCCCGAGTTTTAGCTGCATTTATCAGCTTTTCAGAATTGCAAAGTTCAATACAACTACAGCGACCATCAGTATCTTGGGTACATCCTTCTTCGATAGGGAAAAATTTTTACATGGATCTTTTGGACTTTATATTGATAGATATTAGTTTTACTATTAGTTAAGTGTTAACATCCAGAGAACATTTTTTTTATTAGTAGAATATTTATATGGGACATGATTCACGATTCTCAGAATATTTTTCTCTAGCTTTTTGGATATTTTTGATTTTTGGCCAGGTGGTTCCTCTTGAGTCTTATGTTTTTATATTGCATTATCCATCATTAACTTAGAATACTTCAATATTTCGGCAAGTTTGAATGAAAATGGCTTATTTTTGACTTTTTTTATGTCTATGCGTACCTTTACCATTCTAAGTATCTGAACTTTGTTTGATGGATATTTTTACATCTAAAACAACTAACACTTACTATTCGCATTGGTTTAAAACCAATACGAAATATAATATGTTTTATGCGTGCGTCCGTATTATTTCGCACATCCTAAAGTATATGATGTATCGAAAAAAAATGTTATACATTTTTTCGCTAATACTCTTGGGTTTTTATACCCGGTACTCGAAGAGTAAAGGGGTATATTAGATTTGTTAAAAAAATTGATGTGTGTAACACCCAGAAGGAAGCGTTTCCGACCCCATAGAGTATATATATTCTTTATCAGCATCAATAGCCGAGTCGATATAGCTATGTCTGTCTGTCCGTCCGTCCGTGTTCATTAGCGCCTATTGCGCAGAGACTGTAAAAGCTAGACCAACCTTATTTTGTATCCAGACTCCTGTCTTATCACACTGCTACAAGTGTATTTCAAAATTTCGCCCCGCCACCTTCCGCCCACTCCAAGGACGAAAATCTGTGGCATGCACAATTTTAAAGATACGAGAAAACTAAAAACGCAGAATCATAGAAAATGAGCATATCTATCAGAGTGTTGAATCTAGATCTGATCAAATCATAAATATAGCCACAATGAAGAAAACCATTTCGAAATGCATTGTTCCCCCTCGCTCTTTCTCACACACAGGGGTGGGCGATATGCCTGATCGAATTTTTTGACGCCTAGATCTCAGAGAACATAAGAGCTAGATCAACCAAACTTTCTATCCAAGCTCCTGTGATATCAAACCGAGACGAGTTTGTTTCAAAATTTGGCCACGCCCCCTTCCGCCCACACAAAAGATGAAAATCTACAATTTTGCAGATACGGGAAAGCCAAAAACGCAAAATCATAGAAAATGAATATATTGAGAGAGTATTGAATCTGGATCAGATCGGATTATAAATATAGTCAGAAGGAACAAATAAAATTTCAGTGGCCTTTCAAGCGCAGACTCATTCCCTCTCTCTCTCTCGCACACAGCCGTAGGAAGTAGATTTAGACATGTAGAAAAAACAGATCTAAAAAAGTATGTAAACAAATATAGAAACATCTAATAGATAAAAATCTCCGAAAAAGTTAGACTTAATTTTTTTTTCTGTTTTGGCTAAAATTAAATTTTTTCCTTTTGCGAGCATGTAATAAATTACTACAAGCTCACATACATATATACTGACTGAGTACCGGGTATAAAAAAGAGCCGCGGCCGTAGACGCGGCTCACAACGTTCCCCCTCGTTTCTTTTACATTATGAAGTGCAAATATGGAACAAACTAAAAATATTTAGATCACGTCCAAATAACTGCAAAAAGAAATTTTATAGACCTTCTAACTTCTGAACAAATTAAATAAATGAAATAAACTGCATTTTAAAGATAAATCCTTCAAAATTTAGCATGCGAAAGTAGACTGTGTTCCAATGTCAGAAAGCATAACAACACATTGTCAAAGTTGAACTTCTTTCTGTGCATATTTGCCTATATAGAATACATTTAAAAAATTTTATTTTTATTTTTCAATAAAGAATTTTTAGATGTCAATTTTACAATAAAAAAAAATTTATATTTAATTTTGGATAAAATATATTTTTTTTATATTAAAAAAAAAAATGTTTCGTTTGTGAAAATCCTGTCAAATTTTTTATTTGGAAATACATTGGAAATAGCTTATAAGATGAGCTTAAATTTACAAAAGAATATTTATTTACCTATTTATTTTTGTATCTCCCATGTCAAATATATGAAATATATGGATGTATTAGTATCTGAATCTCATTTCTGGGCTGTTTTTCAAATTTGACTTAACTTTACAAAAAAATCATTATCGAATTTTCACGAGATTTTTTTTGTAGATTGAATATGAATATGAATTTTGTTCATTGAATATTCCTTTACCCAAGTTCCCAATCCCATTTTGCGATTTTGAAGCGTTTGGCTTTTATATCGATTTAGTTGACGCTATCTCACTTAGCCTCACTTAAACCGATCTAGAAGCCAAACGTCTCAAAATCGAAGAAAATTGCTAAAAGCAGTGGAGGCAAGGCCATGTCCTTGGCGGATTACGGAAAATAATCTTTTTTTTTCAATTTGACATTTTGGTGCCTCCGTCTCCGTTCCATTTTCAATTTTAATTAAACCATCACATTTGTCGCTGTTTACAAAACACAGCTGATTCATCATAGTGACCGACCTTATTTTAGGTGCGTGGTCTCACTATTTCAGTTTCGTTCCTCACACACGAAATAAATATCAGATTTCGGGCAGTAATTTTCCGCAGTGCTTCTCCGCTAGGCTTAACACCAAGAACTTTGCAAAACATGTAGTAGATTTAATAATTTTTTAAAATTTTCTGTAGCACTACTATTATTTTGAACGCATCGAAAATGTGATATTTAGCGAGAGGTCAAAATATGGCGGAAATTAAGGAAATTAATTCGATTGTTACAGTTATTTCGGAGAAAATGAACAATATGTAAAGCCCACTACACTACTATTAGCACTACTAGTATTTTGGACGCAACTGTACTTGTTTACCTGAAGTATGTACATCAGTTAGGTGTCGTTTAAAGTATCGGGTGTCAGAATCGATGGATAAACGGCTAAATTGCAGCCGTTCGACCAAACCTTCGTATGACGATTTCCGCCGTTCTGTACCATCCCAAATGTCATTTTACCGGTAAAAACTGTTACAAACATAATTTTTTTTTTTTTTTTGAGAAAAATAATGGTCGACTATCTGAATTTAACGGGACAATTCCGCACACGAAGGTTTGGTCAAAGGGCTGCAACTTAGTCATTTATCTATGGGTTTTTACAAAAAGATAGTTTAAACACAGCTCAAGAATACCTTTTTTTACCTTTCCTGAGTTTTTAAAGTGAATATTTTGGGAAAATATAATGCAAAAAATTATACAATTTTAATTTGAAAATTTCCAGACGGAAAGCTGCAGCTACTAAATGTTTGGGTCCGATTTATGGCTTCATTTGTCAGTATTACAGAATTGCAAAGTTCAATACAACCAGATGTAAGATACTTAAGTAATTTGAAAAAAAGGAGCACTACCTCTAAAGAAGCCATGAGAAAAACATATCAGTTTCAAAAATTTTTTTAAAAAACTACGCCTACGAAAAAAACCCGAATTGCTTTAAAAATGTTAAATCCCCAAATCTATCAGAAAAAGTCATTTTTTGCAACATCGGAAAACAAATAAAAAATGTTTTACCGTCTCAAATTAGATCATTTTTTGCAGTTTTTTTCTCGGAAATTTTGACTTTGAAAACTCAGGAAAAGTTGAACAAAAATTATTTCTTGAGTACATTTTTTTTTTTAGATAGGTACTAGAGATCTGCAGCGGTCCACCGCAACTACTAGTGTACCATATTCGTACAATATCATTTTCATACATGAGTACTGAAGCAACGCAACAAAAATTGATGCGGTGTTTTTTTACTCGTTTCTTTTACTGCTCATTCGTATGCGGTGCCTGAAGTGTGCGTCACATTCTGTGGCTATTTTTTCGGCATACAAGCAGGCACCGCACAAAAAGTGTGTGTAGAAAAACTACCCCGAAAAGAAATAAAATATTACGGTAAAATATTAATCTTGTACTCCCAATGTACTCAACATTTTGTCTACTTTATTTCACTATTCTGCGCCAAAACATCGCAGTAAAAAAACGTAACTCGTCAAAATTTGAGCGAGTCAATTTTTGTGCATGTTTTCAGGCACCGCATATTTTCTCGTCGGTTCACACACTTATTCGTTTCTGATGCGGTGTTTAAACACCGACCCCTGTTTTAATTTTGCACTACATAGACAGAGGGCGCGCGCAGGGTTTCAATTCTCTTTTAGGCTATCCTTCGTCTCTGAACGCAGTTCGCTGCCTACCTACTCGGGCTCATGATGAAATAAGTATAAGGTGGTCTCGTCGGTTGCCGAAGCTAGCTCGCTTCGGGGGGGGGGCGTAATTTTGAAATACACTTGTAACAGTGTGATTAGACAGGAGTCTGGATACAAAATAAGGTTGGTCTAGCTTTTACAGTCTCTGAGCTATAGGCCCTAATGAAGACGGACGGACGCACGGACGGACAGACAGACATAGCTATATCGACTCGGCTATTGATGCTGATAAAGAATATATATACTCTATGGGGTTGGAAACGCTTCCTTCTGGGTGTTACACACATCCATTTTTTCAAAAAATCTTGATTACCACTTTAAAAAAAAAGTCTTTGTTTTTGATTTTGAATAGAAATTTTGTTCAAATTCCTAATTCTAAAATAAATTCTGATTTAAAAATAAAAAAAAAAAGTTGTTACACTAATATCTACATTTTCCACAGCCATTATTAGTTTTTCTTTTAAATTTTGATTTATATCACAATTTTGGTGCATGAATTAATTTGACATTCGGTACATGCTTGCAGCAAAAATTGCAATCCGTCATTTTTATACCCGGTACTCGAAGAGTCAAAATTTAAAAGAAAAACTAATAATGGCTGCGGAAAATGTAGATATTAGTGTAAAAACTTTTTATTTTAAAATCAGAATTTATTTTAGAATTTAGAATTTGAACATTTTTATTCAAAATCAAAAACAAAGATTCATTTTTTTTTAAAGTGGTAATCAACATTCTGTACTGCCGTTTTGCTCACACTCAATACACTACAGTCGAACTTCTCTATAACGAACTTCCCCATAACGAAGTTTTCTATATAACGAACTTATTTCCGGAACACTGAATTTTCGTTCAATTTTCAGCACGTTTTGATGTCCTTATAACGACTTTTGGTTTTCCTTATAGCGAATTTTTCTCTATTACGAATTTTTTCCACATCCTGCTATTACGAAAATTTTTTTCAATTAGTTTGATTATAGTTTTCTACCAAAACAAAGGTAAAAATGTTTGTGGGAGAGTCCGGAACTATAAATGTGTTCTTCCCACACAAAAATATTAATAATTTCAAAGTAAAATAAACTTAAAACAATTTTATTATACGAATTCTATGTAACGAATTTTCCCCATAACGAATTGATTTTTAGTCGATTTTTGCGATTCGTTATATAGAGACTGTATGTGCTTTTTACTCGCACTTATTGCTAGCATATGCAAAGGGACGGGTTTTGCCGACGAGACCATCTTGTATGATTCCATCATGCTCGGGCTTGGCTTATCAGCTCGTCTCGGTCATATTTTCGGTGCGGTAATTTTATAGGAAACAATATACACAACACATTGCTTGGGTATGATTCAGCACAGTGATTCTCAAGAAAACACATACACAACTTCATGCATATTTCTTAGTTGACTCGAGCTCGTGCCAAGCTCACTTTTAGTGGAGAAATCATTTCGATTTACAGTCGAAATTCGTTATAGGGCGATCGAAACCTACTCAAAACTGAACGAAAATGCAGTGTTCTAGAACAGGGGTGCGCAGTGCCTATACTCACGATGCACATTTGTTTTTGTTTTGCACATAGCATATGGGAAGTGTGTGATCTTACTCACTGGTAAGGTTTTTTTGCACATTGACAATTACACAAACAATTTTTCACTTTTCGCTTTGCGTCAACTTTCGTTGCTGGCAAGGCAACAACAATTTTATTGCTTCGTTTTGCTGTCCCTATCCCGAATATATTTTGTTGTTGTCTCTTCGTTTGCTGTACACTGAAAAACGAAAAAGTTCACTTCGTTGTAAACCATGAGACGCATTCGTTTATTTTTGAAGAAACATGTTCCTTTTTTTTTTCTGTGTACACATTGAAATAACAAAAAAGTGATCGTTACATGTGTGAGTGCGAATTCCTTTATTTGTATTTGTGCGTGCACATCCATAAGACAGCTTTGCGCATCCCTGTTCTAGAAATTCGTTGTATACAAAATTTCGTCATGGGGAAGTTCGTTGAAGAGAAGTTAGGCTGTAATTTTAAAAGCAATCCAAAACATGTCTGATGCCTGTTTTACAACTGTAGTAGTACTACCCCTAATACCACTGTATACTTTATATATACCCAAGCCAATTACCTTGTACAAATTAGTTCGTAAGCCCAATGTGCTGTACTCTCAGCACGAACACATATGTCAATATACTCTCCTGGCAGAGAGCGGAGAGAAGAAAAGAGAATAAGAAGAATAAAATAGAGAGCAAAATCAGTTTTGGATTGAGCGAAGAACAAGACAGACGGCCGTGTTTCTCTCCAAGCTACACAACATAAATTGGTTGTATTCGATTTTTTAATATTAGTTCTTAGGAAGCATTCCTTATGGGCTAGGCTACACGCAGAGATGCAAAAAAAAGGGCATCGAAAAATAATTGCTAATTTCGAAACAAACTCGAGTCGAGAATTAATGTGCTGAATCATGCCCAAGCAACGTTGTTGTTTTTGGAATCTCGGGAGCCAGAACAGTCTCGATTCTTGCTTGTGCGAGACTGTAAAGATGAGCTGAGCAGCCGAGCCGGAATAGGTAGGGAGCGAGCGGCAGTCATCTTCAATTTTGTAATTGTAACACAACATCCAAATTGGCCAGAATGATATAAATGATAAATGATTTTTTTTTTTTTTTTCAAATTTTGTTCCAGCCCGTTTTCTTAATAAGCAAAATCCTCTGACATCCAAATTGGCCAGAAGCAAGCTTCCAAATCTACAGTATATATGATTTTTTTTTTTCAAATTTTGTTCCCGTCAGTTTTCTCAATAAGCAAAATCTTGTGACGTTCAAAATTGTAAGCAGGATCATAAACTTGATCTAATCTCCCAACTTTAACCCAGCAGTATATCCCTAGCTCACATTGATATTTTTTGACCGCCTACAAACATTTTTACTTGGAGATGTGTTTTTTGTTATAAAGAAATAAGTGAACAAATTCAAATGTTTTTCAATACATACCATGGTCTGCAGAAATTTGTCGACCCTTCATGTTACTCCATGGTAAATTATAATTCTCTTTAAGATTAAACGGCGGATATTGGAATTGCATCGAGTTTTCATGTACTTTTTATTGTGAAAAGCAAAATAATTAAATAATTTAGCTTAGTGAAAAATATAAAAACAGTACTTTTTATCATACCAGAGAATTCATCGTGGCTTGGAGAAGATAAATTTTCATACGACGCCTCATCGACTTGTTGGCTCCATGGTATATTACGCTCCTCAACCGATTTTGCTATTTGATTTTGGTTTATTAATGTTACAAAAGGAAAGACTCGCATCGGGAGGCCGAAAGATTTTACATATGTATACCCTTGCAGATGGAAATTTCCCATTAAAGCTTTAAATGTAGCCAATTGTGTTCAATCTAATTTGGCGAGCTATGAAAAACACATAAAACTAGTCTTTTGAGTATGTTTCTTCTATGGAGTCTGTGCCAGATATGTAGCTTAAAAACTCTTTAGAAAGAGACCGACGGACAGTACTAAGTATATACATATGTACATATGCTTATACATACATATGTATACTTAACGCTTTATTCCCTGGTTTGTATACCTATCGCCATAGGAATTGTGTTCTCTGCAAGGGCATATATATATATTTTGTTAATGTAATGTTTATACACACATTAGAGTCCATGAAATGTTAAATTTTCTAATTTAATATTAAGTCCGTTTTTACGTATTTAACTATTAGAAGGACTAATGTATCTCTTTCACTAGAATACCTGTATTTCCTGATATTTTCATCTGTAAACAAAAATGAATACATAATTTTAAAAATGTTCCTGCTACGAGCTGTATAAATCAAAATTTAACGAACGTATCCATATGTATGTATAAGTGCACACGCATGTGTGTACATCCATGCATGTACGCATTTGTATAATTTCATATTTTTAGATGTATACATACGTCTGTTTGTACATTCATATGTACGTATATGTATTTCAGAAAAATAAAATTACCTGATCCACGCCTGACATTTGCAGCAGTTTGCTACCTGGAAAAAGATACATGAAGGCCAAGTTTAGAAGTGTACCGTTTTTTAAACAAATTTATTGCAAGTACCTCTTTAAAACTAAATTATACAAAACTTAAGATTGGTATATAATGCTATTTAAAACTTTAAGAAAACTGAGTTTTCTACTTAAAGAACCACACAACACACAGAAACCACTCGCCCATCTACGAAGTGTATGTAGATAAAATGCTTAACGCGTCCTTAGCCGTAAATTGTTTTAGCGGCGGTGCCTCCGAGACCAGTTGCAAACCAATATGTTACGTGAACTTTTACATGAGTATACTATCGGTTTGACAATAGTGGTCCCCTACATACACCTTTGATTTGATTTAATCGGCTTTCAATAAACTTAGAATCAGGCTAACTGAAATACGACTAACAAATACAAATTCACTAATAGAACTGTTCGTGTTTTACATCGCCCACAGTAGAGTGTGACCAGACAAGAGGAAAATTAAGTTACGTTTATACCCATATGACATTAGACTTTGAAGCTGGACTAACTTGAACAATAGAGGCAGCCTTATGCAAGAAGCATGCAGTGAGAGCGAGACAGATATATGCGTCCAGTTGTTTTTCCAGTTGAGCTGGGAGCAGCGCTGCGGCAGAGATTATCGATTGCTATAGTTTCTAGATACGATTTTGCTGGCTTGGTGGCAATGTGTGTTGTATAATATCATATATGCAGTGTTTATAATTCGTAAAAAGAGGAAGAAGAAGATGAAAAATGTAAACAACTAACAATATGGCAAGCACATAGTATTTACACAGACGAAAAATGCTTTGTGCAGCTTTTTTAATAGTTCAAAATAATAATATGATTGCGTGTCACATGCTGAAACAGCAGAACAAAAAAACGAAAAATATTTGGTCGGCGAAATGGCTATTGAAACGCGAGTTAGAAGGTAAGTACATAAGGTAAATACAGGTAAGCCTGCTTTAGGTGTTTGATTTTATATCGGGTATGCGAAGAATCCCAAACGTGAGGGAAGTTTTTAACAAGATTTATAAGGAATACGGTAGCTTCCTCCGTTCACAAAATTTTTAGTAAGAATTTGTTTACAGTATACAAATGCTTCCCGCCGCAAGGCAAAACATATGTTCAACTACTGCGCGACGTTTACCAGCAATAATTTATCGATGTCTATCATGCTATCTCTCTCTTCGCAGCAAATTTAGCAAAGTCTAATGCAGGGCTCGGCACGCATACACTCAACACGCTGGTGTGTGTAGCAAAAACCCGAACATGCCTGATGGCGAAACCGGTTTACTGCTTTACACTGCGACAAAATTTGTAGGTAAATGGCAAATGTTTCATGCGGAAACTGTCGTATAAAATACAAATTATTGAAATGTCTTTCAATAGCAAATGAATCGCATTTGCAGGCAATATAATAGCATATAACGCATTGCGCATCGCCATCCATATTTTGGATGAACAAAAAATTTTCTTCCCACTTCTCGTTGAACATAATTTTCTCCCAGTGTTAAATCAAACAGTTGCGCAGCGTGGTCTTGCATTCTCCACGGCTCAGCAGCAACTGAAAACATTTTACTGCACACGCAGTCTACAAAACGAGATAGCAACAGCCGAAGTCGCATTGCCGAAGCCACACGAAGGCTTGCTGCTTTTTTATACTGTCCGTGAGCGGCAGCGCAGCAGCAGAGACTTTTTCCTATCCTCATTAGATAGGGCCGTGCCGAGCCCTGGTCTAATGTCATATGGGCATTAAACCTAGTACTCAGATAAGCATAATTTTCTTTCGACAGAATCAGGGATGATATTCGTATGGAAACGATAAAAATGCATGACTGTAATAGCCTATTTACACTACAGTGAGTTACCTATCGATAACCGAATAAACTCAATAACTCAGAACTGGTGTCTACACCATGGTGAAATTATATATAAGGTGACGTATTCGGCAGTCGTGAGGACGTTATTTTTTCAACTCGCTCTCTCCGCTCTCAGAGAGGCAAGCTCTAGAAAGAGATGGCAAGCGTTTTTCGCTCTGCAATCAATTTTTGAACAATCAGTCTTTGCTTTTGTTTTTGTATTTTCAGTTTTTTATTTAAATTTTTTATACAAAATTTTATGCGCATTTAAAAAAAAAATTCTTTTGTCTTTATGTTTAATTTAATGTTATTTGCACAATAACACACATAGTTTATTAAAAATATGCCGATTTAAAATAATAGCATATTTTCTTCATTGTACGAGTCCATTCGTAAACAATGAAGAAGAAGAAAACGAAAAAATCGTGCGCTACACAACCTCTTTCGACGACGTTGGACTGACACAAAATAACGTCCCCGAAAGAGAGCACGTATGGTGAATACGTCACCTTATATATAATTTCACCATGGTCTACACTATGCCAAAGTTGAGTTATTGAATTTTGGCTTGCAGGCAGACAAGAGCGTGCGTTGTTTTCTTTATATTATTAAATTGCACAAATATGAACATCGAGGAAGCATTTATGTTGTATTCGGCACAGCTAGATGCAATGATGGTGCGATGTATTGATTTGGCGATAATGTCTGCACAAACTATGGAGTATTTGGATAACATTTTAAATACATGCATTTGGACCCTGGTAAGAAATTGGCATTTCATTTTCAAGTGCTTCTATTTTCTATTCTATTGAATCATAATAGCAGCGATATGGATGTTTTTGGGAGGAGGACGTTGCGAAGAACTCTGACGCCTTTTTTAAGAAAAATTTCCGCATGGAAAGGCGTGCGTTCAACATACTTGATGGACTGTCGCCCAAACTCCAAAAGAAAGACACTTCTTTTCGACTGACAATCCCTCTGGAGAAGAGAATAGCCATTGCCTAGGAACCTCTGCGGAATATCGTACGGTAGTGAGTCTATTTGCTGTGTCAAAAGCCATTTCATGAACATAAATATAAATAAAAATTGAAAAAAGTACAATTTTGTTTCATTTATTTGTTTATTTATTTTTAAAAATGCTCCAAAAGTCCAGGAATGCCTGTAAGGCATTAAGTGACCAAACAAATCGCGTATCTAGCGATAAAATTGTATTAAAATTATTGTTTTTAGGAAATATTTGTTTGTTTACCTTTTTTCTCCATACTCACATATGTTTTTGTTGTTTTTTTAGTGGTGATAGTTCCACGATGGGCAGATCAGGCTTGAAATATTCGGAAAATCGGACAAACTCGATTGAAACTCAACCAAAACTCAACTTTTTTGCCACCTCTTGGGCCCCTATGCTACCCCATGTAAATGAAACTCGAGTTTTGCCCAAAACTGAATAACTCAAAAACTCAACTGTAGTGTAAACAGGCTATAATTCTTTGGACAGAAATTTCAGCTGCAACGATTTTTCAAATAAATACTCAGATCAGCTAAATAAATGACAAATTAATACTGGAAAGGCAACGATATATACTAGAAAAAGAAAGGTGGTATTATAATTATTCTATATATTGTCGTCATATAGCTTTTTTACACTGCCGCAGCATTGACGGAACTGCGGAAAAATGCTGCAAGGCGTTAACACGAAAGCCGCAGCATTTGTCAGCTGTCCGGCCTGCTAAAGTAAACAAACGAGGTGATTAAGAAGAAGAGAGCAAACGCATTTTATTGAAATTTAAAAAAAAATTATCAAAATAATGAGCAATTTATCATTAAATGTGGAAAACGGTGCATTTGGGAGTTTCACCACAAGCACCCAATATTTTTTGGAGCTTGTTAAGAGAAGTCCTTCCTCGCTTTCTGAAGCGAATGAAACCTATTACTTTAGAATTCATTGGATTGTTGGGCTATGACACTAAAATGTGTATAGACCCATTCAATACCTATTTAATGTCATTAATATCCATAATATTGGATGATATACATATATATAATTTTTTCAGCGCATATAACTTTTTTGTATGTGATCATATATGTATATTAATATAATATACCATATATACCATACAATTGAATATGAATATGTGTATATATAGTACAAACTGTATAGTCTTTAGTCGCATAGGCTAAACAAATTTAAATTAAGTTGTACGTAAATATATGAGTAAACAAATGTATATAAAAAAATTAACCTCTTGCATGTATTAAAATGGACAATCAAACTTAAGGGTTAGTCAGCTAGGGAAAAAGGCGCTGGAAAAAAGAGAGAATGAAAAAAAAACACTCACTCCGGAAGCAGCACAACCCAACGCAGGTGGGTATACAAATCGGACGAGAGAGAGACGAAAAGTGGCAATAGGAAAGGAGAAAATAACAAAAATCGAAGTGTGGTGCGATGTGTCGAGACTAACGAATCGAAAGATCATAGGTTCAAGGCCTGCAGTACAAATTTTTTTTTTGTGTTCTTAAATAATTTTTTTGTTTAGTTTTTTTAAATACATTTATATTTATTTTTCTTCTTAAGCAGGCCAACCACAAGCGAATTTATTCCACGCAAGACTGAACTATTTATATTCCGCCGAAAAACAAAACAGAGAAAATATGTCATGTTTGGAGTGTTAAATAAGTGAAATTCCGGTTTAGTGCTGGACTTTGACGGTTTTTTTTATTGAAAATTACGTTAATAGATTAATACCTTATAAGATAAGACAACAGGATAACGGGTCACGTTGGGAGGAAGTACCATCGGGAGCGAACACCACAGGTCCCAGTTTAACAGGTCCCAGATTAACCCTATCAGCAACACCAAGACCATCGCTAAGAGAACCCCGCCACCACATAGAGTATGCAGGCCAACTGGAAAGAGAGGCAAACTACGCAGGAGGAAAAGCAAAGCAGAGCCCCAAAAAGCAAAAGAGAGAGAGTTCCGAGGGTCCGCAACGGAGAGCGGCAACAGTAAAGGAAAAGCAACGACGCCGAAGCCAATACCCAAAAATAAGCGGAAGAGAGCGAAGCCCAATCGCCGACGCAGCAGCAAGAGAGCACTACGAACCCTACGAAAAAGGTCGTTTCTATAAGACAAGCCGCAAATAAAGATCTTTAAAATCGAACCCTCTCGGAATTATTTTCTCCACTATTTTTCCTCACGCTCCCGTAAGTTAACTGTGGCTACGGCGTGACGATATCGCCTGCTAATTCTAATCCCGTAGCAATTCACGTAAAAATCCCATCCTCTGGAAGAACTTTGGTGAGTGATACCGTAGCGGGAAAGCCTAAGGCTGACGCGACATCCGTGAATCGGATTCCTCATTCCTGTAGAAGACTTAATTATATACAAATATATATATTAAATGAAAATTATTTGCTTATTCACAATTTGCACGTTGAATACTTTAATGGACAATTATTCCAATGGGAGTTATGTATGAAATATATTATATGTATATATTTACATATGCATATCCGCGCATTATATTCATAGTTTTTATATTAAACAAAATTATCATCTAGAGCATATACAAAACGAGGGGGAACGTTATGAGCCGCGTCTGCGCCGCGGCTCTACTTTATACCCGGTACTCAGTCAGTATATATATATGTGAGCTTGTTGTAATTTATTACATGTTAGCAAAAGGAAAAAATTTAATTTTAGCCAAAAAAAAAAAAAATTTAAGTCGAACCTTTTCGGAGATTTTGATCTATTAGATCAGGGGTGCCCAAAGCCAGCATACGCAAGAGCAATCACCAACACTCACAAAGAAAAACACGAATACCAAGAGGCGAACGATTTTTTGTATTTCAATTTGTGCACTGGAAGAAAAAAGTTTGCATACATTTTCACTAATGTGAAAAATAAGGTTTACCAAATGATTAAATTTTGTATTCAAAATCAATTTTGTAGGATATATAATGCACTGCTATTCGCAACAATAGTTTTGAGCGAAAAAAAATGTACTCAAACATGCGCTATTAAACATTTTGCCGGCAGGTTGAACACAAAAAAGGTTTTTTTCAGTGCAAGCTCGAAGATAAGGCAGAAGCAAAATGAGTAAGAAAACAACAAAAGCATCGAAATTGTTGTTGGCCAGCTTGCGTTCGCGAGCAACGACGATCTACACAAGCAAACAGTAACGGTTTCGGTTCCACGCATAGCATACACACATATAATTTTTGCATGTGTTAGGTTTTTTTATTCTTGGTGCCGTTCATGTATACGTTCTGTGAGTTCCTATCCCAAGAGTAAAAACAAAAACAAAGCGAGCCCAAGAGTATAGGCCTGGGCACCCCTGTATTAGATGTTTCCATATTTGTTTACATACATTTTACACATCTGCCATTTCTACATGTTTTTATCTACTTCCTACATATACATACACGGCTGTGTGCGAGAGAGAGAGGGAATCAGTCTGCGCTTGGGAGGCCACTGAAATTTCATTTGTTCCTTCTGACTATATTTATGATCCGATCTGATCCAAATTCAATACTCTGATAGATATAGTAATTTTCTATGATTCTGCGTTTTTGGTTTTCCCGTATCTTCAAAATTGTAGATTTTCATCTTTTGTGGGGGCGGAAGGGGCGTGGCCAAATTTTAAAACAAACTCGTCTCGGTTTGATATCACAGGAGCTTGGATAGAAAGTTTGGTGGTTCTAGCTCTTATAGTCTCTGAGAACTAGGCGTCAAAAAATTCGATCAGGCATAGCGCCTACCCCTGTGTGTGAGAGAGAGCGAGAGGGAACGATGCATTTCGAAACGGTTTTCTTCATTGTGGCTATATTTATTATCCGATCTGATCCAGATTCAACACTCTGCTAGATATTGTCATTCTCTACGATTCTGCGTTTTTAGTTTTCTCGTATCTTTAAAATTGTGCATGCCACAGATTTTCGTCCTTGGAGTGGGCGGAAGGGGGCGGGGCGAAATTTCGAAATACACTTGTAATAGTGCGATAGGACAGGAGTCTGGATACAAAATAGTGTTCCTCTAGCTTTTATGGTCTTTGAGCTATAGGCGCTAATGAAGACGGACGGACGGACAGACGGACAGACGGACGGACAGACAGACATAGCTATATCGACTCGGCTATTGATGCTGATCAAGAATATATATACTGTATGGGGTCGGAAACGCTTCCTTCTGGGTGTTACACACATTAATTTTTTGCACAAATCTAATATACCCCTTTACTCTTCGAGTACCGGGTATAACAAGTGTTATTCTGATATTATAAGGCAATTGTCTTCAAAACGTGTCGACTCTAAAAATACTAAAGTAAAGGGTGACAAGAGCCCAGAAATCCAAGAATCTTAAACGAATTGACAAATTTCGTTCTACCAGGCAGCAATACTTAAACAATGTACCTGAGCATATATGTGCACCCATACATCCAAATACGCTGAAGCAAGACAAAATAAAACAGAAGCCAAAAACCCAAGAACTGACAATGCCTACAATCAAAAATTTGTTGTGTATAATAACACACACACACCAATGCCATTCCTTCGTTGCTGTCGGCTTCGGCTAGCGCCGCGTCATGAGCCGAACAGTTGCTGTACCGAGCCGAACGCTTGGTACTGCAAATCTCAGACTTCGCTTGCGACATCCGTTTGTATGAAATGTCTCATCTATGTACTGTATGGTTAGTGCTAGTACTCAGACGAGCAAAATTTTCTTGCGCAAGATTCAGGGATGATATTCGTATGGAAACGATAAAAATGCATGCCTGTAATTCTTGCGCAAGAAATTTCAGCTGCAAGAATTTAGCAAATTTGTACTCAGACAAGCAAAATAAATGACCGATTAATACTGGAAAGGCAACGATATATACTAGAAAAGAAAAGGTGGTATTTTCTGCGCTCGACTGAAAGATAGAATTATTCTATATTCATTCGTCAACGGCACACGTATGTCGACATCAACATGAAGAAGACCACGAAAGTTTCAGCCGGCTGGAAAATTGCAATAATGAAAACAAATTGAATCTCATTGAAGCCGATTATATGGATATTGTGTCTTATCAATTTTATAAACGATACCCATTTTATTTATCTATAATTTAATAGATACTGATTTATCTAATATTGCGGAGATTTTATGTTCTTTGTCGTGCTCCAGCGCCACAAAGTCCTTAAATAGTACATTTCGGCTTGCATAAAGCCTAGTACTCAGACAAGCAAAATTTTCTGGCGCAAGAAAGTTGCCTATATTTTGCTGTGTGACCAGTGTGACCAGATTTGCATGATCTACGGTTACACTGTTTTGTGTTTGTTTACAAATAAAATCAGTTGAAAATTAAAATTTTGTCAGAAAGCCAGCCGGAATGAACTATTTATGGGTTCTGTGGCCCTGGAGAACGACAATGAACATGGATACCTCCTCAATATTGGATTAATCAGTATCTATCAAATTATAAACATATAAAATGAGTAAATTGATAAATGGCAATATCCTTTTAATCGGATGCAATGAGACAAAATTTTTGTTTATTATAGCAATTTTCTAGCCGGCTGTCACTTTCCTGGCTGATCTCCCCAAGCCGCTAGCTATTGTTCTTTTTCATGTTGATGTCGATACACGAGTGTCCATGACGACAGAATTTAGAATAATTCTATCTTTCAATCGAGCCCAGCAAATATCACCTTTTCTTTTCTAGTATATATCGGTGCCTTTCCAGTATTAATCGGTTTTTTTTTTTGCTTGTCTTAGTACTCATTTGCAAAATTCTTGCCACAGAAATTTCTGTCGAAAGAATTACAGGGACCGGAACCGGAACCTGGCTGTATATGTATATATATATTGGTCCGAATCTTGGGACCAAACAATTGAGATAAAAAATACCAAAATTTCTCTTGTGATATATTTTTATTTGTTGGGTCAGCAATAGTTGACTGAAATCGTTTTATTTTTTCAATAAACAGTTTCATGATCATCCATTGACAAATATTATGTCTTATTCGATGTTTTAAGCAAATCCAAATTCTTGAACGAATACCGGTAATAATACTCTGACTGCACATTTTGCAACACTTAAAATTAAATTTCACGCAGGGTTGTATGTCGATAACTTTACTTTGAATGCCGAGTAAGAAGAAGGAAAGTACGCCACCTCATCGTCATTCATCAATTTATTTATATTGAAATTCACGACATGGCAAAAGCAACGTTTTTTTATTTTTTATTCATCGGATATGTTTGGCCAATTGACAGTGTTATGTTTAACTTGGCGCCCAACACACAAAAGTGCCTGAAAGAAGACATCCAGGCAAATCAATTGGTAATGGGTGAATATGAAGTTTCCGATGTGCCTGGCCAAATTATCGACTATGTTGTAAGTTTGATTATTATTATTTAAAACAAAGTAAAAAAAAAATTTAAAACAAATTAGGCCCGTGACACAAAAGGACATATATTGTCACAAAAGGAGCACATTACCAAGGGAAAATTCAGTTTTATGTCAGAAGTATATGATGCCTACGAAATATGCTTCATATCAAAAGTACCACCACGTATGTAAAAAAATGCATTATACCCAGAAACCTTGTATAAAAAATATTTTTACAGATCAAAGAGGGATTCCGCAAGAGGTGTCGCTGGTGACAAAAAAAGGTGTAGAAACTAAAAGCTACGAGGGTGTAAGTCCAACTGATTTTTTTAACGGGTAGCACGTTCAGATTTAAACTCGTATTTTATAGATTGGTGAAGCTTCCAAACTAAAACCTCTTGAAGTCGACCTTAAACGCTTGGAAGACCTTTCAGATTCCATAGTGCGGGATTTTATTCTAATGCGCAAACGAGAGGAAGAAATGCGTGACACAAATGGTACAAGTTAAAACAAGCACAACCAGCAAAATACTATGACAATTTTTAAAAAAATTTTTAATTTTCTTATTGCAGAAAAAACCAACAGTCGAGTTCTTTTCTTTAGCATTTTCAGCATGTGCTGTTTGCTTGGTTTGGCTACGTGGCAAGTCCTGTATCTGCGCAGATATTTTAAAGCAAAAAAACTTATTGAATAGTCTAACACATAAATCAGCTCTTAACTTTCGTTTAAAATAAATTCAATAATTAATAAAGAGCACATGTTTATATATTTAAAATATTCCCAGCTCTTCATTTGAAATACATAATTTAAGATGGACGAATATAACATACAGTGGCCGAGTATGCATGGATTGTTCATGTTCATTACTTTTTAATTTAAACGACTGTAAAATCTTCAAAATAAATTAATCCTTGTGATTTTTTCAAAGTTGATTATTTAATTATATAACAATAAAAAAAACCATAACAATTAAAAGAGATCGGCTTTAAGAGTTTACAGTATTTTCTGAAAAAGTCACGTCTGGAATTTTTGGGGTACACACATTTCTTTATAAAATTTGGAAAATTGTTTTCCAAAATATGAAGATAACATTCTTTCTTCATTATTCCGTCGATTTTAACAAACGAGCTAACGTCCTATGAGTGGAAGGCGCGAAAAGCTCTGCCACAGGATTTGCATGACGAACCACGATTAGGCAGAAACGCCCTGCCGTCTGACAAAAATGTTGCTGCGCGTCTTATATTTAGCAAGGATCAGAAGAACTGGAGCATGGAAGCTTGGAATAAGGTAAGATGAGACCAAAATAAATCGCTTTTAATCTGATGGCAAGGAGTACTACTGGCATCTCCGCCCAAGTGACAAGCTGAACAATCTGGTCAAGGAAGCAATGAAGCATGGAGGAGGAAGCCTGATGGTGTGGTGCTTCTCCACGTGGTGGAATGTTGGACCATTGTTAACATTATATATATTACGATAACTAAAGAATATATAAAGACAAAAATCACAAGAATTGATTCATTTTTGAAGATTTTGCAGGCGTTTAAACGGAAAAGTGATGAATATGTATCCATGCATGCTCGAAAAAAAAGAATACTTTAAGGTACAAGTAACTGGGACAGTCTACACAAATTCTTGACGTAATTTTTTTTTTAAACGGTTGTTTCCTTTAGTGGAAGTACATTATCATTGTCAGGACTTTTGCAATCTTCATTTTTGCAAGAAAGAATACCATTCTTGTCTTTCATGTTTTTAGTCGGACTAGTGAAGACGGGCTTCATACGAATGTAATGCGACTTGACAACCAAACTGCTCGAAGAACAACAAGTATCAACGTTTGATTGTTCCATCCAAAGACTATCATCATTCAAGATTTGATGCTCTAAGACCTTCAAAGATTCCGAAAGATATGTGCCTATAACAATAAAAAAAACTAGATTAGAAATTGAAATTCTTTAAACATCAGACAGTAAAACCACATTTGAATCTCGTGAATAATAATTTTGTTTGTTTATAATCAAAAACTGTACAATACCAAGATATTGCATCAGCAACAACAAATACCATTTCAACGATACCATTTCCTTCGCCTTTGACCGCGGCTCCGCTGCCTACGTGGCTATAGAATCCTACAACAAAGACTGTGTACCGGACCGAAAAGTACGTCGTTTCTGCACCTTTATAATTGTTGTAGGATTCTGAGACCCAGACGAGCTGCACAAACGAAGCCGTGTAGGCGGCGGTCAGAGACGAAGCATAGGTGAATAGAGAATTGAAGCCCCACGCGTGCACTCTTTCTACGGGGCGTAACGAAAAACGCCGCCAAAGAAAAGCTTTTTAGTCCCACATGCAATATCTGGGTATTGAATAGTCTTTGGAATAATTAAAAGTCTAACATGCACGTGGATCAATAAAGTTTAGGCACACCATAATTCTCAAACTTTCTTTGAGCATAATTTTAATACAACAAATTTAGTTGGATATAACGTACGATATTTAGTAACGCGTTTGAAAGATTTGATAATATAAAATAAATGTTAATGACATTTAATTTAGGTATAATATTGAAACATTAACGATTGGTCTACACATATGCAGTATAGGAGAACGGAGTATATTTTTATACTTTCCTTCTGTATTTTATTTGGTAAGGGATTTATCAAAATTGTTTTCTTAGTTTTTCCTCATTTTAAATAATTTAATAAATCTTAAAATACATTTTATTATTGGGCGCTTTTACAGAATTTTTTTAATACCGTTGGGTGAGCCTAGGCTTTTTTAATTCATTACATATATATACATACATATATGACTAGGGGAAAAATCTTTCCAAATTATTTTGGTGGTTTAGAGCACAAATACGCAAATACAAATACGCAAAACAATATTACTAATTAAATAGTTAAAATAATATAAACAAATTTTAAGGTATATTGTACATTTTTATTTTCTTAAATAGATCAACTAAGAATAAAAAATATATAAATTCAAACGAAATTATTAAAAATTTACATATTCTGAATCGTTTCCACTGCGAAAAGAAATAAAAGATATTACATGAAATAAAATTAGTTGTCAAATAAATGTATGAAAAACGGTTTTTGCTGAATCTATACACATATTGTATGTATAATACTTATAGATGTAATTTTTCAACAGAAAAACAACTTTTAATTTGCTGTTATAATAATGGTCCTATGGTCAATTTTATTTTAAATAATCTGGAAACATGCATCTTCAGAAAATAAAAACTTTAAGTTGAAAATTAAAAATGTTAGACCTGTCCAACCATATTTATTTTATATCTTTCAAATCTATATTCGGGTCAACATATTACAGATGAAATAAATAGAATAATAGTTTACTTAAAAACTGGTGTTTTTTTTAAAGTTCGTTTTGTTGAGTTTTGAAAAAGATATTTAATTAAATAAAATTAAAAAAAATCGTCGATCTCTTCTCGCGACTTTTTGGAGGCTGTATGTTTTAAAAAAAATATTTATACGAGGGCCGCCCCAGAAATGGCTGACCTAGCACAGTAGTGTTGGAAAATGTTCACAAAAATATTAAAAAGGGGAAGTACCGACTATTAAAAGCTTAAGTTTGAAGTTTGGTGCCTTTACCTTGCACATTTTTTTTTTGGTCGATTTTAATAGAGAACTCTTGTTACTGATTTGCAAACATGGACAAAATTGGTCATTTCATATAAAAGGTCTTAGTGCAAAGGAGCTGGATTCTACCTTATGTACGTAATTCTGCTCCCTCGTTTACAACAATAAAATATTGAGTGGCTGAGTTTAAGCGAGGTCGTTTGAGCTGCGAAGATGAACATCGCAATAGGCGTCCAAATGAGGTGACCAGTTCAGAAATGGTGGCCAAAATTAAAAAATGTGTATTCAGTGACCGGCGATTAAAAGTTCGTGAGTTAGCTGAATGTGTAGGCATTTCAAAATGTGCTGTACATCGCTTATTGACCGAAAAATTGGACATGAAAACGTTATGCGCAAGATGGGTGCCGCGTTTGCTGACTTCAGAACTAAAACATCGTCGTGAGGATGTTTCCATCATGTGCTTCGCTATTTTTAGGAATGGATGAAACATGGGTCCATCAGTATACACTTGAGACGAAAGAACAGTCAAGACAATGGACTGAACGAGGAGAATCGGCACCAAAGAAGGCGAAGATTGTTCCATCTGCTGGAAAGGTCATGGCGTCGGTTTCTTGGGATGCGCGCGGGGAATATTATGCGAACTTGTTGCAGCGTTTACATGATGAAATCCAGGAAAAACGACCGCATTGAGCGAAAAAGAAAGTGTTGTTCCATCATGACAATGCGCCGGTTCACACCTCTGCCGTTGCAATGGATAAAATAAATTAATTAAAATTTGAATTGCTACCTCACGCCCCCTATTCGCCAGATTTAGCTCCCTCTGATTATTTCTTATTTCCAAACTTGAAAAAATGGCTCGGAGGGAAAAGAGTTGGCAAAAATTAAGGTTAATGCCGAGGTTAATGCCTTCACAGTTCTTACTATAACAAAGGTATCGAAGCTATTGAACATCGCTGCAAAAAGTGTATCGTCCTAAAAGGATTCTATGTTAAAAAAAAAAAATGATACATTTTTGTGTTTTAGTAGTTAGGTCGGCTATTTCTGGACGGCCCTCGTATATATTTGAATAAATTTCAAAACCCTCGGAATCGAATCGTCTTAATACCTTCATTTTTCAAATTAGAGTATTTCTATCCAGTAAGCCGTTTTCATTTTATATACATATTAAAATCTAGGACTGATGGCGAAAAATCGAAAGTTTATAATTATATATTAAATGGTTCTACAGTATTTTAAATGCAAAGTTGAACTGTAGAAAGGAAATGTGTAGATTTTCCTTATGTTTTTTTTTGTGTTGGGGAATATAAAAGAAATGTATACGAACGAATAGCTTATATGTTATGTTAATTGTGTTTAAAAATAATATAAAAAAACATTGTCTTTAAACAAGAAATAATCTCCAACAGCAGAGATGACCTTGAATACTTGTTTTTAACAAAATGATTTAATAAAAGCAAACTGGTGTTAATTAATATTACAACACATAGGGATAGCAATTGTGGTGCGTCTTGTGCGAGATGGATAAGCACTTGAGGAGCACACGTTTTTAACATTTTCAACATCACCTTCCCGAACAAAAGCGTCATCATCCCCCAAAGAACGTTTTGATGACTTCTCTAAATTTTTTAACCTAGATTTCAATTGGTCAGGAGTTACAGTCCCTCTAGGTTGTTTTTCTGAGTCAAGATTGCTTGATATTGCTATTTTTCCAGCAGCCAAAGGGTCCAATTCCGTATTTTTAGTTTCAAAATATATGTCTTGTGACAGTCTAGGATCAAACGGATTGCGAATTCGGTTTGACATTGACGTACATTTACTTGTCATCTCAGGATGAGGTGAGTGGGACTCATTGCTTTCTGGAGTATATGGATCGTCATGACCATGTTCAATATCTGTGTTGAGATGCTGTTGATCGATAGAGCTGTCTTGAGCGAGCAGAAGGAGCTCCGAAAAAAGCTTGTGTTGGTACGCAGCTGTCTGGGTTTTTTTTATATTATGGCATACGACGCAATTTATTTCATCAGTTCTTTTCATTTGATCGTAAAATTGCAAACTTTTACTAGATAATTGTGCACACAAACTCACGCAGATATTATCAGAATCAATTACATTAATAGTTATATTCGGAAAATTCGAGGAAGTAATTACTTCTTCACTTTGACTTACTTTTAAGGAGTCGACTACATTACGTACATCGGTTACATTTGTAAGCTTTGCACTGCTAGGTAAGTTTTTACATTTGCAAACAGTTTCACCAAATAATTTATTGGAATAGGAACATGTGTTTTTGACTGTGGGTAGAGGTGATGTTGGGCTGTTTTCGCTTTTTGCATAAGTTTGTGTGTAGGTGCAAACACAAGATCTACAAGTACCTTTGTTTGGCTTTAGACGGACACTTAAGTAAATAGGCTACATGATAAAAGAAAAGAGATAATAATTATTAGACTGATGAAAAATAATTTTCAATATTCATAGAATTCAAATAGTATTATTTACTACACCGTGCGACATTGATTTTGTACTTTGCACGAGACAAAAAGTAGGATGTAGGCCTGGTTGAGTACACCACCCACTTCTTAGAAGTCGCAACATACCACCAAAATCTATTTAAAAAATGTAGAAACTGCGATTCGTTGACCTCGCACTTTCATAAGCTGTACACGGGAAGAAAATTTTCAAAAATAATCTTGACATACAAACAAGTTTTTAAATTGTCAAATTTAAGGAACGTAAAAAATGGTAGAATACTTTAACTTCGGCTTAATATATCTTCAGGTATAGACTTTATATGGACGCAATTTAAAAGTTAGATGAAAAGTCATACAATTCTATTGTCAAATTATGCAGTCACCAAAACGCGGTTTGTGAATTAAAAAAAATTTCTTGGGGTGATATATCAAATAAAAAGTTTGTTGATGTGATCTATTCAATCAGGCCTAAAACTTAATATTTGTCTGGTACAGTACATTCCATAAGTTTTATTTTGTCGCACTTTGTTATTTATATTAATCTGAATGTATTTATTAAACGTTATCTTGTGAAAATCTTTAAATACCCACCATGAAAGAAAGAAACTTAATTTATAATTAAAACGAAAACTCGAGTTTTATCCAGAAACTTGCGATAAGCTTCATTGCTTCTGTTTACGCTCCCGAAAATTTTAGAAGTCGTAGTCAAAGCAGAGCCAGAAAACGAAAGAGCGAAAAAGTCATCAAAAGGAAAAGAGACTCCAGATGCGGAGAGATTAAACTTGTCAGTTTTCCTCGTTTATTTCGTAAAAATATGTTCTTTCTACGAGTTTTTTGGTTTTAAACTACTGCGACTAATTAAATTACATATACAATCAAAATTAATAAAATACAAAAAACAAAACGGTTGAACCGTTTAGGAGATTTTTATATATATATATAGATTAGAGTACATATCTGTTTCTATTTTTGTGTACATTTGTTTTAAACATCTTTCAGATCACCGTAAACAGCTTCTTCACCAAAATTGGGTAGGAAGCAGAAACATGTCTCCTGGGAGATCCCTTTGAAGGATCAGGGGTCATCTAGCGTGGAAAGCTCGCTGCACAAGAAGAGTGGGGGTCCTTCCGAACCAATACCAGGGGCCGCACGGTGCTGGAGGCTTTTGCCTCTCTGGGCATCGTTTTGCTGTGTTAATTTTAGCGATTTCTATCGATGGTTATTGCAATGCGACCTTGTAATACAAATGTCACCCCAAAAGAATGTATGTACGTATGTGCCTGATTTTTTGCTTTTTTGTATGTGTTCAAAACTATTATTTTTCTTCAATTACATATGGGCATTTCCAGAAAAAGGTCCACATTTGCGCAGATATTATAAAACCAAAAAAACTTATTGAATAGTCTAACACATAAATCAGCTCTTAACTTTCGTTTAAAATAAATTCAATAATTAATAAAGAGCACATGCTTATATATTTTAAATATTCCCAGCTCTTCATTTGAAATACATAATTTAAGATGGACGAATATAACATACAGTGGCCGAGTATGCATGGATTGTTCATGTTCATTACTTTTTAATTTAAACGACTGTAAAATCTTCAAAATAAATTAATCCTTGTGATTTTTTCAAAATTGATTATTTAATTATATAACAATAAAAAAAACCATAACAATTAAAAGAGATCGGCTTTAAGAGTTTACAGTATTTTCTGAAAAAGTCACGTCTGGAATTTTTGGGGTACACACATTTCTTTATAAAATTTGGAAAATTGTTTTCCAAAATATGAAGATAACATTCTTTCTTCATTATTCCGTCGATTTTAACAAACGAGCTAACGTCCTATGAGTGGAAGGCGCGAAAAGCTCTGCCACAGGATTTGCATGACGAACCACGATTAGGCAGAAACACCCTGCCGTCTGACAAAAATGTTGCTGCGCGTCTTATATTTAGCAAGGATCAGAAGAACTGGAGCATGGAAGCTTGGAATAAGGTAAGATGAGACCAAAATAAATCGCTTTTAATCTGATGGCAAGGAGTACTACTGGCATCTCCGCCCAAGTGACAAGCTGAACAATCTGGTCAAGGAAGCAATGAAGCATGGAGGAGGAAGCCTGATGGTGTGGTGCTTCTCCACGTGGTGGAATGTTGGACCATTGTTAACATTATATATATTACGATAACTAAAGAATATATAAGGACGAAAATCACAAGAATTGATTCATTTTTGAAGATTTTGCAGGCGTTTAAACGGAAAAGTAATGAATATGTATCCATGCATGCTCGAAAAAAAAAGAATACTTTAAGGTACAAGTAACTGGGACAGTCTACACAAATTCTTGACGTAATTTTTTTTTTAAACGGTTGTTTCCTTTAGTAGAAGTACATTATCATTGTCAGGACTTTTGCAATCTTCATTTTTGCAAGAAAGAATACCATTCTTGTCTTTCATGTTTTTAGTCGGACTAGTGGAGACGGGCTTCATACGAATGTAATGCGACTTGACAACCAAACTGCTCGAAGAACAACAAGTATCAACGTTTGATTGTTCCATCCAAAGACTATCATCATTCAAGATTTGATGCTCTAAGACCTTCAAAGATTCCGAAAGATATGTGCCTATAACAATAAAAAAAACTAGATTAGAAATTGAAATTCTTTAAACATCAGTCAGTAAAACCACATTTGAATCTCGTGAATAATAATTTTGTTTGTTTATAATTAAAAACTGTACAATACCAAGATATTGCATCAGCAACAACAAATACCATTTCAACGATACCATTTCCTTCGCCTTTGACCGCGGCTCCGCTGCCTACGTGGCTATAGAATCCTACAACAAAGACTGTGTACCGGACCGAAAAGTACGTCGTTTCTGCACCTTTGTAATTGTTGTAGGATTCTGAGACCCAGACGAGCTGCACAAACGAAGCCGTGTAGGCGGCGGTCAGAGACGAAGCATAGGTGAATAGAGAATTGAAGCCCCACGCGTGCACTCTTTCTACGGGGCGTAACGAAAAACGCCGCCAAAGAAAAGCTTTTTAGTCCCACATGCAATATCTGGGTATTGAATAGTCTTTGGAATAATTAAAAGTCTAACATGCACGTGGATCAATAAAGTTTAGGCACACCATAATTCTCAAACTTTCTTTGAGCATAATTTTAATACAACAAATTTAGTTGGATATAACGTTCGATATTTTGTAACGCGTTTGAAAGATTTGATAATATAAAATAAATGTTAATGACATTTAATTTAGGTATAATATTGAAACATTAACGATTGGTCTACACATATGCAGTATAGGAGAACGGAGTATATTTTTATCCTTTCCTTCTGTATTTTATTTGGTAAGGGATTTATCAAAATACATTTTATTATTGGGCGCTTTTACAGAATTTTTTTAATACCGTTGGGTGAGCCTAGGCTTTTTTAATTCATTACATATATATACATACATATATGACTAGGGGAAAAATCTTTCCAAATTATTTTGGTGGTTTAGAGCACAAATACGAAAATACAAATACGCAAAACAATATTACTAATTAAATAGTTAAAATAATATAAACAAATTTTAAGGTATATTGTACATTTTTATTTTCTTAAATAGATCAACTAAGAATAAAAAATATATAAATTCAAACGAAATTATTAAAAATTTACATATTCTGAATCGTTTCCACTGCGAAAAGAAATAAAAGATATTACATGAAATAAAATTAGTTGTCAAATAAATGTATGAAAAACGGTTTTTGCTGAATCTATACACATATTGTATGTATAATAATGTAATTTTTCAACAGAAAAACAACTTTTAATTTGCTGTTATAATAATGGTCCTATGGTCAATTTTATTTTAAATAATCTGGAAACATGCATCTTCAGAAAATAAAAACTTTCAGTTGAAAATTAAAAATGTTAGACCTGTCCAACCATATTTATTTTATATCTTTCAAATCTATATTCTTCTCAACATATTACAGATGAAATAAATAGAATAAAAGTTTACTTAAAAACTGGTGTTTTTTTTAAAGTTCGTTTTGTTGAGTTTTGAAAAAGATATTTAATTAAATAAAATTAAAATAAATCGTCGATCTCTTCTCGCGACTTTTTGGAGGCTGTATGTTTTAAAAAAAATATTTATACGAGGGCCGCCCCAGAAATGGCCGACCTAGCACAGTAGTGTTGGAAAATGTTCACAAAAATATTAAAAAGGGGAAGTACCGACTATTAAAAGCTTAAGTTTGAAGTTTGGTGCCTTTACCTTGCACAATTTTTTTTTGGTCGATTTTAATAGAGAACTCTTGTTACTGATTTGCAAACATGGACAAAATTGGTCATTTCATATAAAAGGTCTTAGTGCAAAGGAGCTGGATTCTACCTTATGTACGTAATTCTGCTCCCTCGTTTACAACAATAAAATATTGAGTGGCTGAGTTTAAGCGAGGTCGTTTGAGCTGCGAAGATGAACATCGTAATAGGCCCCCTATTCGCCAGATTTAGCTCCCTCTGATTATTTCTTATTTCCAAACTTGAAAAAATGGCTCGGAGCGAAAAGAGTTGGCAAAAATTAAGGTTAATGCCGAGGTTAATGCCTTCACAGTTCTTACTATAACAAAGGTATCGAAGCTATTGAACATCGCTGCAAAAAGTGTATCGTCCTAAAAGGATTCTATGTTAAAAAAAAAAAATGATACATTTTTGTGTTTTAGTAGTTAGGTCGGCTATTTCTGGACGGCCCTCGTATATATTTGAATAAATTTCAAAACCCTCGGAATCGAATCGTCTTAATACCTTCATTTTTCAAATTAGAGTATTTCTATCCAGTAAGCCGTTTTCATTTTATATACATATTAAAATCTAGGACTGATGGCGAAAAATCGAAAGTTTATAATTATATATTAAATGGTTCTACAGTATTTTAAATGCAAAGTTGAACTGTAGAAAGGAAATGTGTAGATTTTCCTTATGTTTTTTTTTGTGTTGGGGAATATAAAAGAAATGTATACGAACGAATAGCTTATATGTTATGTTAATTGTGTTTAAAAATAATATAAAAAAACATTGTCTTTAAACAAGAAATAATCTCCAACAGCAGAGATGACCTTGAATACTTGTTTTTAACAAAATGATTTAATAAAAGCAAACTGGTGTTAATTAATATTACAACACATAGGGATAGCAATTGTGGTGCGTCTTGTGCGAGATGGATAAGCACTTGAGGAGCACACGTTTTTAACATTTTCAACATCACCTTCCCGAACAAAAGCGTCATCATCCCCCAAAGAACGTTTTGATGACTTCTCTAAATTTTTTAACCTAGATTTCAATTGGTCAGGAGTTACAGTCCCTCTAGGTTGTTTTTCTGAGTCAAGATTGCTTGATATTGCTATTTTTCCAGCAGCCAAAGGGTCCAATTCCGTATTTTTAGTTTCAAAATATATGTCTTGTGACAGTCTAGGATCAAACGGATTGCGAATTCGGTTTGACATTGACGTACATTTACTTGTCATCTCAGGATGAGGTGAGTGGGACTCATTGCTTTCTGGAGTATATGGATCGTCATGACCATGTTCAATATCTGTGTTGAGATGCTGTTGATCGATAGAGCTGTCTTGAGCGAGCAGAAGGAGCTCCGAAAAAAGCTTGTGTTGGTACGCAGCTGTCTGGGTTTTTTTTATATTATGGCATACGACGCAATTTATTTCATCAGTTCTTTTCATTTGATCGTAAAATTGCAAACTTTTACTAGATAATTGTGCACACAAACTCACGCAGATATTATCAGAATCAATTACATTAATAGTTATATTCGGAAAATTCGAGGAAGTAATTACTTCTTCACTTTGACTTACTTTTAAGGAGTCGACTACATTACGTACATCGGTTACATTTGTAAGCTTTGCACTGCTAGGTAAGTTTTTACATTTGCAAACAATTTCACCAAATAATTTATTGGAATAGGAACATGTGTTTTTGACTGTGGGTAGAGGTGATGTTGGGCTGTTTTCGCTTTTTGCATAAGTTTGTGTGTAGGTGCAAACACAAGATCTACAAGTACCTTTGTTTGGCTTTAGACGGACACTTAAGTAAATAGGCTACATGATAAAAGAAAAGAGATAATAATTATTAGACTGATGAAAAATAATTTTCAATATTCACAGAATTCAAATAGTATTATTTACTACACCGTGCGACATTGATTTTGTACTTTGCACGAGACAAAAATTAGGATGTAGGCCTGGTTGAGTATACCACCCACTTCTTAGAAGTCGCAACATACCACCAAAATCTATTTAAAAAATGTAGAAACTGCGATTCGTTGACCTCGCACTTTCATAAGCTGTACACGGGAAAGAAATTTTCAAAAATAATCTTGACATACAAACAAGTTTTTAAATTGTCAAATTTAAGGAACGTAAAAAATGGTAGAATACTTTAACTTCGGCTTAATATATCTTCAGGTATAGACTTTATATGGACGCAATCAAAAAGTTAGATGAAAAGTCATACAATTCTATTGTCAAATTATGCAGTCACCAAAACGCGGTTTGTGAATTAAAAAAAATTTCTTGGGGTGATATATCAAATAAAATGTTTGTTGATGTGATCTATTCAATCAGGCCTAAAAATTAATATTTGTCTGGTACAGTACATTCCATAAGTTTTATTTTGTCGCACTTTGTTATTTATATTAATCTGAATGTATTTATTAAACGGTATCTTGTGAAAATCTTTAAATACCCACCATGAAAGAAAGAAACTTAATTTATAATTAAAAAGAAAACTCGAGTTTTATCCAGAAACTTGCGATAAGCTTCATTGCTTCTGTTTACGCTCCCGAAAATTTTAGAAGTCGTAGTCAAAGCAGAGCCAGAAAACGAAAGAGCGAAAAAGTCATCAAAAGGAAAAGAGACTCCAGATGCGGAGAGATTAAACTTGTCAGTTTTCCTCGTTTATTTCGTAAAAATATGTTCTTTCTACGAGTTTTTTGGTTTTAAACTACTGCGACTAATTAAATTACATATACAATCAAAATTAATAAAATACAAAAAACAAAACGGTTGAACCGTTTAGGAGATTTTTATATATATATATAGATTAGAGTACATATCTGTTTCTATTTTTGTGTACATTTGTTTTAAACATCTTTCAGATCACCGTAAACAGCTTCTTCACCAAAATTGGGTAGGAAGCAGAAACATGTCTCCTGGGAGATCCATTTGAAGGATCAGGGGTCATCTAGCGTGGAAAGCTCGCTGCACAAGAAGAGTGGGGGTCCTTCCGAACCAATACCATGGGCCGCACGGTGCTGGAGGCTTTTGCCTCTCTGGGCGTCGTTTTGCTGTGTTAATTTTAGCGATTTCTATCGATGGTTATTGCAATGCGACCTTGTAATACAAATGTCACCCCAAAAGAATGTATGTACGTATGTGCCTGATTTTTTGCTCTCGTGTATGTGTTCAAAACTATTATTTTTCTTCAATTACATATGGGCATTTCCAGAAAAAGGTCCACTACGACGAAAAAGGTAAAAGTTGATAAACAAATGTTTTTTTCTTTTATATTGTTAAAGAAATATTTGACTTAAAACAATATAATGAATTCACAGCATATTTTTGTTTTTGTTGTAAAATATTGGCAAAGAAAGTCACACATGTATTTTTTTCATTTTTGGCTACTTTTAATGCTGGTTTTGCTTTTCGTTGTTATTTATTACATATTCATGTTATGGTTGCAATCTTCTTTCAAGATATTAGTACCAACAACAAACTAATACGAGAATAGAAAAACAGATAAGGCAAGCATCGACAAACGGTACATTTTTGTGTTTCTTTCCCCTGCTATTTCTTTGTCACATTCGCGAGCCCAAAAATGCATTTTTCTTCAGTGCTTCTCATACAGTCGAAGGAAGTAGATAAAAATAAATATTTAAAGCAAGTTAATTGCGCTTAACTTAACTCAACAAAATATTTTGTGTTTTCGCCCCAGAGAAAGTTCTTATTTCAAATAAAAGTTTGTCGCGTTCGCCATCGTAAGTTAGACATGTTAGAACAAAAAAGTTTTGTTTCCATAAATGCTTACTTTTTATGCAGATGAGTAAAAGTAATAATAAACCAGCATCACGACGATATTTAGAAACAATTAACACAGTTCCCCCGTCAAGCGCCAGAAGTATCTAGACAATGCTGCAATTTGATCAAAGATTCCTGTCCCATACTAAGTGGAAATCTTGTCACGTTGCAAATGACTAGAAAAACTTTTAAAAATAAATAAAATGATGATAACATACCCAAATTATTTCTAAAATGGAAAACTACATTATTTTATTATGGTTTAAGAGTATTTTCTTTCAAATTACTCGGCACATTTCGCAGACTTTCGCATTTGGCAAGATGAAGTCAAACATGACTTCCATTTTTCGTCACGTTCGCGATGCATTGTTTTCTATAAATAATTGGAAAACGACAAGTCTTCAAAGCTTGTCTTTTATAATGAAAATAGTGTTGATAAAATGCATTATAATCGTTAGAAAACATTTTTGAATATGTCAAGTTTTGCCATTTTTTTTTTCATTGAAAGCCGTACAAATATTACTTTCGCGATCCTGGAAATACCCATATGCAATAAGCACTGAAGTATAATTCAGTTTACTTCATTATGCTGGCTGACTTCCACCACGTTAAACGAGACGGAAGGAGCCAACGAGATGGCGGCCAAATGGGCAACAGCAGTGGAGGGCGCCTGCTACCAGAGCATGCTTGAGAAAAAGCCGTTCTGGGGGCACCTCGAGCCGGAGTTTTGGAGCATAGAGCATAGTGCGCACATTGTTCCCACGATAGAGCAACAAACCCCCACGTACTGAAAATAGCCCGGAGGACATCTGCGCAGTCACAGAAGACAGTGTGCTGCAGGCAAGCTGGCTTTATCGCTGCTTCCGGAGGAAGTTTCTGCTCTGTTCAACAAATGCCTCCAAGAGGGGACGTTTCCCGAGATGTGGAAAAGACAACGGCCGCTTTTGCTATTCAAGCCAGACTTCTGCCTCCTTCTGCCTCTATCTGCCTCCTGGACACGATCGGGAAGGTCTTCGAGAGGGTCTCCCAGAACTAATACGGGTTCAGGACAGGGAGGTCGGCGCTGGGCGCCATTATGTAGGTTGTGGAAACAACGAAGAAGGCCATTGCTGGGACACGGTGGAGAGGTGGCATAAAGTCCTACTGTCTGGTGGTGACCTTGGAGTGCGTTCAATTCGGCTGACTGAGGTCAGAGTCTGGAAGCACTGTGTGCATTCAACATCCCGGGCTATCTGCTAAATCTAGTGCAAAAGCTATTTTAGCGATAGGGTCCTCACCATGGGCACGAGTCTGGGTTCCAGGAAAGTTCTATGCAAAGTCTCAGCCGGTGTCCCTCAGGGCTCCCTGCTCTGGAACGTCATGTTTGATAGCGTCCTAAGGCTCTTAAAGCCAGCCAACACCAGTCTGGTGGGTTTTGCCGACGACGTGGCGATAGTGGTGGTAGCCAAGAAGCGTGCGCCATAAAAGCCATAGAGGAGTGGATTGCGGCCGCAGGACAGCAGCTGGCTTCTCAAAAAACGGAGGCTCAGGATCGCTCAGGATCGAGCCGGAAAGTAGTCGAGACCGCTAGAGTGAAAGTCGGTGAGACCTCGATTTCATCACAGAAGACTATAAAATACTCAGGCGTTCTCATAGACACACGCTTGTCCTTCAAGGACCACTTGGAGCACGTGCCTAGGAAGGACAGCGGAACTACAGGAGCGCTGTGTAGGCTGCTGCTAAGAACAAGAGGACCGAAGCAGGCAACGAGGAAGCTGCTGAGGAGCGTCGTGACGTCCCGGTTGCGGTGAAAAATTACATCCGAGGGGTGGAGGCAGCGTACAGACTATGCGCCGTGAGGACAGCGTGCTCGTTCCAGACCATTTCGGGCGAAGCAGCGCTGGTCATCGCTGGGCATGTTCCGCTCAGGGAGCCGATTCGGGAGAGGAAGGAGGTCTCGCACCACTGCCGAGCTGAAGGAAGCCGCTAGAAGGAGCAGTATAAAGGAATGGCAGATCCATTGGAACAGGTCAACCAAAGGGCGCTGGACCCACAGGCTCATCCCGAACATAGCGTGCTGGGTTGGAAGGAAGCACGGGCAGGCAGATTTCTACCCTACCCAGGCTCTGAGCGGTTATGGCTGCTTAGGCATGAGGCATAGGACTGGTGCCCCGAGTGTATTACGGGCATAGTGGAAGAATCGCAGCATGTCCTCTTTGAGTATCAAGGATTCGAACACGAGAGAAAGGCACTAGAGGCAGCAGCAGGGGCTCGAATCTGCGTCGAGACTTTGGTACCTCTGATGCTGGTAGACTCCAAGACATGGGAAGTGTCCGCGTAGTTTTCCTCTAGTATGAAGCGAACGCTCAAGTCGCTGGAGAGAAGACGGAAGGAGCAGTCAGAATAAGTATTCACGGGTGCTACTATGCCTTGGGGCAATACTGAACATCGAGGGGCCTCCAGACCTCGGTCCGTACATATCCAGGATGCAGCAATATTGCTATTATATATTAAGTACTTATATATTAGTAATAAATAAATTACATACCCCAAATGTAATATACCCCTACACTCTTCGAAAATCGGTTATAGTTAAGTTTAGATATTCAGAGTGGTAAAGGACGTAGATCGCAACGTTAATCATAATGTTTTTTCCTAGCGGAAAAATGCCGAAACATTGAAGTGTTCCAAGGTAATGATGGATAATACAATAAAACACAAGACTAAAAAGAAATCAAGGGAGCGAAAATCAAAAATATCCAAAACTCTTGAGATTCCTGTGGTAACCCCCTTTTAAATCGTCTAATAAATAAACGAGGGGGGACGTTGTGAGCCGCGTCTAAGGCCGCGGCTCTACTTTATACCCGGTGTAGATGTAAAAGACAGATGTAAAAAAGTATGTAAGCAAATATAGAAACATCTAATAGATAAAAATCTCCGAAAAAGTTAGAGTTCATTTTTTTTTCTTTTTTGGCCAAAATTAAATTTTTCCCTTTTGCGAACATGTAATAAATTACAATAAGCTCACATACATACATCAGTAAAATTGATATTTGTGCAACGTGTTTTATTAAGTTTTTTAAAAACCCTTGCTGGTTTAATTTTTATAATTATTTTTAATGTATAGTTACAAGATATGCACAATTAGGGAACTTCAAATATTTGAAATAATTTTTTATTTTATCAAGAAAATATTAAATTTCGACCCCATCGTATACCGTGCAACATGTACAGGAGCGTTGTCCTGCTGGAACATCCAATCCTCGCCATGGAACTGTTCGGCAAATGATATAAGTTCGCTTTCGAGGAGATCCGTATATATCTGCGCATTCATCCGACCTGGTACGAAACATATTCGAGGCTTTCCAAGGGAGCTAAAGGCAGCCTAGACCATGAGTGAGCCACCACCATGGTTGCGTCTGTGAAAAGTCTGACGGTGATGCCTGGGGTCTCGCCAATACTTCTGGTTTCCATCCGGGCCGTCTAAGTTAAACTTTTTCTCATCGCTGAAAATTACCTTTTCAAATTCTGTGTCCCAAAACTTATATTTCTCATAAAAGGCAAGTCGGGCCATTTTATGTCGATGCAATAGTTTTGGTATTGACACCTTTGCCTCATACCGGAGATTTAAATCCTTTTTGCGAATTTGTTGCTCCCGCTGCCGAGTTATTGGCAGGCTTAACAGTGCTTTAATTTGGCTCGAATGTGCCAAAGCTCGAATGTGGCGCTTAGTGCGCTCATCAACCTTAGGAACAGCCCCTTTACGGTTGTTCTGAGCATATTTTAGCCGACACCTTAAAAAGTTTGTGACGGTATTTCGATGCCGCTTTATTGTTTTCGTAATAACACCGACTTTGACGCCACAATCAACCATAGTTTTGATATTTATCTGCTCTTCCTTTGACAATTAATTCCCACGACGCATATTAAATGATTATTAATTTAATTCACGACAAACCACAACGATATCAAAATTAATAAGCTTTGATTAAATTCCCTTAACGATTTAATTCGTTATCTCGGCGAGATCATTAGCGTGTCCCACTCAAAATGTAAAAGAATAACTTTGCACAAATATCAACTTTATATGGAACTCATGACTTTGTATTCTTCTTAATGCTAACGGTACTAGAGATCGAGAGCTGATAAGAAACAAATGCTTGACGAAACATCACAAAGCAAAGAAGATAAAACGTACGAATTTGAAAAGTCAATGCCGTAGTTAACGTAACGGTATTGTCGAAAACAAATCTTGCACAAATATCAATTTTACTGAGGTATATACTGACTGAGTACCGGGTATAAAGTAGAGCCGCGGCCGTAGAAGCTGCTCACAACGTTCCCCCTCATTTCGTCTTTCTTTTGCTCTGCTCATTCAATGATCGTTTCGATGAGAGCGAGAAAAATAAAAGTCATTTGCGTTGTATGCTTGTATGTATGTGTTTCTTACGACGCCGCTGTCGAAGCCTACACACATTACTTTAAAATTCTTTACAGATTATGAAAGAAAGAAATGACTTATTTTACATATAATGGATATGGTAATTTTGTATAATATACACTACAAGAATATAATGATATAATATAATAATATAATATAATATAATATAATGTAATTCATAAATAGCTTCACATTAGAAAAATTGTCTGTAGGGTATTCTGCGTCACATCAATAAGCAGCACTCAGCGAGCGCCTCGCATTGTATGCGTGTTTTTGCATTTGTATGCGTGTATGTATGTGGTTTTTTTGGTTAAACGGTCAACTGTTATTTGCGAGCTATGGAATATATGAATGAATATAATGGGCGGATATACATATGTACATTTTTATTTAACATATATATATATGTATTTATATATTATATATATATTTGGTTTGTTTTGCGTTGCGTATTTGAAGGTATAAGTATAGGTACATATCTGTCCGTCTATCCGACCATCTCTCCGTCCGTTCTAAGACTCTAATATTTTTATTTTACTTGAACTCTGATCTCCAGACGTACCCAATAATTTCTCCGAAAGTCAAATGCTATTCTTTCGAAGCAGAACCAGCAGAAAAAAGTTAAGAATATGTTTTCTATGAGCATTGCAGATGTGTATTTCAGAAAACCAATTGCTGTATCTCACATCGCTTTCAGTTGGTAAAATGCATTGGTTAAAAATAATTTGCTTGATATTTCGTATATGGGGGGTTTTTATACCCGGTACTCGAAGAGTAAAGGGGTGTATTAGATTTTTGCAAAAAATTAATGTGTGTAACACCCAGAAGGAAGCGTTTCCGACCCCATACAGTATATATATTCTTGATCAGCATCAATAGCCGAGTCGATATAGCTATGTCTGTCTGTCCGTCCGTCTGTCCGTCCGTCCGTCTGTTCGTCTGTCCGTCTTCATTAGCGCCTATAGCTCAAAGACCAGAAAAGCTAGAGGAACACTATTTTGTATCCAGACTCCTGTTTTATCGCACTGTTACAAGTGTATTTCAAAATTTCACCCCGCCCCCTTCCGCCCACTCCAAGGATTAAAATCTGTGGCATGCACAATTTTAAAGATACGAGAAAACTAAAAACGCAGAATCATAGAGAATGAGCATATCTATCAGATTGTAGAATCTGGATCAGATCGGATAATAAATATAGCCACAATGAAGAAAACCATTTCGAAATGCATCGTTCCCTCTCGCTCTCTCTCACACACAGGGGTAGGCGCTATGCCTGATCGAATTTTTTGACGCCTAGTTCTCAGAGACTATAAGAGCTAGAACCACCAAACTTTCTATCCAAGCTCCTGTGATATCAAACCTAGACGAGTTTGTTTTAAAATTTGGCCACGCCCCCTTCCGCCCCCACAAAAGATGAAAATCTACAATTTTGAAGATACGGGAAAACCAAAAACGCAGAATCATAGAAAATGACTATATCTATCAGAGTATTGAATTTGGATCAGATCAGATCATAAATATAGTCAGAAGGAACAAATGAAATTTCAGTGGCCTCCCAAGCGCAGACTGATTCCCTCTCTCTCTCGCACACAGCCGTGTATGTATATGTAAGAAGTAGATAAAAACATGTAGAAATGGCAGATGTCAAAAATTTATGTAAACAAATATGGAAACATCTAATAGATCAAAATCTCCGAAAAGGTTCGACTTAAATTTTTTTTTTTGGCTAAAATTAAATTTTTTCCTTTTGCGAACATGTAATAAATTACAACAAGCTCACATACATACATATATACTGACTGAGTACCGGGTATAAAGTAGAGCCGCGGCGCAGACGCGTCTCATAACGTTTCCCCTCGTTTGGAATATATTGTTGTGTATTTTGACTAAATAAAAAAATTCGTTCTGTGGGGCCTTAAGCTTTAAATTATTATTAATGTTTTTATTAAATAAAAATGGTTCTGAATTTTCGCAGTGCACAATGTTGTCCTTAAAAAGTTATCTACAGGTGTCGCAACTTTTGTTGTGATTTGTGAAACACAAAACCTGTAAAACACCGCAATGCGTTTAGTGGGATAAACATCCATAGGTTTGGATATATCAGGGCTATCGTTATTGCAGTTTTCTAAGGCAAACTCTTGGCAAGGTAACTGTCCGTTTTTCTTCGAAATCTCGACTTCCATTTCTCGCTTTGCTTCATCAATTACATTTATAAGTATGTGGTCATCATCCGGCTCACAATTCCCAGTTGTACTTTTTGAGGTTATGATTTTCATTGACAACATTTTTGAAATTATTGCGTTGAATTCGAAGAGCATTGGGTTATTGTTGGTAACCCCTCTACTTCTTATTAGGTAGAAAGGGTTCTCAAATGCATCTTGATTCAAAAATCAAAAAGTAAACATTTGAATTTTCATTCCATATGTCTTGTGCAAGCAATAATATTGACTGGACTGTTTCCAATATACATTGCTGGGATACCGACACTTCTCAAAATAATCTTTCATTGCAATAATGTATTTCTCCACATTGTTATTTTTTTGTAAAGCTGACTTCATTGGGTTCATATCAGATAGATTACACTGGTCGACAAAATATAACTTTTTTTTTGTTTTAAAGACCACACCCTCATTTTCTTATAGGATTTTTATCGATACAAGGAAATTTTGAGAAAAATTTAATTATGGTTCCGAAAAACCCTGTTTTTGCTCCTCTTCGATCACGTATAGAGAATAATCCTGAGGTGATAGAAGTCTTTAATTGGGCTTAAATTAAAGCTTGAACTATTAACTACATGAATCAAGTCGAAAGACCCTTGAAACAGTCCAAATTTTCATGTAGCACTGGTGACGAATAAAACACTTCGATGTTCACGGAACACAAATGCTTTATTTCCATTTTTGAGTGGACTGTATTACTTAGGTTTTCTTATTTTTTCTCTACGCAGCGTTCATGTCCATCATGTTCTCCAGTAGTCTTTTTACTTAACACTCAAAAATCTAAAAAGTGCGACGCAGCGCGACAGAAAATACTAAAACCAATGTGGGAAAATTTAGTGTTCAAAAATACAAAAGATATACAAGCAATTCTATAATAGCTGCAATGCGCTCATCAACATCCACAACTTTTTCATGTACGCCAATTCTCTTCTTCCACTCAGAGCGGTATGACTCTTACTTATATATTATATTGCTCTTTTGGACGATTTTACTGTAACTTGGTATTTCGCGGCCTGTAACGTTTTTAATTATGATTAGCTTGGTATCTTTGTCGATGATTCGCAGTTACGAAGAGTCTTAGACTCTATCCCTTCGGTGGTCAATACATTTGGAGGCAATTGCTGATTTCGACTAATCGATTAAACCCGACAGTGATGGCGTTTCTGCCCTGCTGCTTCGCAACTGTGGTGTTGCTTTTTGTGAACCCCTTAAAATTCTCTTCTGTAATTCTTTGTCAACGGGTCGGTTTATTGCAAAGTGGAAGGCTGCCAAGATTACTCCCGTTTTTAAGAAAGGTACTAGGAATTGTATCTCTAATTATAGATCAATTGCCAAACTCAGCAATGTCTCAAAACTTCTTGAGCGCATCATTGCCAAAAAGATCTCTTTCCTCATGAAGTCATACATTAGCCCAAATCAGCATGCTTTTATGCCAGGTAGATCAGCTACCGCTAATTTGGTAGTCTTTAGTAACTTTTGCACACATGCCTTTGAAGTGCACTCTCAAGTTGATGTGGTGTACACTGACTTTGCTAAGGCCTTTGACAAAGCCTCCCACTGTGCCCTAGTAGCCAAGCTGCATCGGTTGGGGATTCATTCGAGCCTGCTTAGTTGGTTCATTTCATATCTTGAGCAGCGAGAGTATGTTGTATTGGTCAATGGAAAACAGTATTGGTCAATGGAAAACACTCGGACCCATATCTGGCTACTTCCGGCCTCCCACAGGGAAGTGCTCTTGGTCCGTTGCTATTCGCTATTTTTATTAATGACATATGTCTCAGCATTAAAGCTTCTGAGCATTTGCTTAATGCCGATGATCTGAAAATCTTCCGTTCCATCAAAACTTTAGGGGACAGCATCCTTCTACAGCGTGACCTGGATGGAGTCGTTCGTTGGTGCACACTTAATTCGCTCCCTCTCAATGTTAGCAAATGTTACTTTGTGTCCTTTAGCAAGTGTGTATTCAATGTTCAGGCCTCGTATTCGATAGATGGCCTTCCGCTTTTGAAGCAGACGGAGACACTTGACCTAGAGGTCTTGTTTGATTCAAAATTTCTTTTTATTAAGCATTTGAACTTCATTTTGCCAAAAGCCTATGCCATGTTCGGCTTTATTACGCGTAATTCATCGCAGTTTAAGGACCCATATACGAGGCTAAGTCTTTATGCATTTCTTGTGCGCTCCCGTCTTGAGTATGCTTCAGTGGTTTGGAATCCCACGGGGGTCGTTCAGATTGCGCGTGTCGAGAGATTACAAAGGAAGTTTTTGAAGTTTGCACTCCAGTCTTTGCAATTTTCCAGTCCGGTGCCGTCCTTTGAGTGCAGATTGCGCCTCGTGCATCTCTCCTCACTTGAGGATCGCAGAACCATTGCGGCTCAGCTATTTTTATACGATCTATTAGTGGGTAACATCGATTGCCCTTTCCTGCTTAGTAGGATTGGCTTCAACACGCCTGCCAGGAGCCTTAGGGACAATGCACTTTTCGCTGTTGATCTCCACCGGACCAACTATGGGAATAATGAGCCATTGTGTAGGGCGCTTCGTCATTACAATGCGCTGCCAGCTGGGATGCGTTTTGACTTTTGCCACGGGAAAGCATCCGTCAGACGGTTACTGTCTGATTTTTTCATTTTTTAATAATTAATTTGTTGTTCTCTCTTTTCTTTGTTTAGTGTTTATTGGTTAAGATAGTTATAAGTTAGTTTAGCCAGTTAAGGTTTAACCGTTGGCGAATAAATAAATAAATAAATAAAAAATATAAAGTTTAATCGACATTTTCTCCATGCTATTTATTTTAACTGCAAATCATCGACAAAGATACCAAGTTTTAAGCAAATCGTATTTAAAAGCGTTAGAGACCGCGAAATACCAAGTTACAGTGAAATCGACCAAAAGCGCCAATAGAATTGATAATTGGAGGTCTGATTCGTGATCAGCGATGAAAATCCTATAAGAAAATATGGGTCCGATCTTAAAAACATTTTGGCTGTCGACCAGTGTTATTGCTGTTTAAGCAGTCAAACAATTTATTAACCCTTTCGAAAGAAATAGCTGTTGAATATGCTACATCTCTGCAATCATCGAATTTTTCACTGTTAATTCATGTTTTAATTGCAGCGGATACCGTGTGGATAAATACTTGTGTAGCATATTTCACTTTCATCTTTTCAAAGGAATTGGGGTCTATATGTTTACGTGTTAATTTAGAACATAATCTAGTTGAATAGTTATTGGTATCAATTTCAAACAACTTTTCAACTATTTTCCATGATACTGTTCCATTAGGTGTTTCGATAAAATGTTTCATTAGGATGTTTCGTAAAGATTTTATCATATGTGGAACATCATAGATGGCAAAAATGTTATGACCTTAAATGTCTAACCTTAAAATATGGTCTTGCTAAGCTCACCCCATAAAAGGCTCCCCGGTTATTTAAGCCTTGGTCGCATACAATTGCTCTAATATTAAGACCCAATTTATGAGCGGCTTTAGTATTACTTTCAATTGTTTCTTTTAATTTTAATGTTGCAAAATAGTTCAATAGTTTCAAATTCACATAGAGCCCTCTAACCATGAATACAGAAATTTGTTTTCACAGTTGAGGTGTTTTTTTAACACCATCATCCACAAACCTTTCTACGTCATCTCGATGAGAATTATAATGTAGGACCTTTCTAATTGAGATTTCATCTAAAATTAAAACAGCGTGCTGACTTTTTTTTATCCAATTTTGAAAATATTTTAAGCAACGTGTTTGATAAATTTGAATTTATGCCTGGTACCAAACATTTTACTGGAGCCAACCTACCCAAAGATGATTTGGACGGAAATTCTAACCCCAAATCATTTCGCATAAAATCATATAATATAATATATTATCATTATTATCTATCATTGTAAATATGTTGACCCGTTTTTTTTACGCTAAGAACTTCTTAAATTTGTGTCTCTTTAATAAAGATTTCAGCATATGTACCTTCTTTCTATAAAGTTGGACTTTTCTTTTTTTTTAAGTTCTTGAGACATTTCCCAATACTTATTTTTGTAAAATAATTAATTTTTCTCCTTCTTCAAGCAGTTGGGACAAAATTCAATATTTTGGGTAGGCTCATCAAAACCAATCCTCAACGGGCTCCATGGCGATGGAAGCTGAACTTTCCATTTCCACGCCAAAAGTTTATTTTTTAAAGGCATACAATTATTCAATTTCATCGTCATTGTTTTTGGCGGCCTGTGGATTAATCATATTGAAATTCAGTGCCTCAAACAAATTCAATGTTGTCAAAGCACAAGATTTAAATTTTGTTGCCAAAATACTTGTTTTCAAAATGTATATTACAAATACGCGCTTTATTCAAATTTACATCGACACTTAGGTTACATTTTCCAACCCACAGCTGCCGAACATTTTCATTTGTAGGAAATTTGAAGAGGCGTACAGGAAAACTCTATAACGCACCTGCCACCATATTTTTCTGTGATCCTTATTTGGTATTTCCATAATGTAATATAATATAATAATAATAATATGATATTTATAAGAATAAGATATATATACATAAGTATGTAATAATATAATAGTAGAGAACTAATAATAATATAATATTTATAAGAAATGTGTATATAAAAAAATATTAGAGTAGTAATAATAAAAAAATATAAATATTAATATTTATTAATATTTATCATTAATATCATGCCCTGCATGAACAGGCAACCGAATCGATTCTGTGGGATTCGGGAAACGTTTCGTTCGGTCCGAACGAATCAGCGATTCGATTCGGATCATTTTCCCAAAACGGACTGAACGAATCCGGTCTTGTCGTTTTTACTGTGTCAGATCCGAACAGATACGTTTTTTTTCTCTTTTACTCTTCCTTTGATTTTCTGGTAGAGAGAACGTGAAAACAATACGAAAATTTGCCGGCTGTTTGCTTTCCCGTCTGCTTGAAAATATTTATTTGTGTGTGTTTCTTTGTTTGACTGTGTTTGTGCATCATTACGCATTATCTCTTGCCTTTGAGCAAAGCAATAACCAACAAACACAAAAAAATGTGCACCAAAACCGGTTTTTTCCTTCCGTTGCTTTTGTAAATAGTGTGTACCATGCGTACACGTGGAGACAACTGCAAAGTGCGCACAGTGGAATATGTTGCCAATACATGGATTAATTAAATTGATGCCGTACTTTAAGAAATATTTACAATTGGTATACCCGGTACTCGAAGAGTATAGGGGTATATTAAATTTGTGCTAAAAGTGGATGTGTGTAACACCCAGAAGAAATCGTTTCCGACCCCATAAAGTATATATATTCTTGATCAGCATCAATAGCCGAGTCGATATTGCTATGTCTGTCTGTCCGTCCTCATTAGCGCCTATAGTTCAGAGACTATAAAAGCTAGAGCAACCTAAGTTTGTATCCAGACTCCTGTCCTATCACACTGTTGGAAGTGTATTTCAAATTTTCGCCACGCCCCCTTTCGCCTACTCAAAGGACGAAAATCTGTGGTATACGAGAAAACTAAAAACGCAGAATCATAGACAATGACCATATCTATCAGAGTGTGGAATCTGGATTAGATCGGATCATAAGTATAGCCACAATGAAGAAAACCATTGCGAAATGGATCGTTCCATCTCGCTCTCTCTCACATACCGGGGTGGGCGCTATGCCTGATCCGAGTTTTTTGACGCTTAAATCTCCGAGACTATAAGAGCTAGATCAACCAAACTTTCTATCCAAGCTCCTGTGATATTAAACCGAGACAAGTTTGTTTCAAAATTTGGCCACGCCCCCTTCCGCCCTCACAAAGGACGAAAATCTGTGGAATCCACAATTTTAAAGGTACGTAAAAACCAAAAACACAGAATCATAGAAAATTACCATATATATCAGAGTATTGAATCTGGATCAGATCGAATTATTAGTATAGCCAGAAGGAACAAATGAAATTTCAGTGGCCTTCCAAGCGCAGACTCATTCCCTCTCTCTCTCGCAAACAGCCGTGTATGTATATGTAGGAAGTAGATAAAGACATGTAGAAAAGGTAGATGTAAAAAACGTATGTAAACAAATATCGAAACATCTAATAGATTAAAATCTTCGAAAGGGTTCGACTTAATTTTTCTTTTATTTTTTGGCTAAAATTCAATTAGTCCCTTTTGCGAACTTGTATTAAGCTCCTGGGCTCACCATTTGCAGCCTCACTAGTTCCTGGGAGAAACGGGGGCAAGAGAAAAATATGTGCTCCACATCTTCATCAGCTCCGTGCCCGCAATAGCTGCAGTACGGGTCGTCTGCATGCTTGAAGCGGTGTAGGTACTGCCTGAAGCAGCCATGCCCTGTCAGCAGTTGACACAAGTAATGGTCAACCTGACCTCTCCTTCTCTGCAGGCGTGGGCTGAGCTGTGGGATGAGCCGCCTGGTCCATCTTCCTTTCTGTGATTGCTCCCAGCGTTGTTGCCACCAGGCTACGTTTGCCTCTCGCCGTTCACTGGCTACCGTCCGCCCGCTCTGTCGCTCGTCCGCCAGAAGGTCTAGCGGGACCATGCCTGCCACAGCAAGTGCAGTGTCCTCAGACACCTTCCTGAAGCAGCATGCAACCTTGAGGGCACAGCGTCGGTACGCGCTTCTGCTGTCTCTGCTGTAGGTGGGCACCTTCATTGCTGGTGCCCACACGGCTTATCTGTACAGTAGTATGGAGGTGACCACCCAGGCGATGAGTCCTCCCGCATTGGCCATCATCCTGTTTATGGCCGCCGTTAGCTGTGGCTGCCTTCGCGCTGTCGTACTCTAGGTGGGCCTTAAGGTAAGCCTATGGTCCAGCATTACCCCTAGATATTTTGGCCGTATTGCCGATTCTCACGAATGCCTGCTTGACCTTCTTCCTGCTTCTCATTAGCACAGCCTCTGTCTTCTTCTCCGCCAGGTACAGTCCGTTCGTTGCGAGCCAGGAAACTATTTTTCCGATTTCCGCGCTGCACTTATCTTCCCGTCCCGTATATGCTTAGCCATCGTTACCAGAGCGATGTCGTCAGCGAAGCCCACCAGCGTGCACCCTTCCGGTAGTGTGAGCCGTAAGATGTCGTCATACATAGCGTTCCATAAGGTCGGCCCTAGGACCGAACAATGCGGGACGCCTCCGGTAATAGGGTGCCGTCTGGTGCCATCTTCCGTTTCATATAGCAGGACCCGGTCAGAGAAGTAGCTTCTCAGCGTCAGTATGAGATGCTGTGATATGCCCCTCCTGGCCAGGGCTTCCAAAATACTGTTCTAACTGGTCGAGTTGAAGGAGTTTCGTACGTCTAGCGTACAAATTAATTTATTAATACTCCCGTTTTATAAGTGCCGAGGCTTAGCCAACGGCAATGAAAGACGAGATGTGAATTTAAGCGTTTATTAGCCGGCACATCTGGCTCGGTCAAATATGGAATTAAATCTAAGATACAAAAATCAAAAGTCAAAGAATCCAAACTTAAGTCTGCCCCCCAGAAGGCAGCGCTGCCCAAGCAGCGGGTCGACGTTCTGCCGCGTCAGCGCCTCGTGCCGACGTTCATCTCCCTACGGATGTTTATGCAACGAAGTAATTTGATGCCTCCCATCCGCTTGAGTGCGGCATCAGAGGTCTTCCACTTCTGGAATTCCGCTGATACCCTACTTCTGGTGGGGAGTGTTAACTTACATACAAGACAGTATTCTTTGGCGCCTCCAGCCCATCGCGTTCCCACCATGGCTTCTTTGGCCAGATCTGTTACCGTCTCGATAGCGTCTACGGTGCTCCTCTGCTTGCGGAATCCGAATTGCATGTTGGAGAGGATGTGCCGCTCAGCCAGATCCGCCTCTAATCTGTTGCATACGAGCCTCTCGAATATCTTGCCCATGGTGTCCAGCATGCATAGCGGTCGGTATGCAGAGGGATCGGTTAGCTCCTTGCCTGGCTTGGGTATAAGGACAAGCCTTTGCCGTTTCCACGCTCTTGGGACTGTCCGCTCCTCTAGGCACTGGTTATATAAACATGTGCATTTTTCAGGATGGGCTCTAATTATGAGTTTTAGTGCTTCATTGGGGACTCTGTCTGGTCCTGCCGCTTTCCCGTTTTTCAACATCGCTGCGGCCTCTAGTACTTCTCTAGAAGTGAGTGCTTCCCATTTGATTTCAATCTTCCGAGCATGAGCCCTGTTAAAGTGATGGTTGCCAGGGGAAGACAATTTCTCCCAGCTGGACTGGACATGTGGGCATAGGCTGTCTGGTGAGTTTCCCCATGACTAGCTTATAGGCACTCCGAAGTGTTCAGCATCAGCCGCTTCGCAGAGCTCCTGAAAGCATTTGGCCTTGCTTTCCCTAATGGCGTCTCTTAGCGCTCTTCGTTTGCCCTTGAAGGCCACTCCATTGCTTACAAACTGCGCCGTGCCTCTGGATCGCTGGTAAGCACGCCGGGCTGCGCAGCACTCCCTTCTAACATTGGCAATGGCTCATTCCACCATGGTACGGGGCGGTGCCTGCTTCCTCCGATCCTCTTCTCCTTCATGGCTGCATCGCATGCCGCTTTGTAGCTCCTGGGTGGCGGGGTCTGACGGTTTCTGCATCCTGCTCACCCGAGTTCGTCTTCCTGATGCCCTGGACCTTGCTCCTAAGGCTTTGAAGCGATGGTGCTGCATTAACAAGCTTGAGGATATCTGCATATGAAGCCTCCTTCGTGCTTTTGATCAGTACGTTGGATGTCGAGCTCTGCTTCAGAGCTGCTGTCGCTGATGTCTTTGGTGGCGGTGATATGGCCAAGTTCAAGGCTTTTTGAAAAGCCGCTATTTCGTCTTTGCTGCTGCTGCCTGTCGTGGTACTTGCTTCGTTGGCCAAGTGAGCCACCGGCGTAGCAAGGTTGGGGGGAATGTTTATTGGGGCCTCCAGAATCCGCGCCCCGGCCGCGGGATTTCTTCGCGCGGATGGATTTCCACCTCGTGAGTTGCCACCTGGAGTATTAATGTTTACGACATTGCCATTCCATATGCATTTTATACCTACTGCCAGGTTGGTTGCATTTTATACCTTCTGCCAGGTTATAAGCCTGCCGATCAATATGATACAGACGCAGATCACGCTGCCGCCCATTGTGGGTCAGACGCTACGTGGATTTTTGGTGGAGTGAGCGTGGTGCGCTAGTTGGGTGAGGGTGCACCCCTCGTGGGCGATCTAGCTTGGCTAGAGCAGGGTGTATGCAGCTCTTTGCCCAGCGATCGCAAGTCGGCTTATATAGCAGGCAGCTTCTGTCACCGTGCGCTACGTTCTTGGGACTCGTAGCGCCGACTGTCAGGTGGCTTGCAAATTCCTACGTTGCCCAACACTGCACAGCAGCTGGATCAACTGGCGTGACAAGCGCATTTGCAGTGCGAGCGTAGAGCGGCAAAATTTGGCAATTACTAACAACAATTTAGTGCAGTGCAACAGAGACGACACAGAAAAAGTTAAGACTAGAGAGAGTAAAAATTGCACTCTCAGAGCGGACATTTCTCACCCCTCGCCCCTAGCCTTGGTCAACGTTATGCATCTGGGCGGCATGTCTATGTCTATGTCTAGGCGGCAACTCCTATGCATGGGTATCCTCCTGGGTATGTACTGGTCCCCATTGTGGCGTATATAAGCATCTGGCTCTTTTTCTGCAGGTATCCGAGCCATCCGCCTCCGCACTTGTTCACGCACTTGGTCACATCTTCATGTAGGAACGTATGTGTGTATAGTATGTATAGGAACGTATATGAATATAATATTATTAAATCGCAATATCGCAGAGGGCTGTTCGAAATCGACTTTCAGCAACGCAAGGCAATGACTCGCAATGACAAAAAACAAAATATATAACGAATTTTCGCTTCGACTGCTCGAAGTAAAGAAACACATATAGGCATAGATTACATGTGTGAGAGCCATACAAGCACGAATTCAAATATCTTCTGCGCAAGTATGACACTACAATCTGTATATGCCCATTCATACCTATTTATATGTCATTATTATCCTTAATCATGGATGATTATATCATAATATGTGTACACCCTTACATTAAAATAAGCTGGAACCAAAACAGAAGACAAAAGTCAAAACACATTTCTGCTGCTCGGTCTCATGGGGACACACACAGTTAAATCTAAGCCTCACGTATAGGGCGAGAGAGCGGCTGACTCAAAAGAGCTCTATCTTTGGGTGTAGAAAAAAATTTCGAGAGAGCATGGGACCCAATAGCACAGATAGCACAGACATTTTATGCGACCGCTTTTTGTCGATTTGACGCCTCTATGTGTTGTTTTCTTAGTGGTCATACGCAACAACAAGATAGTCTTTTACTTTTATATATACACATTATAAATTTATTATAGAATGGAGATAGTTAATACATTATAATATTTAATTTAATTGATATCATCACAATCAATACATTTTTATAATTCTTACCGGTAGAGGAGACTCCATTCACAGCTAGCAGGCGGTTTTTAAGGATTCCTTCTGTCATAAAATGCATTGTCAGGGATACATACGATACTTTAAAAAAAATCGTCCGTCCAAATATCCGAAATTATGCAGTTTCCAAATTGCTTAAATTCCACTACTATTTATTTCATTAAAATGAAATTCATAGAGAGCTCCGATGTTCCGTGAGATACTTGTGGGATGTGGCAATAACGACTCGACATTTATATTATCACCGAACTTCGCACCAACAGATATAAAAAACTGCGCCATGTCTTTTAATCCTGAGTCCGCTATAATATTGAAGGGTCGCCCATTCTTTACCGTCCATTCAGTTGCTAACGTGGCACACTTCTTCTTCGTTTCAACATCCACGTCAGGATGCCTGCGCTTACGACTATTTTCCATTACATAACATTTGTGTTTCCCTAAATTCGATGTGCTTTTCTCGAATTTATACATATTTACTTCGGCACCGCTTTCATCTATTATCTTAGAAAGCTGGCGAAAATCCTCTAGCTGAACCCTCCCTGAGGGTGCCGGCTGGGCAATGGACACTGCATTATCCCGGATAGGGGTAATACATTGTCGCTTGCTCTGTCCGAGGCAATGCAGTGTCTAGCTAGGGCAATGGACTAGCGCAATCTCGACCTCGAGTCGGGAGAGCCGGGTCAGGGCCATGGTTAGAGGTGCCTGGCAGCTAGTCCCAAAACGCTAAGGGGTGGTTCCTTCAAAATATATCAGCTATATGGACCTTCGGTCCTAATATGGAGGCGGAAAAGAAGCAAACTCGGGTTGGGATGTCAGCCCAAACGTCGGTGGGAAGCGTGGCTGCTACCACCGGCGGGAACGGAGAGGAGCAATCCTCTCTACGTGTCGCCAGCGGTCACATCTCCGACGTGGCGGGAGCAGGTCACGTTGGTTGCAATACTACTGCCGGAAAAACTCGCTGTAGGATGAGCCGCGCCGGTGCCGTAGTCGAGACAGACTCGGACCTGAAGAGCGTGCTATCCATCAGCAAAGCAGAAGAAGAATGCCTTCTCCGCTCGCCTGAACCAAGTTCCAGCTCCCCGCGTAGGGAAGGGCCGAAGCGTTCGAGGGAATGAGGGCAAAAGAACAATACAAGGCGGCCCTGAAGATATGTAGCAGGCTCCAAGGCAAGGCGGATATTTATTTATTTATTTACTCGCCAGCGGTGAAACCTTAACTGGCTAAACTAACTTATATCTATCTTAAACAATAAACACTAAACAAAGAAAGAAAGAAAGAATAACAAATTAATTATTCAACTTGAAAAAATCAGAAAGTGACCGTCTGACGGATGCTTTCCCATGGCAAAAGTCGAACCGCATCCCAGCTGGCAGCGCATTATACTGACGAAGCGCCCTACATAATGGCTCATTATTCCCGTAGTTGGTCCGGTGGGGATCAACAGCAAAAAGTGCGTGGTCCTTAAGGATCCTGGCAGGCGTGTTGAAGCCAATCCTACTAAGCAGGACAGGGCAATCGATGTTACCCACTAATATGTCATATAAAAATAGCTGAGCCGCAGTGGTCCTTCAATCTTCGAGGGAGGAGAGATGCAGGAGGTGGCATCTCCGCTCATAGGGCGGCACTGGACTGGAAAATTGCCAAGGCTGGAGTGCAAACTTCAAAAACTTCCTTTGCAATCTCTCGATACGCGCAATCTGAACGACACCAGTGGCGTCCCAAACCACTGAAGCATACTCAAGGCGAGAGCGCACAAGAAATGCATATATGGGTGCTTAAAATGGGATGCATTACGCGTTAAAAGGCCGAACATGGAATAGGCTTTTGGCAAAATGAAGTTCAAATGCTTAATAAAAAGAAATTTTGAATCAAACAAGACCTCTAGGTCAAGTGTCTCCGTCTGCTTCAAAAGCGGAAGGCCATCTATCGAATACGAGGCCTGAACATTGAATACACACTTGCTAAAGGACACAAAGTAACATTTGCTAACATTGAGAGGGAGCGAATTAAGTGTGCACCATCGAACGACTCCATCTAGGTCACGTTGTAGAAGGATACTGTCCCCTAAAGTTTTGATGGAACGGAAGATTTTCAGATCATCGGCATACAGCAAATGCTCAGAAGCCTGAATGCTGAGACATATGTCATTAATGAAGATAGCGAACAGCAACGGACCAAGAGCACTTCCCTGTGCAAGACCGGAAGTAGCCAGATATGGGTCCGATTGCTTTCCATTCACTAATACAACATACACTCGCTGCTCCAGATATGAAATGAACCAACTAAGCAGGCTCGAATGAATCCCCAACCGACACAGCTTGGCTATTAGGGCACAGTGGGAGACTTTGTCAAAGGCCTTAGCAAAGTCAGTGTACACCACATCAACTTGAGAGTGCACTTCAAAGGAATGTGTGCAAAAATTACTGAAGGCTACCAAATTAGTGGTCGTTGATCTACCTGGCATAAAACCATGCTGACTTGGGCTAATGTACGACTTCTTCAGGAAAGTGATCTTTTTGGCAATGATGCGCTCAAGAAGTTTTGAGACATTGCTGAGTTTGGCAATTGGTCTATAATTAGAGATACAATTCCTAGTACCTTTTTTAAAAACGGGAGTACTCTTGGCAGCCTTCCACTTTGTAATAAACCGACCCGTTAACAAAGAATTTGCGAAGAGAATTTTAAGGGGTTCACAAAAAGCAACATTACAGTTGCGAAGCAGGAATGCAGAAATGCCATCACTGTCGGGTTTAATCGAATCGTCAAAATCAGCAATTGCCTCCAAAATGTCCGCCTCCGATACGTCAAGTGAGCCAATATTGACCACCGAAGGTATGGAGTCTAAGACATCAGACTCATGCCAAACTGCGTATGGCTCAAAATTTGAGCAAACGACGGGGAACGTTGTGAGCCGCGTCTTACGCCGCGGCTCTACTTTATACCCGGTACTCAGTCAGTATATATGTATGTGAGCTTGTAATAAATTACGTTATTACATGTTCGCAAAAGGGATAAATTTAGTTTTAGCCAAAAAAGAAAAAAAAAAAAATTAAGTCAACCTTTTCGGAGATTTATATATATTAGATGTTTCCATTTTTGTTTACATACGTTTTTTACATCTGTCTTTTCTACATGCCTAAATCTACTTCCTACATATACATACACGGCTGTGTGCGAGAGAGAGAGGGAATGAGTCTGCGCTTGGAAGGACACTGAAATTTCATTTGTTCCTTCTGACTATATTTATGATCCGATCTGATCCAGATTCAATACTCTGATAGATATGGTCATTTTCTATGATTCTGCGTTTTTGGTTTTCCCGTATCTTCAAAATTGTAGATTTTCATATTTTGTGGGGGCGGAAGGGGGCGTGGCCAAATTTTGAAATACACTTGTACTGACGTGATATCACAGGAGCATGGATAGAGGATTTGGTTGCTCTAGCTCTTATAGTCTCTGAGATCTAGGCGCTCATCTGGACGAATGGGCACAGCGCCCAACCCTGTGTGTGAGAGAGAGCGAGAGGGAACGATGCATTTCGAAATGGTTTTCTTCATTGTGGCTATATTTATGAGTCGATCTGAGCCAGATTCAACACTCTGATAGATATTGTCATTCTCTACGATTCTGCGTTTTTAGTTTTCTCGTATCTTTAAAATTGTGCATGCCACAGATTTTCGTCCTTGGAGTGGGCGGAAGGGGGCGGGGCGAAATGCTAAAATACACTTGTAACAGTGCGATAGGACAGAAGTCTGGATACAAAATTGTGTTCCTCTAGCTTTTATAGTCTTTGAGCTATAGGCGCTAATGAAGACGGACAGACGGACAGACGGACGGACGGACGGACAGACAGACATAGCTATATCGACTCGGCTATTGATCCTGATCAAGAATATATATACTTTATGGGGTCGGAAACGCTTCCTTGTGGGTGTTACACACATTAATTTTTTGCACAAATCTAATATACCCCTTTACTCTTCGAGTACCGGGTATAAAAAGAAGCAAAAAGGTTTGCTATGCCACTATCAGTATTTTAGCTCAATTTACCAAGGTTCATAGCTGAAGGAAGAGCACTCGTCGACCTTTTTGAATTTATGAAATGCCAGAACGACCTGGGATTAATTTTAAGTCCCCTTTCAACGTCGGCCATATACTGACTCTATAAAAATTTGTTTAAAAAAGATAACTCCCGCTTATGCTGAACACACCTATCCCAGTCAACAGGGTCACGGGTAATCTTCAATCGTTTAAAAAACTTGTTACGCAGATTCTTATATCTCATAAGACCCTTTGTATACCACGGTAGCCTATAGGAGCCACACACTCTTCTGGAAGCATTTTTATCAACAATATGATGAACGGTACGAATGAAAGCACTAGTCCGCACTAGGATGCGAGAGAACAGAAACTTAGTTTACGTTTATCATTTCATCCCGTATAGCATTCAAACTTACATCAGTAAAAAAATATTCAGAATCGGGTTCAGTTAAGGGGGAGTAACTATAGAAATTAGATGAGAATATCAATGGCACGTGATGCATGTCACATTCTGCAATAGGCAGCCCACAACATGCAACGCAGCAATCAATATCCGCACTAACAAAAACTAAATCTACAATCTTATTTAACCTCTTAAAAACATTATTAACTTGGGTTAAGCGCATACTAAAAAGGTCATCCAAAAAAAGAACTTCGTGCAGCAAATGCACATTGCTTGGCATCATAGCCGACGACTGCGGATCGGCGGTCCATACCAACGACCCCAAATTGAAGTCGCCAACAACGCATAGATGCTGACGGTCTCGTAAATTGCCACACATATTGGCAATATTCTGCGTGTGCGCCCCGTAAACATCATAAGCTGCTCTTCGGTGGAATATATGAAGCGCTGATACACAGCGTCTCCGGCTGACCGGCAACAGACACACCAATCTGATTCAAGATAGAGTCGCCATCAAGGAGACAAATCGGATCACAGCGTAGGGTGCGTCTAACGGCCACAATGACCCCACCCCCTCTGCAGCGCTTCGTTTTGGTACAGTGTCTGTCCTTACGAATCACTTGGAAAAGGTTGGGATCAAAGAACTCGTTGTCGAAGAAGTTTTCGTTGAGCCAGGTTTTGACAAGGATGATAACGTCGAAATCGCACGTAGATGTTGCCAAGTAGACCGCTTGAGCCTTAGTGCGCATACCAGAAATGTTTTAAAAGAAAATGCGGATGGATTTGGCCCCATCCATCAGCATAGTCCCAGGAAGTGGCGGTGCCGTCCGATTAGCGGCCACGAGAGTAGGATCCAGAGGAGGGTCAGGAACATCACATACGGTAAGGCTCGTGCGAAAAACCTGTCCACACGTCGCAGTCCGAAACAGCAGCACACCATCCTCATCCCGTAGATTGGTCAGGGCGGTGGTAGGGAACACCAATCCAGGTGTTGATACCGAAGAGAGTGCTCTGAATGGGGTCAAAATCTTGAAGTGCAAGTACCTGAAGTACTGCACGCTGGTAGCCCACTAGCCACTGAGGGGGGCCAGCATGTGATCCTCCAGATCAGCAAAGACGCAGAGGACATCCTCTACCCCAGATACGGGAAAATGGTGTGGGGCATGGGCAGTGTGTACCTGCGCCTCAAGAAGCGCCACCCCGGAGACACAGACACACACACCCTGCAGGCAGGCGAGGTCGAGAAGGACCTCGGTCTGGACACCATCGTGAAGGCCGCCCAGGGTCTGGCGTTAGAGGACTCTCAGCAAGATGCGGACGGGCATAAAAGCACCTGGACTGAACGGAATATTACCAGCCATGCTGCAGATGACCAAAGAGGTGATCACCCCATGGCTTTCCGCAAAATACTCGACATGTCTACGTACAGGCTATCTCCCAATTCAATGGAGAACTTCTAGAGTTGTCTTTTTCCCAAAGGCAGGAAAGTGAAGCCATGTGAGCACTAAGGACTATAGACCGATAAGCCTTACCTCCTTTCTATTGAAAACACTAGAAAAGCTGCTGGATCTACACATCAGGAGTGAGGTGCGGGGACTAATGTCAACTAACCAGCATGACTACACCAAAGGGAAATCGGTGGAGACAGCACTAGATTCATTAGTAGCTACCGTAGAAAAAGACCTCAACAACAAAATGAATGTGGAGTAGAGGTCGCTCAGCTTACAGAGCGATCACACAATGTGGTTAACATATTCCTGGATAGCAAGGCGGCGATAAAATCCATGCAGTCGTTCGCAATTAGTTCCAGAAGTGCTCTGGCAAGCAGGGTGGCACTAGATTCACTAAGCACGACTAAGTCAGTGCGAATCTACTCGATTCACAGACACCAGGGCATCGTAGGAAACGAAGCGGTGGACGTTCTGGCTAAGGAAGGCGTCGGGCTAGCGAACGAAAGAACCGAAAACGTGCCTGTCTCCCTTAGAACGCTACAAAGCGACTTAGAGAAGCAGGCCGCTGTAAAAACCGGAAATAGATGGAGAAACACAACAACATGTAGAACCTCGAGAACCATGTGCAAAGAGAGCAATGGAAAACTAACTCACTATCCACTGCACCTCCCACGGAGAGACTGCAGACTGCTAGTGGGAATACTCACAGGTCACTGTCTGGCTGCGGCGCACGCAGCCAAGCTAGGCATCACTAACAGAGACTGCTTTAGGAAATGTGATGAACCCGGGGCTATCGAAACCCTGGAATATCTCATAGGCAAATGCCCGGCGCTCTCACGGGCAAGGAAAAGATACCTAGGCGCACCGGAGCTGGCATCAATGGAGGATGCCTCCAAGATGATGCCGAGGGAATTACTTGCTTTTGCTAAACACACCTCGATTCTCGAGGACTTCCAAACCTCACCAACACCCCCGTAAAGGTCCATTCACATCCGGATAACTAAGGGCCATATTGGGCTATGACAGGCACCGCTGAGAGCCGTCCGGCTTAACCTAGCCTAACCTATTATCTAAGAAAAGACCTCCCAAACCTTGCTTCGTCGTTGTTTTGCAGAGAGTTTCAATTCTCCATTTAATAACTTGCATTTTACAGTAGCTACGTAATGCGTAATTGTTGACATTATTTAAGCTCTCCAATGATGAATTCTGACACAAGAATCCATTAATACCAATTCGCATATACACACATACAAGCACTACATTAGCACATACTTACAAAATTACAACCACAGAAATATAAAAAAACACATTTTTTTTAGTTCTATAACAGATTAAGCAATAAATTAACATCAATAAACCATATATAAATTCACTTTAACAAAAACTTATATTTTATTGTGAATTTATTGCGCCTGCGTCGTTTTCTTTACAAGCCATGTCAATTTTTTCCAAACTACTAAGCCCATATTCTCTCCAGGATCTCATTTGTACAGTTGTGTGACAGAACACAAAATATTCACTCATAATTTTCTTTGGTGTACTATGTGTTAAAACGAGGAAACACATACATAGAACTCACTTATGGAGAGTAAAACTTTCACCTGTCACTCACTTTCAGGGTTGCCACCAAAATGGTGAACACGACTCCCCATAATCAGATCAGTAGCTTCTGCTTGCTGTCCAAGTTTGCGTGGGGGTACCTATAACTGGGTGGGTGCCTACAGTAGGCATGTTTCCCCTATATTTAGATTAGGGCAAACGAAAAGGTGCATTCATATATATAATACGCCGAAATAACTCAATGGAGTTTACATGTTTGTTGAACAGACTATACAAACTAAGAGAAACGAATAAGGGAAACATTTCCCAATGAATCCGAAACAGCAGACTAACAAGAAAGGTACATATATAATGACTTCATAATGTTAGGTCGTTCCGAGTCTGCGCACCATTTAATGAATCACATCATATTTAAGTTTACGATAAGCTGAATCACCCAAGTCATTAACAAATTAAACTAAAATACAATAGTCATATTCTGTAAAAAAATTTTTTTTTCTATTTACTATTAGGTAAAACAACATATGTGAATCACGACCATTTCATGGTTATTCAATTTACCTTATGATCTCCCATGCATACAGATTCACCGATCATGCCATATTTCCATTCATCAATTTTGACAATTTCCTTAATTTGGGGACTCATTAAAATACGATCACACCACGCCGGACAACGAGTTGACATATAGTCCATAGGCATTTGTGGGTCCTCCTCAAAAGGATAAGATGGAAAAAAATGTATCGGGTATTCGTCTAGAATATCCTTAAGTGGTTCCAATTCTCTGTCATATTTCTTGAGCTAATTAAACCAATTAATTAAATAGAGCCTTACGATCTGCAATGAATAGTTACCCAATCTTCCTTAAACTTCAGTTGATGATCGACATGACTAAATTCCTTCTTTCCTATAGTAAGTACAGTCTCTCCAATTGAATTGCGATAATAAACTTTATTGTTTTCATTTTTGGTATTTTCAGCGCGATAAGCATTCAGGTTCTTGGTTAGTTCCTGTTCAGAAAGTTCAGAAATTAAATTTTTCAAGTACACATTGTTAACTTACTTTTACGACGCCTTCGGTATCGCATCTAAAATTGAAATCACCAAATAAGAAGTATGGTACTGAACCATTCTGTTCATCCGAATTAAATCTGTTTTCAAATATAGGTATATAGTTGAATTGCATTTTAGTATTTAATTAAAATTACCTTTGAATTGTATGAACTAATGCTCTTCTCCTTGTTGTACAATAGACAGATGGAAAACTTTCACAAGCAGCTAAATTTGATGCATCGTGAAATAAGTGGATATTGACTAGATCGACCACTGTACCATTAATTTCCCAACGTGTGCGCATAAATCCTTTCCTAGACCATTTACACTAAAGCAGTAAAAAAGTTAGAGAATATAAAGCTCACTAGAAGAGATTTAACAGTAATATTAAAGGTTTGGAGCCGAACGCGATAGTTGCTATGACTGCCTCATTCTCTCCACTAAAACTGCATAAAATAAACTGCAATTCCCAGGGACTTCAAATGTTGTACAGTTGTACAGTAATAATATATATACAAATTGGACAAATTTTGAGATTTATCAAATGAAGAGGAAAATATGTATTCATTATCACAATCCGAATCAATATCAGATTCAATATTGGCTTCTGCTACTATAACGGCTGGCTCAGTTAAAACGGTAATCACTTCTGACGGAAGCTTGTCCTTATTATACCCCGTACTTGAAGAGTGGATGTGTGTAACACCCAAAAGGTATATATATTCTTGATCAGCATCAATAGCCGAGTCGATATAGCTATGTCTGTCTGTCTGTCCGTCCGTCCGTCCGTCCGAGTTGCGAGTTCAAGCGATAAAGCAAAAGCAAAGCGAGAGTGCAGTTTGCAACTCGCTCAGAGTATACGATTGCTTTGTTGCTTCGCTTCTGGCGCGCACTCTGACATCAGCCTTATGATAAAGTCTACAAAGCAACCCATTGACATTAAAGTCACGGAAACCATGGCCCAAGTTTCATTACAAAGTATGGTAAATCAGACTTCATAGAGGATAATAACTTTTCAAAAAAAATTTTTAGTAAATTTCAAGAAAAGAATTATTTTAGTTTGATAGCAAGCTATGAATTCCACGGAAAGCTTTTATCAACAGGGATTTCTGGTGAAGGAAAAACATTTTACTAACGTCACTTATTTTATACCAATTAAATTAATTGATTCTTTAGGAAGAGTTCTGGCGCTAAATACAAAAACTCAGTGAAATTTTTGCTGATAGAAATATTACAGTTTCATTTCATCTCAATTTAACGCTATTTGACCGTAAGGTTTTGAATATTTTAACGGGCATGAACTACACTCAGTCATGTCGAAGATGTGGTGCAATTAAAGGATAATTAAAGGAGGAAGGACACAAATGCTGAAATATGTATTTAAGTATTTAAAAACGAGGGGGAACGTTGTAAGCCGCGACTACGGCCGCGGCTCTACTTTATACCCGGTACTCAGTCAGTATATATGTATGTGAGCTTGTTGTAATTTATTACATGTTCGCAAAAGGGATAAATTTAGTTTTAGCCAAAAAAGAAAAAAGTAATTAAGTCGAACCTTTTCGGAGATTTTTATACATATATTAGATGTTTCCATTTTTGTTTACATAGGTTTTTTACATCTGTCTTTTCTACATTTCTAAATCTACTTCCTACATATACATACATGCGAGAGAGAGAGGGAATGAGTCTGAGCTTGGAAGGCCACTGAAATGTCATTTGTTCCTTCTGGCTATACTAATGATCCGATCTGATCCAGATTCAACATTCTGATAGATATGGTAATTTTCTATGATTCTGCGTTTTTGGTTTTCCCGTATCTTCAAAATTGTAGATGTTCGTCCTTTGTGGGGGCGGAAGGGGGCGGGGCGAAAATTGGAAATACAAATGCAACAGTGTAATATCACAGGAGTCTGGATACAAAATACGGTTGCTCTAGCTTTTACAGTCTCTGTGATATAGGCTCACATGAAGACGGACGGACGGACAGACATGGCTATATCGACTCGGCTATTGATACTGATCAAGAATATATATACTTTATGGGGTCGGAAACGCTTCCCTCTGGGTGTTACACACATCCACTTTTGGGACAAATCTAATATACCCCTATACTCTTAGAGTACCGGGTATAAGAAATGTGCATCGTGAGCATAGGCAATGCGCACCCCTGCTATAGACTCTAAACTATGGAAAAAAAATAAAACCGAAAACATAACATAACTATGTCTTTGTTGAAACGGTTTGTTCCCACAACATGAGGTGGAAAAAGTCAAACAATTGTATGAGCGCTTGGGATAAAATGAACAAACGCATCTAATGTATCTCGATGAACTGCTAACGTGGTTTCAGAATCTGCTTTTTTGAACTTTTCGAAATGTAAGCTTATGACATTTTATCGTCGCGCTCAACATTTTGTGTCATATTCTCTAGGAAATCATTTCCTGGATCGAATTTCTAGCTCATATGACCTTGCAGTCCTTTTCGATCAGAAATTGTGTTTTAAAAGCCACATATCCGCAACCGTTAGTCAAGCCAAAGGTGTTTGACGCCCAGCGTCATATCCAACTGCGCCGGCGCCCCTAAGAATTTCATTCATAATAATTACCATAGGTATTCATAGCGTAAGAGAGAAAAGCCTGAAGTTCCTCATTTTTTTAGACCACCAGATGTATTTATAGCATAAGAGAGTAAAAAACCTGAAGTCCCACATTTTCTAATGAAACATAAACATTCCAAGACAAAAAGAAAAAAACATGACTAGAATTCAACATACGCGCCAAAACACCAGTGGGACCAATACCCGCCAGTAAACGGTCACACTGACCGTTTATCATGCCAGTGTGGCCGGAGCACAATCACCAAGAACCACACTATTAGCTGGGACCCGGAACGCGTTACTCACCGAAGACACGCGTTAGCCCCAAATCCTAGGGAGAACAGCTGACTTTCGGAAATAAAAGGAGCCCCGCCAGATCAAATCGGGGCAGTCCACCTCGGAACAGCCTGGGAGTAACATGTATAGATTTTTTCCAGTGGTTCTAAGTGCCGAAAGGTAGATCCCTACTTTTAACACTTGCCCGCTAAATACATTTTCCTCTTCCTAAGATCCTACCCTCAGGGCGTATTTTACCCCTGAAACGATCTTTCTCCTCAGGGCGTGTTTTATAGACCTTCCTTCATTGCACCATCGCAGAATATGCCATGGAGTAGTGTTCGTGCACAAGCTCCTTCTTTGGATTGTCGACTTCCAAACACTGCTGAGTAAGATTGACTTAGCCGTTCCCTCTCGACCTACACGTACCTTTTGGCATCAGACTACCCTTGTGTAGGTCAAACTATGCCCAGCATGAACCCCCCTTTTAGGGTTTTATGCCATAACTTTAACACCCTTTGTCATATTTTATCCCCTGAATTATCCTTTAAGCCCTAGTACTCAGACCCGAAAAAAGGGCTAGCGAACAGAATCAGGGTTGATATTCGTATGAAACCGATAAAAACCGTTTTCATGGTGTTTGGGGTATTTTTACTGGCCCTTGATTTGTATTCGCATGGAGTACAGAAAAGCAAATAAGCAAAGATTGGGAATTTTCTGACGACGACATTATGGAGCTTATAAAGGGTGTCAAGAAGAGGGAGTTGTTGTGGAGTTTGGCCGATAAGAAGCATTATGATGTGAATGCAATAAAATTTGCATAGGCGTGTGTGGCTGCAGAGATGAATAGAGACAGTAAGTACAATTTAAAATAATTATAAAATGTAAATATATGTTCATATGTATTTATTCCAGGTGATACTTGCAAAACAGCTTGGAAATCGTCGAGGCATGAAACTTTAGGGATAAATAAGGAATAGTTGTTTGCATTTCTGTTCCTCAAAAACGGATTTAGAATAGCTGTATCGTTAGCAAAGGTTGATGTTGCTAGACCTCTGCATGTAGCGATATCTGCTGTGTAGAGAACGTATAGTGTCGGCCCTAGTACGCTGCCTTGCGGAACACCAGCTTTAATATGGTGTTCGTCTGATATTGCAGTGTTGCATCTTACTGCAAACTTCCTGTCTTAGAGGTACGACTGTAATAGTGTATGTGTGTTAGCTGGGAGCGTTCATTTGATCTTATACATCAGCCCAATATTGCAGTACATCTAGATTTTTGAACGCGCCTCGTATTTCTGATGTTATGCGGTTGACCTGCTCAATAGGTCCGGGTTTTTCACGAAAGCCGAATTGATGTGATGGGATTATCGATTAATCCGAGTCAGTAAACATTTTTCGAATAGTTTTGATAGACACGATAAAAGGATTATAGGTCTATACGACGAGGGGACTGTTCGATTTTTACCCAGCTTTGGAATCAATCACTTTCCAGAGAGATGGAAGAAGTCTGTCATCATCTGTCGGTGGACTAAGAGGTGGGTGAGCGAGCTTTTAACAGATAGTTTTAGGTGCTAGATGTTGATAGAGTCTAAATATATCTGCGTTGGGCATATTCTTCTTCTCGCTTTAACGCTTTGGTGAGTTTACGTGTGGCGCTTCTTAGACTTTGCTTTGCTGACGGCGTTCTGTGTGAATGCCAATGCCGACTTAGGCGCCGCATTTTAAGAACGTGCTGTTCAATTTGAAAATTGTTTTCGTTTGGATGTGTATTGCATTTGCTGGTGTTGGTGTTGATATGCGAGCTGCTTCGACGAAGACGGAATCAAGTTGGTTTGCTATTGAATCAATGTCAGCTTCCACTATCAGATGCGGATTCAGTTCAATGTGTGAACTTATAAATTTTTTGTAATTGAGCCAGTTAGATTTTTGTGAGGTCAACTTACCGGGGCGATTTACAAACTCTGGGTGTCGTAGTAATTGTATAAGAACAGGCGAGTGGTCGCATGATAGTTCCAAGATGCTTTCGGCGCTTATCAGGTTGCGGGGAATATTTTTTAGTAGTTTCTTGGGATCCGTGGGCCAGTAGGTTGGTGTGCCATAAGTGGCCGAGCCTGTTGTTTACTTTTACTAGTGCAGCTGTTTTCCCTTTGGATTCACAAGGCGAGATCCCCAGTGTGTGTGCTTGGCATTATAGTCTCCTGCTGATACAAAGTTTTCTCCTAAATAAATTCTTCTACAGATATGGTGAATCGAGGGGGGCAGTAGACGGCAGCTAGTGCGATGATGTACTTTTAAAGATGTGGCCTGTAGAGAGTTTCGGGCGGCTTCTAATCAAAATACCAGTCCCGCCGTGTGCCTTACCATTGGGATGATTCAGACTTCATTAGCTCGCTCGCTGTTAGTTTCTCTGGAGACGCACGCAACGTACATATTGTGCCGTTGTGTTGAGAGACGACGTTTGTTTTGGTCGCACCGTCGCTGAGAGCGTGTGCCGTCCCAAACGCGGTCAAGCTTTGCTTGTAACTTTGATTTTATTTGTGTTTATTTGTAAATAATTATTTTGTGCACTTCGAATAATTTCACTGCACTAGGAGTCTTTCCGCGTGGATTATTTTATTCAGTATTATAAGCACTTTGCTCTTGTGTATATTAATTTAAATCTGGAGCGCAAAGAGAACACGTGTATACATCAAGAGACCAAAATAAATGGCCGATTAATAATGGAAAGGCGACGATATATAATAGAAAAGAAATGGTGGTATTTGCTGGGCTCGAGTAGAAAATATAAATTTTCTATATTCTGTCGTCATCGACACTCGTATATCGACATCAACATGAAGAATACCAATAGCAAACGGAAAATTACAATAATGAAAACCAATTTAATCTCATTGAAGCCGATTATATGGATATTGTTTTTATCAATTTTATACCCGATACTCATTGTATTTATTTATAATTTAATAGATACTGATTTATTCAATATTGCGGAGCTGTCTATGTGCATTGTCGTTCTCCAGGGCCACAGAGCCCATTTAGAATTTTCCGTATATTCCATTTAATATATATCTGAGTTTTTTAATTACACTACTCGACAAATATTTTACTTTTTTTTCCGTTGTAGCCAAAAGCGACTTTTTCTGATATATTTGGAGAATTAAAAATGTTTAAGCAATTATGGTTTTTTTTATATTAGCACTCGAACAGTACGAAGACGCTTTAAGGATGCAGGACTCTATGATCGCAGACCAGCAAAAAACAAACACAGTTTTTACCGTTAAAATGCGTAAAAAACGGATAAAATGGGATAAAGAGCACGAATCTTGGACCTTAAATGATTGGAGGAACGTTATATATTCAGATGAGTCCAAATGAGTATGTCCTACGTGAGACGTAAAGTCGGAGAAAGGTTAAAAAATGAGTGCTTACGACGGACGGTCAGGCATGGTGGATCCCGTACGGTGTGGGAATTGGAGATCTGGCACTAATTCATGGAACAGTAAACGCCGAAAAGTACCAATAAATTTTGGATGATAATCTTTTACCATCTATTGAGGGGCATATTTCGTATGCCGATGATATCATTTTTTACCTAAACCTAAACTCTTAAATTTCCAATATTTGTTCTTCTTTTTAGATTAAAAAATTATTGAAGCGGGTCGGAGAAACTTCATTGGACTGCCCGACAATAGTTTTGATTTAAATCCGATTGAGTATCTTGGGCATATTTTAAAGGTTAAAATAACGAAGAAGAAACCCAAGACTGTGAAAGAGCTTGATTCAATTGTGGAAAATGTTTAGTACAAACAAAGGAGGTCCAACAAAATATTGAAATCTAATTTTTTAAGTAGGATAATATTCCATTAAAAAAATACTATTTAAAAAATACGTTTTGTAACTTACTTTAAAATTAAAAAAAAAATTTGTTTTGAGATATTATCAAGAATTTTAATTTAAGATTTTTTCTAAAAAAGCAACGCCATCTATCGGGATTCCAGAGAGGCTCCATGGTGTATGATGATATCGAGGGGAATCAAAATAGTGGTGCTAAGGCGTACATTTTAAATGCTAGTGCCGATAAATGAGGCGGGAGTTTGAATGTAAACTAACGCCTGTGATATATGTTTCCCATAGCCTGGCTCCAAATATCACCAACCGAGCCTGGTTTTTCTAGTTTTTTTCCTGGAGTTGCTTGAAGGGAAAATTGCCTAGAGAGGATCGAGGGTTTCTTTTCTTAGTTCTGGAGTCATGGAAGAGGCTTAAATTAAATTTACAAAAAACTACATATCAGATTTGCTTAAAATTATAACCATTTTTAGGGACATGCACAACATTTATCAGAAATTTGCGTCAATATATTGGGTAAACTTTCTCTGAAATCCGAGTTTGAATTTTTATATATTAGATGTTATCTGTTTCCATTTTTTCTCTAACTATTATAGTCTTTGAGCTATAGGCGCTAATGAAGACGGACGGACGGACAGACAGACATAGCTATATCGATTCGGCTATTGATGCTGATCCAGAATATATATACTTTATGGGGTCGGAAACGCTTTCTTCTGGGTGTTACACACATCCAATTTTGGCACAAATCTAATATACATTCCTGCCCAAAACTATACGACACCTCAATAATTTTAGTTTCGACCATCGTAGAAGAGGAGAGCACAATGAAACAAAAAAAAGTATGCAGATCAATAGCAGATAGAGTTCTACACATAAGCTGATGTTCCTATCTCTCATTGCACCTCGCATTTTTGAGCAACGGGAAAAAAAGCAAAAAAGTTCCATTTTAGGCTTGACTGCAAGTGTATCAAAACTATACGACACATTTGAGTTATAGCGGCTAGACAAAAAGGTTTAGTGACATCTAATTTGTTTTCTATTTCTGCTTAAAATTGAATGCTTTTATAATAAAATGCCGCGCGGAAGTGTGTTAAACGAAGAGGAAAAAGGGAGAATAAGGGCATACAATGAAGCTGGCTTTAATGTAAGCGCAATTTCGCGAAAATCGGGTCATTCACGCTGCGTTATTGCTAAATTTTTAAGCGATCCCAGTAAATACGGTGTTAAACATAACACGGGAAGAAAGCCAAGGCTCTCATTAGACCACGACAAACGTTGCATTATACAAAAGGCGAGCAACTCTTTTGATTCGTGCGCCTCACTTGCTGCATGTTGCAGTCAGCCTGTGTCACGGATGACTGTTTGGCGGACGCTGCAGTCGTCGGAAAATATTGTTCGAGGAGTTTTAAAGAAGGCTCCTTCCTTAAGACCGCGCCATAAGATAGCTCGACTCAAGTTTGTGGAAAACAACTTAGAGAAAAACTGGACCTCGCTATGAAATTTCAGCTTTATTTTGTTTATAAAGCTTTGTTCAATATTTTTCATTTAGATCATTTTTCTGATGAGAAAAAGTTTAATCTTGACGGCCCAGATGGCTTTCGTCACTATTGGCGAGATCTACGTAAGGAACCACTAACGTTTTCCAAACGAAATTTCGGTGGTGGATCCGCAATGGTTTGGGGAGCGTTTCACAAATCTGGAACGCTTGACCTGAGCTTCACCAGCTCGCGGATGAACAGTGGAGACTATAAAAAAAGTATTGGAAGATCGTCTTCTACCATTTTTGGAAGAAAATGGAGAAAGAGGAACAATTTTTATGCAAGACAATGCATCTATCCACACCAGCAGAGAGACTCAGCGCTTTTTTAATGAGCACTCTATTAGTGTGTTGGATTGGCCAGCTTGCCCCCCCTGACCTAAACCCGAAATAAAATCTTAGCCAGACGGGTCTATGCAAATAATAAAAAATATGATAACGTTGCAAGTCTCAAAAGCGAAATTTTGAAGCAATGGTCCCTTCTACCACAAGAGACTCTTAAAAACTTAATAAATTCAATGCCAAAAAGGCTTTTTGAGGTAGCGAAAGTTCAAATGGGCTCTATTGACTATTAAATATTATTAATGTACCAAAATTAAAATAAAATAATAAGTAAATACAACAAAATTCAAATGTGTCGTATAGTTTTGATACACTTGCAGTCAAGCCTAAAATGGAACTTTCTTGCTTTGTTTCCCGTTGCTCAAAAATGCGAGGTGCAATGAGAGATAGGAACATCAGCTTATGTGCAGAACTCTTTTTGCTATTGATCTGCATACTTTGTTTTGTTTCATTATGCTCTCCCCTTCTCCTACGAGGGTCGAAACTAAAATGATTGAGGTGTCGTATAGTTTTGGGCAGGATTGTACCCCTATACTCGTCGAGTACCGGTAAAAAAAAGCAAACAAAGAACAATGGTATTTTACTGTTTCCAAATCAGAACGAACCAAATTACCAACTGATACTAGTTTAAGCCTAGACAAGTCTAGTCATTTTTAGATAAACTATACGAAAGAATGCAAAAAACTGTAAGCCTACAAAATATTTAAGGCTTTGATTTACAGTGTTTTTTCGGGTAAAAATTTTGAATTAAAATGCAACCTAATGTTTATATTTTACAGTACGTACCTTTAACTTTATAGAAAGCAATTTATTTGAACAATTTCTGTTTATTTGTGAAAATTAAACACTTTTTTGCACCGGATGAAAATTTTAACAAAGGTTCTTCTTCAAGGTTTATTTATTTTCAAAATAATTTTTTTCAGTTTTATTCAGAGGTAGTGCTTCATTTTTTCACATTACTTAAGTACTTACATCTGGTTGTATTGAATTTTGCAATTCTGAAAAGCTGCTAAATGCAGCTATACATCAGACCCAAACACTTTGTAGCTGCAGCTTACCGTCTGGAAATTATTAAGCTTTCAAATTAAAACTTTATCGTTTTTTGCGGTATATTTTCCCGAAATTTTGATGTCAAAAACTCAGGAAATGTCGAAAAAATAATTTCTTGGGCTATATTTCTGTTTTAAGATAGGTTCATTAATTAAGGTATGCCTAATGAAAATAATTATTTAATTGTGCCTTTTGTAAGAATCGATGAACAAGCGGCTAAGTTGCAGCCTTTTGACCAAACCGTATGCCGAATTTCGCCGTTAAATTCCGTTCGGTACCAAAACAAATGCCATTTTACCATTAAAAACTATTTTGTCTCGCCATATGTCCTGTTTTTTGCAGATGAAGCACCTTCCATTTAATACTCTATTTCGCTGGATGCTTATCAATCGTTTACCACCGTTCATCTCAGAACGTAAAACGATGATCGGCATATTTAGAGCGATGCTGACTGCTTCTTCAAACGTTCTTCTCTTCATCAGAACCATAGCGCGGCGTGTGTCCATATCCCTGATACCGTCTATGAAACCAGTAAGACCATTCCAGCTCCAATACCATTCAAGGAAAGCACCAAAGGGTCTGCGCGGCCAGGTTCCGTCCAATTATTCTTCGATGCTGATATTTCGAATTGCGTCAAATGAACACGCCAAATGTTGTGCGTCTAAGCTGGTGTTAGCGCAATTTCGGATTAGCTGTTGTTATGATGTTGATAGGCACACGCACTTCCAATAGACGGATTCGATTTTCGAGCCGATCTTCGAGACGATTTTCTGCTTGCCGAATTCCCTCATCTAGACGTGTAATCTTTTCATGCAGACTCTGAATTTCTTCTGAATTTTCCTGCAGCTTCTTGTCCACGTTGGCCCATTTCTCTTCTATCTGTTTTGTCATAGCTTTCAATTTCTTTGATTGAACTTCAGCTTGATCCTTTACCTTACCCTCCGCTTACAATATCATATGTTGCTGTTGCAACATCAGCTCGCCTTGATCTTGCCACTTCAACATAATTTGTTGCTGTTAGTCGGCTTAACCCTTCATCTGCAGCATTATCCGTTGCATTTGGTCATCTGACCCTTCATCTGAAGCTTCATATGTTGCTGTTGGTCACTTTGACCCTTCCTCTGCAGCATGATCTATTGCAACGCGGCGTTAGACGCGGCTCACAACGTTGCCCCTCGTTATATATTAGGCCCTATCTAATTCGCTTTTTCTTTACAGTTTTGTTCACATCTGTCTATTTTTCTCTATTCTTACACCAACATCAGCCATTTTATCTCGCCAGAGGGCGCACACAGCACCCGAAGAGAGAGAATGAATAAGCGCGCGGGTCCGATACCGTAGCCACTGAAACTTCATTTTTTTCTTCTGCTAGATATGGTTATTCTTTACGATTCTGCGTTTTTGATTTTCTCACATCTTCAACATTGTTGATGCCACAGATTTTTGTCGATTGTGGAGGTGCACAGTGGGTCAAACGGCCTATCTAGCTTATATAAACCTATTTTTCGAAAACCGAAAAACGTTATTTGTTAATAATAATAATAATAATAATAATTTTAACATCGATATTTACGAAAGTATACACTCTCAAAGTACTCATACGTTTTCCCTCGAGCAAAAAAAAATGTTTGTTATAATTTTCACCCGGTGCAAAAAGTGTGTAATTTTCACAAATAAACAGAAATTGTTCAAATAAATTGCTTTCTATAAAGTTAAAGGTACGCACTGTGAAATATAAATACTAGATTGCATGTTAATTCAATTCTTTTACCCGAAAAAACACTGTAAATCTTAAACTTAAATTTTTACACTTACAGTTTTAGCATTCTTTCGTGGAGTTTATCTAAAAATGTCTAGACTTGTCTAGGCTAAAACTAGTAGCAGTTGGTAATTTGGCTCGTTCTGATTTGGAAACGTTTTTTTTTTAATGAATTTTTGTAGTTTTATTGTTTGCCTCAAAACATGCACTTTTTCCTAGAATTCAGCTATTTTAAGTCTGCTTTAGCATCTAGATCCGACAAGAATCTGATTATGATTAATATTTTTTTTTTTGTATATTTTTGACTAGTCATTAGAAATTATTTGAAGCATAATTAAAAAAAAAACGAATGAGGTACTACAAAATTCTATGACTTACTTAATAAGCGTAGGAAAAAGCACGAAGACAATATCTCTTTTATTTTCGACGCTTTTAGTTTATATTAGGTAGTTAGACCGTATTACCTACTTTGAGGTGGGGCGAAAGTTTGAAATACAGTTGTAATAGTGTAATATCACAGTAGTCTGGATACAATATTTGGTTGATCTAGCTCGTATATTCTCTGAGAGCTAGGCGTCAAAAAAGATTGACGGACAGACAGACATGGCTTTATTGACTTAGCTATGGACGCTGATCAAGAATATAGATACTTTATGGGGTCGAATCGCTTGGTGTTACACACATCCCCACACAAGAGTGTGTGTTACTTATTTTTAGTTACGCAAAATAAAAAAATACTTACTTCCGGAAAATAGTTCTGTGGGAATTTTGACTTTTCCTTTGTTGCAATAGCTTCAATATTACCGCAATATATATGTTTATCTTTAACATCTTCCATTTTTTCTTCCCAGTTGTGAGTTATAAAATTCCATATTTTCAAAGACACTATGTCTTTGTGAGCGAAGTATAGATTTCCAAGCGCCTATAAAGGACAACAATATGTTTATATAAAATATAAATTTTATATTTTTATAGTACTTACTAACTAGTAGACATACAAAAATATTCGACTATATATAATAAAAGCAATAAGTATACAATTTATTTTAATTTAGTTTAAAATTAAATATAAAATTTTTTCATAACGAGATTTACCACTAAAAACACTTTATCGATGGTTAAAACATTAAAGATTTATTTAAAATTTTTTTTTTCATTATGATATGATCTTTATGATCTTTGTTTGATACCAATTCCGTCCCATAATACAATAACACTCTTCCGTTTGGTTGTGAGCGTTAAAGGAGCAAACACATACCGGCTCCATTTTTTATACCCGGTACTCGAAGAGTATAGCGGTATATTAGATTTGTTGTAAAAATGGATGAGTGTGACACCCAGAGGGAAGAGTTTCGATCCCATAAAGTGAATGTATTCTTGATCAGCAACCAAATTTTGTATCCAGACTCATGTGATATCACACTGTTACAAGTGTATTTCGCCCCGCCCTTTTCCACCCACACAAAGCACGAAAATCTGCTGCATGCACAATTTTAAAGATACAAGAAAACTAAAAACGAAGAATTTTTATTTTTGAATTTTTTATTTAATTAACAAAATTCTGCTAATAAAGCCTTACAAATTTAAACATACACTATTAAAGAGTTAAGTGATAAGAAGAAATTGAAGAATAAAGTAGAGAAGGAGGAAAAAAATGAATTACAGATTATTAATATTCAAGTGGTGGTAGATATTGGATATAATACTGTTAAGGGATAATTCAAGCGATAGGATATGGGAAAGGGTATTGTGGCATAAAACCCTAAAAGGTTCATGCTGGGCGTAATTTGACCTACATAAGGGTAGTCTGATAGGTCAAAAGATACGGGTAGGTCGAGAGGGAACGACAAAGGCTCAAAAGCGTTTGGGAATCAAACATCCCGAAAAGGAGCTTATGCTCAAACATAACCCCATTGCATGTTCTGCGATGTTGCAATGAAGGGAGGTTTATAAGTTGTAGCCTAGATCGGTATTGTGGCAAGATTCTACTAGAGTCCCAGTTTAAGTTACGTAGGGCAAAAAATAAAAATTGTTTTTGCACTGATTCGAGGACAGCTTGTTGCTCTTTATACTGCGGGCTCCATACACAAGAACAATACTCCAATATCGGACGCACCAGAGAAATATACAGCTTTTTGGTCACATAAGGGTCGTTAAACTCCTTGGACCAACGCTTGATAAACGCTAGAACACACTTGGCTTTATTAACTGTTGCAGATATATGGCTGTTAAAACACAAATAGTGATCGAAAAGGACCAAGGTCATTTGAGCTCGAAATTCGATCCAGGAAGTGACTATCTAGAGTAGGGGTGCCGAAAGAAAAAAGTTTGCATACATTTTCACTAATGTGAAAAATAAGGTTTACCAAATGATTGAATTTTATATTCAAAATCATTTTTGTAGGATATATAATGCACTGCTGTTCGCTACAATAGTTTTGAGCGAAAAAAAATGTACTCAAACATGCGCTATTACACATTTTGCCGGCAGGTTGAACACAAAAAAGGTTTTTTTCAGTGCAAGCTCGAAGATAAGGCAGAAGCAACATGAGTAAGAAAACAACAAAAGCATGGAAATTGTTGTTGGTCAGTTTGCGTTAGCGAGCAACGACGACCCACACAAGCAAACAAAACCGGTTTCGGTTCCACGCATAGCATACACACACATAATTTCTGCAGTGTTGGGTTTTTTTTATTCTTGGTGCCGTTCATGTATACGTTCTGTGAGTTCCTATCCCAAGAGTAAAATCAAAAACAAAGCGAGCCCAAGAGCATAAGCCTGGGCACCCCTGATCTAGAGCATATGACACAAAATGTGTAGCGCGTCGGTAAAATGTCATAAGTTAACATTTTGAAAAGTTCAAAAAGAAGCTTATTGTTTGAAAACCACATTAGCAGCTCATTAAGATCCAGCTGAAGGTGTGTTTGGGCCAGCAGCATCATCATAATTAGAACCCACTGTACTTAACATTAATACAACAACACATGTAAACGCTAACGTTCGGCAGCGCTGCTGCGCTCTCTCGGTATGCTAAGGGCTCTCCGCAGCCGCCGCTTCGGCTCTAGCATTGATCTGCCGACGTTGCGGAGTTTAGTGCTATGCTAATCTCTCTGCGCATTGGTTGCATATGCTCCCGTGAACATTTATCTGGCTGGGCAAAGAGCAAGCAATCGGCTTCTGCTAGCCGCCTGTATAAATAAAAACCTTATTAAATCAATTCGTCCTCATTTTGTTTCTGGACAAAAAATAGGTGCCAAAAAAGCTTGGCATCTCAAACATTGGTGACCCCGACGTGATTAAAGCCATTTGTTAATCGCGTTTTCGTTAAAAAACATATAAAACGAACAATACATTCGTTGCTGTGCAGTTTAAATACCAACAAATTCATTTGGTGCACAATTAAGAACAGTTTTATGTGCAAGTCAGTGAGAGTGCCGGTCGTCTGAGATTCCGTTATTTTAACCGTCGAATCTCTCATTCTATGCTCGACCACGGCCACGGTTCTTGACTTTACGTGTCCCTCATTCTCGCTCTCGGTGTTCACCGTCGCCTAATCGTCGAGTCTCTCATTCCATGCTCGGCTGCAGCCACAGTCCTTGGATTTCGAGTCTCTCATTCTCGCTCTCGCTCTGCACCGTCGCTTAAGCAGTATTCTATTCTCCGTTTCGTCGCATTGCAAACCGTTTACCATGGACAGCGATCCGAATACAGGCGCGGGCGGAAATATTGCGACGGTTGATACCAGACTGAATCTTTATAAGCGCAAAGTTCAGTCGGTATATAATCGGATGCGAAGGCTTGGCGAATCATTCGCAGGCGATAAAGTTGACAAATTAACCGCCGCGGAAATCGACGTTCGTATCGATATGCTGGCAGAAATGCGAGGGGAGTTCAATAAGTCCCACAATGAGCTGGAAGCTCTCAATCAAGATGAGATTGGGAGTGCGATGCGCGACGACTTCGATGCACTCTTCATATCGCTGAAAGCTGAGTTGCTTGCCGCTATCGAAATGGGCCACTCACGCGCCGCTGCCAATTCAACCACCCTGCCAGGCCATTCTGGGCACAGTACCATCATCATGGCTCACAAGCATCGGCTGCCTGAGCTGAAGGTACCCAAGTTCTCCGGTGGGTACGTGGAATACTCGGATTTTATGGCGATGTTCAAATCGGTCATTGGATCGGATGCGGACCTTAGCGACATCGAAAAGTTCCAGCATCTTCGCTCGTGTCTCGCAGATGTGGCCTTGGATTCGGTTCGATCATTGGAGCTCTCCAGTGCCAATTATCGTGCGGCTCTGGATATTCTTGATAACCGTTTTAATAACAAACGACTTGTTTTTCAGGCACACATCAAGAAGATTCTGGGGCTCAAGAGGGTAGATTCGCCATCGCCGAAAAGGCTACGGGAGTTTTCGGACGCAGTCAATTTGCATATGCGTGCGTTGCGGACATTGGGAAAGGATGAGGAGATCTCTGACTGCATGGTGATCCACGTTCTGCTGCAGAAGCTGGATGCTAAGACGCAAAGGAAATGGGAGGACACATTGTCGGACGCCATTCCTACCGCAGCCGAGTTCTACGAATTCTTGAATAAGCGCTGCCGGAAAATGGAGAATTTGGAATACGCTACAGCGACGCCCGCTAGTAGCGCTCAGGTGGGAAAAAACCTTTCTACTCCTCATTTAAGGAAAACGTTTGTTGCCTCCAAGTCTTCCGCCAACCCGTCTGGATGCACCTTTTGCCATTCAGCGGGCCATGGCATATACTCCTGCAAATTATTCGGAAACTTGTCCCCGTTGCTGCGCCACAAGGAAGTGAAGAAGCTTTCCCTCTGCTTTAATTGCCTAAAGTCAGGGCATCGCACTCGCGCATGCAACAGTGGAAAATGTCGCGTTTGCAACGGAAGTCATCATAGTTTGCTCCATTTTGAAAATCTGCAATCCATAACGCAAAGCTCCCCACCATCTACTCCGGATCTAGCGCTTCAATCGGAAGCTATTTCTGGAGTTCAGGATTCTGTTAGCAGCTCTCATTCACCTGCGTCTACCTCTCTTGCTGCCCAAGGTCTTCACTCTGATGTTGTGCTTCTGGCTACAGCCGTGGTCCTCGTTAAGAATCGGTCTGGCGTTTTAGTTCCTTGTCGTGCCATACTAGATTCAGGCTCACAACTTCACCTCGTCACATCCAGGTTCGCCCAGCAGCTCCAGCTTAGCAGAACTCAATCATCTGCACTTGTCTCTGGGCTAGGCGATACCAGCGTGTCCACTGAGGGATCCACCGTCAACATTTCCATGCATTCTCGCACATCTAGCTACAAAACGACTCTTACTGCTCTCATTGCCCCTACAATCACCGATTGCCAACCAAGTCTGGCAGTCAATGTATCCGACTGGAGTATTCCCTCGAACATTCAGCTTGCCGATCCTGCCTTTTTCAACCCTCAGCGAGTGGATCTCCTCATTGGTGCGAGCATTTTTTATGATCTCCTCTGCGTAGGGCAAATCAAACTTAATGATGGCCTGCCTCTGCTGCATAAAACCCGGCTCGGTTGGATCGTATCTGGCGGTGGACAAAAGGTAGCAAGCTCGGCGCTCTTAGGAACTCACAATTCTCCGGTGCCGGAATCTAACCTGGATTCCAGATTGGATAAAACACTTCCCAACCACCTTATCCAGTCAGAGCTGTGGTGGCCTGTGTTCCCTGTTCCTGAAATACCGACTTTAGAGCTCCGCAAGCGAGCATTGTTGATCGTGTCTCGACATACCGGTCTCACCTCAGGATGCAAATTTGCAAACACATTTTTTGGCATGCAGCGCACCTTCGCCTACATGCATAAATTTGCACATCGTCTTCGGCACTCTGGACTCACCGTTTCCGATATCCGGCAAGGAACTCATCTCCTAATTCGACACATTCAGCTGGCAACCTTGTGGATGGACATAAAGGAGATTCAACGCAACGGTCAAGTCACGAAATCCAGTTCCATCAGCTCGCTCTCTCCGTTCATCGATCAGTCTGGATTACTTAGAGTTGGAGGGCGTCTTGGAAACTCATCGCTAGGATTTGATGCTCAGCACCCGCTTATTGTGCCCAAGGGACATCCCATAACCTGTGCTCTGATAAGATATTATCACGAGAGGAACCTTCATGCCGGACCTCGCGCCCTGCTTGCCAAAATTCGGCTGGAATATTGGCCAATTGGAGGAATTAAGGCAGTGTCAAAGGAAGTCAGCAAGTGTGTGAGATGCGTCAGGACTAAGCCGCGCATGGTTCAGCACATCATGGGAGACCTGCCTAAGGAGCGTTTGGAAGGATCTCGGCCCTTTGAAGTCACTGGAGTGGATTATTGTGGGCCCTTCTTCTACCGATCAGAAATCCGCACGAGGCCTCCGATCAAGTGCTACATCAGTGTGTTCATTTGCTTCACTTCCAAGGCAATACATATGGAGCTCGTAAAGGACCTGACCACCGCTTCGTTTCTAGGCGCATTAAAGCGTTTCACTGCCACACGAGGAAAGCCGAGTCAAATTTGGTCTGACAATGCGACAAACTTCGTTGGCGCCAAGAACGAGCTGCTGGAGCTAAAGAAGCTTTTCATGAGCGACTCGCATGTGAAGGAGGTCCATGAATCCTGCTTGGCTGACTCGATCGACTGGCGTTTCATCCCACCACGCTCTCCGCACTTTGGCAAATTGTGGGAAGCGGCCGTGAAAACTGCAAAACATCACCTGTACCGCTCAGTTGGGCCCTCTGTGCTTGGCTTCGACGAGCTGCGTACTCTGATCTGCCAGATCACGGCAATTGTTAATTCTCGCCCTTTGCTCTCGCTTTCAGAAAATTCTGATGACTTAGATGTTTTGACCCCGGCTCATCTGCTTCTAGGTGGCCCACATGTGACAATCCTCGAGCCTGACCTAACGAAGCTCAACTACAATCGTCTGGATGGTTGGCAGCGGGTCACTCAACTGCAGCAAATCTTCTGGAGCCGTTGGCGCGAAGAGTACCTCACCCTTTTGCAAGAGCGGTCGAAGTGGCGGACTCCCACGCAAAACCTCTGCGTGGATGATGTTGTTCTGGTGAAGGACGAAAATCTTCCTCCTATGCGTTGGCCACTGGCTAGAGTTGTCGATGTCGTCCAGGGCAAGGATGGCGTGTGCCGCGTAGCGGACTTGAAGACCGCATCAGGAACCATCAGGAGGGCCGTTACTCGGCTATGTCTACTGCCCCTTAGGGAGTCTGTTGAAAGGCTGGCTTCCAACGGGGGGAGTATGTTCGGGCCAGCAGCATCATCATAATTAGAACCCACTGTACTTAACATTAATACAACAACACATGTAAACGCTAACGTTCGGCAGCGCTGCTGCGCTCTCTCGGTATGCTAAGGGCTCTCCGCAGCCGCCGCTTCGGCTCTAGCATTGATCTGCCGACGTTGCGGAGTTTAGTGCTATGCTAATCTCTCTGCGCATTGGTTGCATATGCTCCCGTGAACATTTATCTGGCTGGGCAAAGAGCAAGCAATCGGCTTCTGCTAGCCGCCTGTATAAATAAAAACCTTATTAAATCAATTCGTCCTCATTTTGTTTCTGGACAAAAAATAGGTGCCAAAAAAGCTTGGCATCTCAAACAGTGTGAGTGCAAATACCAATCAGAGTAGGACAGACAAATTTGTTACGTTATGCGCATACATTAGCGTATGAGAGAATGTAATAAATTGGGTTATGTCATTCACAAATACTGAAGTGGCTACTACAACGGGAAAGGTATTCATTATAACACCGACTATTGACAGATAGGAATTGAGAACGAGCTTAGGAGTATTATGCGAAGAAAAAAATGTAGCCAGTTTTCTTGTACTTTTTATAAAGTCTAAATTTCTTATTCCTGAAGTACGACAAATTTCTGGAGAACCGGGGAGGCTTGGACGATACTGGAACCGTGAACTCAGGAACATATGTTTTTAAGGCAGAGTTTATGATATCATAGAACGAGTTGACCGATTCGTCTATACTCGGTAAGGAATGAGAGATGGACCAATCAACATTCGAGAGATGGAGGCTTAGATCGGTGAAATTAGTTTTGCGAAAACACTTCACGTGGCCAGGAGCCAAAGAATGGTCGACACAGCTAGATTTGGCCCATTCAAGGAATATAGAAAGAGTAGGATGGTATGGGTCTTCAAGAAGTGATAATGGATTAACTCTGGTTACCGTTCCTAGAGAAGCGTCAATAACGAAAATAAGGTCGAAAAAGTCTGTCCCAATTATTTTTAACAGCATTAATTTGGACAAGGGAGATATCGGCTAGACCATTAATAAAATCATTATGATTACTAGGAAGTAACAGGTTAGCGTCATCGCAGGGCAACCAAGAAAGAAGTGGTAAATTAAAGTCACCCATGACAATAATCTGATCAGCAAAACCTAAGGCGTACACAACAGAATAAATAGCAGAAAAGTGGTTTAAGTAAACCTCAGCATCATACTTGAGAGGAATATAAGAGCAGGTTAAATAGACAGAGGCTGTTCCAATACCGACGTTGACTGCAACAAATTCAATCCCATGGATGTTGTTGAAAGGGAACAACTCAGAATAGAAATCCGTATTGACTGCAATCAATACTCCACATGCATAAGATGCGCGGTCCATTCTGTAAGTGATACATTTGTGAACTAAAATGTCATGATTAAGAACGGTAGAGTTAAGCCAGGTTTCGGTAAAAGACATAGCATCAAAATCAAAAGAGGCACTATCCGTATGTAGCTGGCACAATTTGCCTAACAGACTGAGTGCGTTTTGGTAGTGAATGGAAAAAGGGTCATAGAATCATAGAGGACTCTCTCTCACACGCGACCCCGCCTGCTTTGCCCGTTCGTTTAGATCAGGGATGCGCAAAGCTGTCTTATGGATGTGCACGCACAAATACAAGTAAAGGAATTCGCACTCACACATGTAACGATCACTTTTTTGTTATTTCAATGTGTACACAGACAAAAATAGGAATATGTTTCTTCAAAAATAAACAAATGCGTCTCATGGTTTACAACGAGGTGAAATTTTTCGTTTTTCAGTGTACAGCAAACGAAGAGACAACAACAAAATATATTCGGGATAGGGACGGCAAAACGAAGCAATAAAATTGTTGTTGCTTTGCCAGAAACGAAAGTTGACGCAAAGCGAAAAGTGAAAAATTGTTTGTGTAATTTGCAATGTGCAAAATAACCTTACCAGTGAGTAAGCTCACACACTTCCCATATAATGTTTGGACGTTGACGTGCAATGACTGCACCATCAAGTGGCCCATGGGACACCAGCCGAATGCTGTTACGCGCGGATCCCAGGCCGAAACGCAGCCCTCCTCCCACCCAACCGACCGAGGGGCGCTGCCGCAAAACGCGCGACTCGTTAACCGAACCGATCGCGATCATGCAGGAAAGATAGATGTTAGACTAGTATTCGAGGAAAATTAGAACTAATCTTACTAAAGGAGTTAATCATGCATTAAAACTATCGTACACCACAACTACAATTACTAACTATGAGAAAGGTATGTGAGTATTAGTAATTTAAGAAGAGGAAAAGAATTAGTTGCCGATATAATATTGTAGAGGGAATTATAATCCGAGCATAAAACTCTAAAAGGTTCATGCAAGGAATAATTCGATCTACAAATCGGAAGGAATAGAGGGGTATAATTTCTGGTAATTCTAATAGGAATCGTGAAGTTTATGCGGCTCAACAAGTCAGGGCTATCTACGTCACCCTTGATCAAGTTGTGCACAAAAATCACACCAAGCATTTTTCTACGGTTAACTAAAGATGGAAGGTTTATTAAAAGCGATCTACTAGAGTAAGACGGCAGTCTCACACTTGCATCCCAGTTGAGGCCGCGTAGAGCGAAAATTAAAAAGTTTTTCTGTACTGATTCTATACGGTCCTGGTGTACTTTGTACTGAGGGCACCATACACAAGAACCATATTCTAAAATCGGACGAACAAGCGATACATAGAGAGTCTTTGTTATATAGGGGTCGTCAAATTCCTTTGACCACCTCTTTATAAACCCAAGCACGCCCATGGCCTTATTTACCATGGTAGAAATGTGTTCAGAAAACTTTAACTTGGTATCTAAAAGAACACCAAGATCATCAACTAGGGTAATTCTCTCGAGAGAACCCCCGCCTAGTGTGTAAGGAGCCAGAAAGGCGCTGGAGCGATGAAATGTCATTACTTTACATTTCGAAGCATTAAGGTATAACAAATTTGCACAACACCATGACTGAAAGCTATTAAGATCGGTTTGCAACCTGGAGTGAGATAAGCTGTCCTTGAACTGGACACACAGCTTAACATCATCCGCATACATAAGTACTCGAGAGTATGTTAATACCGAAGGCAGGTCATTTATAAAGAGTGTAAAGAGTAGGGGGCCTAGATGGCTGCCCTGTGGTACGCCCGAAGTAACCATAACTGGTGAAGATAGGGAGTTTTTGAAGAGGACTCTTTGGGACCTGGAACAAAGGTAGCTAGAAATCCATCTCAAGAGATTGGGTGGAAACCCTAAAAGGTCAAGTTTTTGTGCTAGGAGAGTGTGGTTTACAGAGTCGAATGCTTTACTGAAATCTGTGTAAATGACATCCGTCTGTAGATTACCTTGGAAGCCTTTAATGATATAGGAGGTGAACTCCAATAAATTCGTGGTTGTTGATCTCCGCCTCATAAATCCATGCTGGGCTGGAGATATAAGTGATCTGCAAAGATGCTGCAGGTGCGGAGTTAAAATTTTCTCAAACACTTTAGGAATTGCGGATAACTTTGATATACCTCTGTAGTTCTTCGCGACAGACTTACTACCTTTCTTATGGAGAGGAATAATGAACGACTCCTTCCATATGGAGGGGAAGCATGAAGAGTTAATGGACAGGCTGAATAGTTTAAGCAACGGTCCACACAGAGACTCGGCGCAGTATCTAAGTACACAGCCGGGAACTCCGTCCGGACCCGGTGAAAACACCGGCTTAACTTTCCGGAGATCAAGAAGCAGAGAGCTTTCATTTAGTAAGGGACTGAAGATGCCGTTCGACCTGGGTAAACCGTATGGGTACGGCTGCCCGGAGTAGCATTCCTGAGAATAGGTTGTTTGAAAGTATTGGGCAAAAAGATCGGCCATTGCCTGATCAGTATTTGCCGACGTATTAAGAAATGATAGCGAGAATGGATGAGCGGACGCTTTACGCTTACTGTTTACGAAGCTGTAAAACTGCTTAGGGTCCTGAGAAAAACGTATCCTGCATTTAGATAGGTAGTTCTTATAGCACTGGGAATTAACAACTGAAAAGTTTGACCGAGCCATTACATAGCGAGAGAGAGAAGAAGGAGAGCCAACTTCTTGAAATTTTTTGTAAAGTCTTGATTTTAAGTTTTTTAGACTGGATAACTCTTTGGTAAACCAAGTGGGCTTCCCAGATCTAATAGGACAGGAAAGTGGGACACAAGATTCAAAAAGTGAGTCAAGTGCATCGTAAAAAATGTTTGTGCATATTGTAACATCAGTGCACAAATACAAAGCGGACCAATCAAAATCCCTAATGAGGTTATTAAGCTTCGCAAACTCGGCTTTACGAAAGCAGCGGACACATTGAGGTAGCCTACCCGACCGATCCAATGCGGTTGGTCCTATATCGAGCGACACTTCAAGTGTAGGATGGTAGGCGTCTTCAGGTATAGTGAGCGGAGGGACTCGGGTTAACAACGCAATGGTCGGATCCGTTACAAAGCACAGATCAAGCAATCGAACAAGGGAATTTTTCACATGGTTGACTTGAGACAGGGATAAGTCGAGTAAGCCGTCTATAAAGTCATGTCGTGACATGGGGACTAGGTTATTAGAATCGTTTACCGAAGACCAAACAGTTCCTGGTAAATTGAAATCCCCAAGAACTATCATATGATCTTTATCTAATAGCGAGGAAGAAACAGCGCTTAAGGCGGACAAGTGCTGCTCATAAATTGCGATATCCGAAGAAGGTGGAATATACGAGCATGTAATAAAGACTGAAAAAGCGGGAAGAATCAGTTTTATACACAGGAATTCCAGTTCTTGTTGAATCTGGACTGTAAAATGTTCCGACGTGAAGTTAGAGTCCACTGCAATCAGAACCCCACCTGCACGTCGAGGCGAACGGTCATTTCTAAAGGTTGTGTACCGACCTGACAAGACTTCAGAACTAAGAATTTCCGGTTTTAACCAGGTCTCTGTAAACACAATTACATGGGATGCAAATGCGACGCTATCCCGAAACAGAGTGCTGAGCTTACTACGCAAGCCTCTAACATTCTGGTAGGTGATTAAGAGAGAATGCTATGCTATGTGCAAAACAAAAACAAATGTGCATCGTGAGCATAGGCACTGCGCACCCCTGGTCTAGATGATCTCAGAGATTTTAAAAGCTAGATCAACCACACTTTTTATCCAAGCTCCTGTGATATCACTTCAACACAAGTGTATTTCCAAATTGCGCTCCGCCCCGCTCCCGAAAATCTGTGGCATGCACAATTTTGAAGATACGAGAAAAGCAGAATCATAGAAAATATTGTCATCTATCAGAGATAAGATCTGATCATTAACTGTATCATTAATGTAGCCACAATGAAGAAAACCATTTCGTAAGGCATCGGTCCCTCTCGTTCTTTCAAACACGCGACCCCGTGTGTTGTGACCATTCGTCCAGATGAGCGCCAAGATCTCAGAGACTATAAGGGCTATGGCCACTAAACTTTATACCCGGTACTCAGTCAATATATATGTGAGCTTACGATATATGTAATTTATTATATGTTCGCAAAAGGGGCAAATGAATTTTAGCCAAAAAATAAAAAAAAACTAAAATTAAATTAAATTAAAATGAACCCTTTCGGAGATTTAAATACACCCCTGCTCTAAGGGTCCTCGTGCTCGCACAGTGGGTTAAACGACCTATCTATCGTTGTGTTTTTTTCAACGTGTGTTATGTAACTTATAAAATTTGTTTGAATGCAATTAAAGTTGTAAGTTGCCTTAAATTTATTTTTAGTTTTTTGAAATTTTCAATAACAAAAAGATATGTTTCAAATAGGATTTCATGCTTTAACCCATAAGTTTTAATATAATAAATTGTTATGTTACTACCGTGTTTTTAAGATTAGTGATGAATTTGTTTTGTTACTGCTTTTTACTATTTTTAAAATGGTTAAAATTACTTGGCTGTCTTCCTTTGTCATTAGAGTCAAATTCTCTTATGAGAGTCGACACATAGTCGCCCAACATATTCTGATTCCAAACACCTTGATACCGTCGTTCCATAGCTTTTAATTGTTGGTGAAATCTCTCTCCGTGTTCATCACTCACATCCCCTAGGTTTGTCGGAAAAAAGTCTAAGTGGGAGTGCAGGAATGCAGGAAATGGATTTTTAGTGACATGTTGGCTCAAATATTTTCATAATTTTTAATTAGGTCTTGAACAATATTAACGTAATCATCACTCTTGCTGTTACCAAGAAAATTGGTTGTAACCTTTCGGAATGAGTTCCAGGCTGCTTTTTCGTTCGTTGATAAAATATTTTCAAATCCATCATCTTTTGGTAGTTTTCGAATTATTGGGTCTATCAAATACGCCTTCTTTAACTTATGCCAGAGAAAGACGTGGAAAAAAAGTTTTTAGGTAACTCATCGTGTTCAAGCAGAACATAATTATTGTATCACATTGAACTGATCTATATATAACTGAGGAACGTACATAAAATAAGTAATTTATGACTGCTAGGGTGTGTGTTCATAAAACATGAACAGGAACCGACAAAGGCCACCAATAAACAATAAAGTCCACTTGAAGGACGCCACTTGAGAAAAAGGACACATAGAGTTCGAACATAAAATCATATACATGGGCACGTCGAACCCAAAATTTATCAACACATGTTGTTTGCATGTAGTAGGTGTCATTAGAAGGGATGAGCGTGGGAAAAAGTGCCGCACATCCCTCCTTTTCTTAGCGTTGGTTTTAGTTTTAATTACCTTATATTTTCCTATACATAGTGCATAAGTTTTGAAAATAAAACAGTTTGAATTTACAACTCATCTCGCAAGTGTTTCGACTATTCTTTTAAGGTCTTAACATTTTGGTCCTTCGAGACTCTCCGTTGTTTCCCCCCTGTGGTAAGAGCTCGGAGTTAAACCAGCTCCTTAAAGACTGCAGAAGTGTCAAGTACACTTACAGCTAAAGGTAGCACAAATAAAAAAATTTGGTTTTCTCTCTTGTAGTAAGAAACCGAGTATAAAATTAATGAAACGTAAGTTTCAATTAATAAACAAAAATACATGCTATACAGGCAGTATTTTTAATAGATAATAAAAATATATATTTTTTGTCGTGAATTACGCAGAAGTGGCGTGTTCGAGGCCTAAAACATCGAACCAAAATTTGAAAAAAGAAATTACATAAATCCAACATCGGAAGTGCTAGGTGAAGTGGAGGCCAGCAGTATAAAAAAAATCGCAAATTGCCGACTAATAAAAGAAAAAAAAATAATAAAAAAACGACTAACTGAGTAAAAAAAAAAAAAAAACATTTTGTGTGTGTTTCAAAATTAAAGCCACAACAAAACCAAAAAAGCAACAACGACAGCAGCGACCAAAAGCATCTACGGCAGCTTCAACTACGGCATCAAGTAGCAGCAGAGATGGCAGCGGTAACAGCGGCAAAAAAACAGCAGCAGCGGCATCAACAACGACGGCAGCGACCAACAGCAGCATCCCCGGCAGCGTCAACTACGGCATCAAGCAGCAGCAGATACAGCAGCGGCAGCAGCAGCAGCACCAGCAGAAGAAGAAGTCCTCAGTTAAGTCCGAATTTTTTTTTTTTTATATATAGATATTACTTCTAATTTACTTAATAAGATGTTGTCGGATAAAATCATTAAGCTACTAGAGGCTCAGGCCGTAATAGCAAATTAAGTTAAAGGGATTGAAGCTGGTATCTGTAGGCTAGAAGAGCTTAAAAAAAAGTCTGCAGCAAATAACACTGCATTATTGCTATGTGGAGTAGTCGATCATGACTACTACAAGAAAAATTAATTTTTTAAAATGATGAAAAATATAGAGGACATAGAAAAGAGCTATGATGAAACTACTTCTGAAACTTCAATGAAAGGGAAAGTAGAAAAAGCAAAGTTAGAACCAGTGGTGACTGGAACTTTGAAAAAAGATATGGAGCCAAAAATTGACTAGAGTCTTGAGAAAATATCGGACAGTATAGATACATTTGTGGAAAATCTAAAAACGTATTTAAAAGAAAGTATAGAGAGGTTAGATCAGGCTAAAACAAGGGAGTGTAACCTAAGAAAAGCCAAAATTGAATTCTTTAGTAAATGACTAAACAAAAAAGTTGAGGAATTCTATATTGTTTATGAAACAAATGACAGCTTCGACGAACAGATCGCCGAGCTAGACCTTGATATTCAGAACACGATAAGCAACTTAGAAATAAGTATGCAGGAAGTTATGGAGGAAAAAGCTAGCGTTAGTAAAGCGTCAGTAGCAAAGAAGGAAGATGAAGATTTTCCGGTTCTACCAAAGGCAGAAGTACCCACATTTTCGGGAGAAGAAAAAGAGTGGGACGGGTTTTCACAATTATCTAGTGAATTAATTCATAATAGAGATGGTCTAAGTACATCTCTAAAATTCAATTACTTAAAAATTGCGATAAAGGGTGAAGCAAGGAGTATGGTTGCTCACTTATTAACGGGGCCATTGGAAAATTATAATGCCGCTTGGGAATTACTGACCAAGCGGTATGAAAATAAAAGAAAAATATTTTCAGATCAGCTGTATCGGTTGCCAGATTTGCCAATGCTAGACAACGATTCAGCAAAACAGATTGAATTGTTTTCTGACTGGATAAATGAGTCAATACATTTAATAAAGTTAAAGTCACAATTAACAGAAGAAGTTGAAGTGATTTTTGCCCACATAATTTTGAGAAAATGTAATAAAGATGCCCTTCAATTATATGAAAGTCATATAACAAGGACAAAAGAGATTCAAACATTACCCGATCTAATGGAATTTCTGGAACAACGGTATACTTCCATGTACTCATCGCAGGATGCAGAGAAAAAAAACGTAGAAAAAGTGGTGCAATACAGCAGCATTAAAGAAAGTTGTCCGCTGTTTAAAATGGCAGGCCATACAATAATGCAATGCTATAGGTTTAAGAGAATGAGTCCGATAGAGAGAGGCCAGGTTATGCAAAAGCAGCGCCTGTGCAAGAGATGCTGTAGGCACAACATGTATAAGAAATGCTCCTCGGAAATGTTTTGTGGGATTTGTAAAAAACCCCATCACACGATGCTCCATATTCCCTATGTTATCCACTTTCTTAAGTTAAACCCAACCTTATCAAACTCCTGGGTAAATTCCTTTACATGCCTTTTGGCATCTAATATGTAATCAGCACCTGTCATCAGATCGTCCATATAAAAATAATTTTTTATGATTTCTCTAATTGCTTTATTTCCGCAATTATCTGGCATTGCAACAAGCACCTTAGTAGCTAAGTAGGGTGCTGAAGCTGTTCCGTACGTAACGGTTGTTAGTGTATATTTTTTAAATTTTCGTTTGGGTCGTCTCTCCAGATTATATGCAAATAATGATGATTTTCTTCATCAACATTAATTTGCCGGTTCATTTTTTCAATGTCCGCTGATACTACAAATGGCCACTTTCGCAATTTCACCATAATATCGAAGATATCTTTTTGGACTCTTGGTCCCACCCACATGATATCATTTAAGCTTTTATTATTTGTGGTTTTTGCTGACGCATCAAAAACCACCCTGAGTTTTGTCGTTAGACTGGAATCGCTTATAACTCCCTGATGGGGTAAATAATATTTTCCCTCTTTCTTGGACATATGGTAGATGTCCTAAATTTGTATATTCATGAATGAACTTTATGTAATTTTCTTTTAATTTTTTATTTTTGCGGAGTTTCTTTTCTAAATTGTAAAATTGCGACATAGCTTGTGCCTTTGAATCTCCTAGATCCTTATCTTTTTTGAATGGTATTTTCCATTTTCATCTTTTTGTAGTTTCTAAGAAATTCAAGAAAACAAACATCTTCTTCCACGTCAGTACGTTCGTTTTCCATTTCCCAGAAACGCTCTAAGTCCCCGACTTCAATTGTTGTCGCTACAATCAATTTATCACCTTTTGACTTGGTGCAACCGAATATAATCCATCCGAATTCTGTATTTTAACCAAGTAGTCCATCTATTTTCACTACTCCGTCTTTTACAATATGGGCATACAAATCTACCCCAATTATTATATCCACCCTACTTGGTTTATTAAAGTTAGGGTCAGCCAACACATAATCTTTCCATTTCGATTTATCAATCTTGAACGACTTTACAGGGAAAGCCTTCATAAGTTTTGGGAGAATGACTGATTCAATATTAAGAGGTTTTTTATCGGCATCCCGAGTATTTACCGTTAAAGTTACCTTATACTTTGACGTGGAAGAGTCTGTCGATAACACTCCACTCACCTCGGTGTTTTTCCTTTTGCGCGCCACTTTTAATATTTATGCTGCTTCCTCTGAAATGATGGTACATTGTGACCCACAATCAATTAGAGCTCTAAGGTTTTCATAGCCACCATTCACCGCTCTTACTTTTATCGCAGAAATTGTTAAGGACGTTAGAGATAACGAAGAAAATAAAGTATTAACCATTGAAGAGAATGAATCCGTCAAAACATTAGGACTTCAATTGGAGCCAGTTAAAGACGAGTTTAGGTTAAACTTCCATTATGAACCCACAAAAAAACTAACAAAAGAATAGTTTTATCTACATTAGCAAAGATGTATGACCCTTCAGGCTGGTTGTCTCCAGTTACAATTGTAGGAAAATGTGCAAAAATCTTTTCGGATAATGCAACCAATTTTGTGGGAGCTTCGCGTAAATTAGACGAAGAATACCAAAGAGCCCTTAAGGACAATATAAAAGTGGTTCCAATATTAGAAAGAGAACAAATCGAGTGGCACTTGGCACTTTATCCCCCCGGCAGGAGCTCACTTTGGAGGTATTTGGGAAGCTGGTGTAAAATCGGTGAAATATCACTTAAAAATCACTTAACCTACGAGGAAATGGCAACCGTCTTATGTCAAATTGAAGCTGTACTGAATTCACGCCCGTTGTATACCGCTTCAAATGATATTGACGATTAGGATGTATTAACATCAGGTCATTTTATTATTGGAAGGCCAATATTCGGCCCCATTGAAACAGTGCCAGATGAAAGAATTGGAAATTTGGATAGGTGGAAATTAATTCAAAAAATGAAGAGAGACTTCTGGATTAAATGGAAAGAAGATTATTTACACACTCTTCAACAAAGAAATAAATGGAAAATAGGAATACAGAATATTAAAAAAGGACAGATAGTTTTAATAAAAGATGAAAACTGTCATCCAGCTAGATGGCCGTTGGGGAAAATAGAAGAAATACATAAAGGTAGGGACGATAGATTCAGAGTAGTCACCATCAAACATCAAGATGGGTCGATTAAAAGACCGATTACTAAAGTTTGTCCATTAGCTGGAATTGAGTCTGGAGAAAAGGACTCCGAAACGCCTCCAAAAGAAGCCAGAAGTACTCGCGGTAGACTTCGAATACCCAAACTAGGACTCATGGCAGTAATGTTAATGCTTATGTTATTTTGCCAAGTATCAAATGCAAGCATAGCTGCCAGAGGAAAAGAGAAGTGGTCAATTGAAAAAATGAACAGCTCCACTTCAATATATTTGGACCCGATGGGAGACGTAAAAATAGTCGCCTCATCTTGGGATCTAATAGTTTATTATAATATGGACCCGTATTTTCAAATGATAAAAAAGGGAAAAGAATTAATTGGGAAAATGAGAGTAGTGTGCGGTAAACACTTTTGAAGATCAATGCAACAATGTTTTAGATAACACTGACAGACAAATTTCAGATCTAGAAGAAAAAAAATAAACTTTTTATGACTCAAGATAACAAAAGAAAGAAACGAGCACCCTCCGAGTTTATGGGCTCCCTTTATCATATATTTTTCGGAATAATGGACGCCGAAGATAGGGAAACTTTGGAAGGAAATATGAAAAATTTGTTAGAAAACCAACATAATATAGACGATTTAATTAAAAGGCGATTTAATCAAAAGAACTACCGAGGAAATATACGTAAATTTTAGAAGTATGAGCACTAGAATAGAAAACATAACGGAAGTGTTAAAGGAAAGTTACTATGTATACAAAGAATCTATAAACTTCTTTATGGTAACAAAGCAACTAAGTTCATTGATTGCTGAATGCGAGAAAATCCAAGCAGGAGTAATAAGTCTGCTGATAGATACGGAATTAAAGGAAATTTATAGACTATTAACCGCGAAAGGGATTTTTGTGGATAACAAATTAATTTTGAATGTGAAGATTCCACTGTTTGGTAGACACCCATCCCATTTGTTTAGGATTATTCCAATGCCAGTAGAGCACGAAAGGGAATTGGTCAAGGCAGAGTTGAGCTCTAGGTACTTAGTGTATAACTTCGAAATTGATTCCTAGCATTCGATGACTGAAGCTACTTTAAACAAATGTCAAAAATGGCAAGCAAATAAAAAAGTATGTGAAGTTAATTGGCCTTGGAGCAGCGCCAATAACAATTCTTGTGAGATAACTCCATTCAAACCAAATAGTCCTTCAATTTGTGTTTATAGAAAGATATCAGAGACAAGGTTATTTTGGGTCGAAAAGAAAGGTAGTTGGCTCTTCAAAGTTCCAGTCCATACTAATGCTAGAATTCAATGTAGTAATTCAAATCAATAGTTAATTGATCTCCCTCCAAGGAATTTTAACAATAATAAATGGTTGTACTGTGCGAACCGATGTTTAAATATTAGTACCTCATCACAGTATTCATACAGAAACCTACGAGACAACTTCATCCTCTTATATAAGTGATATAAGTAAGGTACCAAAAATTGTTTAGAATCCTTCGAATGTATCATTAATTAACCATACTGAAGAAATTGATAAGTTAAAAAACTAATTAAAATTGTTAAGAATTAAAAGGACTTAAGTTTCATTATGTATCTGGACATGCAGCCTTGATTATCGGAATTATAATGATGTTAATATTAATAATCTATGCCATAAGAAGAATTAAGGTAGCGCGAAGACTGAAAACAATAGCACTTCCCTATCCACTGTAATTTACTTTAAAATTATCATCGGTAATTGTAATTATAACTATAAAGAAAATATATATAAATGTAAAATAAAAACAAAACCATGCCACTTCCGGCCCCTTTGCAGAATGTTCAAGCAGAACATAATTATTGTATCACACTGAACTGATCTATATATAACTGAGGAACGTACATAAAATAAGTAATTTATGACTGCTAGGGTGTGTGTTCATAAAACATGAACAGGAACCGACAAAGGCCAACCAATAAACAATACAGTCCACTTGAAGGAGGCCACTTGAGAAAAAGGACACATAGAGTTCGACCATAAAATCAAATACATGGGCACGTCGAACCCAAATCTATTAACACATGTTGTTTGCATGTAGTAGGTGTCATTGGAAGGGATGAGCGTGGGAACAAGTGCCGCACATCCCTCCTTTTCTTAGCGTTGGTCTTAGTTTTAATTACCTTATATTTTCCTATATATAGTGCATAAGTTTTGAAAATAAAACAGTTTAATTTACATATCAACTCGCAAGTGTTTCGACTTTTCTTTTAAGGTCTTAACACATTGATTTACCTTCCTTATCCAGTGCATTACAAAAATTTTTTATTAGTCCTAGCTTAATGTGCCAAGGTGGTAATGTCTTTGACCTTCACAAGAGTTGCATTTTGCACGTTGTGATTTCTTAAAGTATTTTCGTTCCGTTTTTCTCAGCACTTTCCTGAGTAATGCTCTTTTCTATCTCGGCTATCCCATAGGCACAGGAAGCAGCAGTATTTTGTATAACCGCCTCGAAATGCAGTCCAAATGGCTTCGACTTTTAAATCACACGCGACCTTCCGCCTCCTTTAAAATAGAAGCTTTAATTTTAAGAAGATCCAGGATCTTCACCAAATCGTTCAATTGTTCCTGTGAAAGAGGCTTGCAATATTTATTTTGAATGTTCATTACATGAATCCGTTGCTTCATGGGAAGAACAAGACGATATTTCCCCTTTTTTGCGTTTTAGTGGCGGTATTTCCCCTGAAGGAGGAGCAGGAAGGGTAAAGCCTTGACCAGATTGTTTCGGCTCCCAAATCCAATTTTTTTTAATGAACAAAAGAAACATTCGAAGTCGTGAATCTCTGGATTAGGGTTACTTACTTTTCGTCTTTATTAAATGCTGTTAAATTCAATTTACACATTTTGAATATACAGCTTGGTGCCCACTCTTCGCCTTGACTTTTCGGCTTGATTTTAAAAGTCTCTTCATACTGTTCTTGCAACTTTTCGGTAAAAACGAATTTTCGTTCCTTGCTGGTCATATATTTTCCGCATATGTAGCAAAATGAGTCTGCTTTGTAAACGCATGAACATGAACGGCTTAAGTTATCCATTTGAATTGCTTTCAATTAGAAACAAGTAGTATTTTTTGAAGACACACGATCGTATTCTGATGGAAGTCAGAACTACACTGAGGTAGGGATATTAAAAGGTATAGTTATACATCCTTTTCTATGAATAGATAGCAGCTACAAAGGTCTAATTTGTGCGAGACCAGCACCTGTGGAAAATAGGTCAACATTTGACCCTAACAGGTATTTATGTATATTTATCCACACCAAGGATTGTGTATATGAAATAAAAGTAACTGTCCACACCATTTACAGCCCAAATGGACATGATCAGATAGGGCATATATTCCATATATATCCATACCTAGGACTCGGAAAAACCAAAATAGCCAGTACTTTAGTTTTTTTGTGATCCCATTTTGTCAGTTGGGCCAGCAACGTACCAAACGGTATTTTTCAGGTAAAATGCGGTTTAAGTCGTTTTGGACAAACGGCTCCACCTCAGCCGTTTATTCATCGATTCTTACAAACAATACCTTAGACGACGCCTAATTAATGTACCTATCTAAAACCAAAAATACATACTTTTCTTTAGTTTTCAAAGTCAAAATTTCCGAACAAAAATACTGCAAAAAATGGTCAAATTTGAATTTTATAAAGCTCTATAACTTCCAGATGGTAAGCTGCAGCTACAAAGTGTCTGGATAAAATGTATAGCTGCATTTATCAGCTTTTCAGAACTGCAAAGTTCAATACAACCACGCCCCTTTTCTGCCGCCACAAAGGACAAAAATCTGTGGAATCCACAATTTTCAAGATGCAAGAAAACTAAAAACGCAGAATAATGGAAAATAACAGTATCTACCAGATTTTCGAATCTGAATCAGGTCGTATCATTATTATAGCCAGAAGGAACAAATGAAAGCGCTTACTCATTCCCTCTCTCTATCGCACACATTTCCACGAGTTGTAGTAAAGACGTATATGTAGAGGTTTACGTGTAGATGTACACATGTAGATGTACACATTTTCCACGCAAAGAATCCGTGGAACGCCTGCAAACCAAAGGAAAAGCGGTAAAGATCAGTATACTGTCACCAGGGTACGGACTGCGCATTGTATTGAATCCCGTCGACTGCCAGTATTGGTAGGAGGGGCACAATCAGTCGCGTCCCACTCTGGAGCACCCAGGAGGGGAGATGAGGCTGAGTTTTGGCGCCTTCACGATTCGTGGTGTTAGTTGAGGGAAAA
>OZ018403.1:21239261-21351198 GCA_963969585.1 Drosophila helvetica | reverse complement strand
CGTCAGATCGAGAGGGAATTCCGGCAGCGCAGTGCGCCCCTAAACAGAATGGGCCTAAGCGGCAACTGGAGAGGACCATCGTGCGCACGTCAAAACGCAAAAAAAGGCTGGGGGACCCCCACACGGAGCAGTCGCATCAACAATCTACCCGGCGGACCGAAATAGCTTCCTCAGCAACGGAGTGGACGGTAGTCAAGAGTAAGAGACAGATCAGACTGCCAAGGCCACGCCCGGACGCCATTATAACACAGCCAACGGAGAAGATGTCTTATGCAGACATTCTTAACCTGGTCACCCGTAACCAGAGCGAGCAGATAAAGAGTGTTTGCGAGAATGTACACAGAGTGAAGCGCACAGCCAAAGGAGCATTACTGTTGGAGCTCAACGGTGCCAAACCAGAGACAACGCAGCAGCTCCGCAAAGCTGAGGCGCGGGCTTTAACTAAGCAGACGAGGCTGGAGATAATTGATCTTGACGAGATGGCTGCAGTGGAGGCACTGAAAAAGGCATTCGACGAGCAAATTTGAGTACGTCCAGCGTTTGGCAGCACGCAGCGTGCCATAATCAGCCTTCCGGCGATCGTGGCAGGAAAGGCCCTCACTGCGAGTAAGGTCAAGATTGCCTGGTTCGTACGCCGATTTCTGGAGCGCAACCTACCACTTAAATGTTTTAAGTGCCTGGAATTGGGTCACATAGCAGCGAAGTACGGCAGTGCGGTGGATTGGAGCGGATGGTGCTTCCGTTGTGGAGCTAGAGACCACAAAATCCGGGACTGCAAGAAAGAGGCATATAGCTGGTAGCCAGAGGTGCCCAATGGCATCTAAGGAACACGGGAAAGTCAAAGCTAGCCGCCATGCTTAGGTTTTACCAATTAAACCTTAACCACTGTGAGGCTGCAATTGACCTGCTCATCCAGTCGGTTCGCGATCAAATGCCTCGCCAAATGGAGTTTAGCCAAACATTACACCGCTAGCGATCACGAGGTACTGCTGTTCTCGGTAGGCGGAAGTAATAGACGCCCCCGCGACTATACAGAACGGAGACCAGCCTACAAGCCAGAATAACTTTGGGTTACAGACTTCCAGGAGGCAATAAGTGGCGTTTCAGTCCGAGGCTCAGCGCAACAGATGGCCACTCAGCTCTCATATCAGCTCCTAGGGGCATGCGACGCTAGCATGATCCGACGAAATGCTTACAGGGGCACGCAGTCACCGACCTACTGGTGGACTGACGAGATCGCGGAGTTAAGGCGCACCTGCCTGTCAGGCAGACGGAAATTCTAACGAGCCCGCAAAAGGAACAACAGCGACTGGCCGACGCTACACAGTGCCTACCGCACCGCAAGGAGAGCCTTAAGGATGCCATTAAGACGACCAACGACTCTGCGACTCGGCAGAGAATGATCCCTGAGGAAGAGCGCACAAGGCGGTGATGAAGAGGCTACACCAGCAGCAGCGCAAAAGCGCCCACGAATCCGGATCAGTTACGGACCATATTCGTAGCACTGTTCCCATCCAGGGCCAGCAACATCACCCTACGCGGCGAAGCACCCCGGCCTCTCCATGACGCGGATCCAGTCACGACAGAAGAGCTTTTAATCGCAGATTGACAGTGGACGAGTCAGGAGGACTTTCTGCCAGCCAGTTCGGCTTCCAAAAAGTCGACGGTGGACGCAATTAGCAGGGTCGTGCGGATTGCGGCTGAGGCGGTAGAAGGAGTTTGATGGAAGGGCGGCAAGAAAGAGTACTGCCTGATTGTCACCCTGGGCATAAAGAACGCCTTCAACTTGGTCAATAGGGACGGCATCACCGACTCGCTGAGCCAGCGCCACATCCCCCAATACCTCAAGACGATCGTAGGCGCCTACTTCAGGGAGAGGACGATACAATTTGATACGAATACTGGTTCTGAATCCCACTGCGTTTCGACTGGCGTACCCCAGGGATCAGTGATCGGCCCACTTCTGTGGAATATCGCTTAGAACGGACTGATGAGGATCGCACTACCAACGGGTAACATGCTACGCTACGCATAGGTGAGGAGATAATAGCGTCAAAACGAGCCATTCGTTATATGGGCGTCATGATCGACACCCGGCATAGTTTCAGAGAGCACCTGTGCTATGTGCATCAGAAGGTGGCAAATACGAGTCGTGCACTGTTCCGTATGCTGCATTCGTGGACCGGAGCAGGAGAAAAAGAGTCTTGCTGACCAGCGTCGTTCGCTCAGCCATCACATACGCTGCAGAAGTATGGGCGGACGGCATCAAAGTCGCCAGCTACGCTCGGGGCGTAAAATCAATCCACCGTCTCTGCGAATATGCAGTGGGTTCAGGACAGTCTCAGATGAGGCTGGTCATCGCAGGAGTAATTCCCATCGAACTTCTGGTGAAAGAGGAAAAAAAACGTGGAGGAATCCATCCGTGCAGGCGTCGATCGGAAGGCAGCGCGAATACAGGCTAGAGAGCAGAGCCTGGCAACACCGCTGGGACACGACCGTTAACGGCCGATGGACGCACCGTCTCATCCCAGACGTGAAGAGGTGGATAAGTAGGGGGCATGGTGTGGTGAATTTTTATAGCACACAGCTACTTAGTGGACACGGCTGCTTTAGCCAGTACCTGTTCATGTTCGGGCATGAGGAGGCACCAAACTGCAGGTGGTGCGGCAGTTTAACAGAAGACGCGAAGCACTCTTTGTCTGCGGGCGCTTCGACCAGATCAGGAGCGAACTATGGCGATCCGATGGTAGGCAGCTATCACCCAACAAACTAGCGGAAGCAATGATGGCAGACCCCACCATCTGGGAGGCAGTGAACAAATTCGCTGCCGTCTCAACGAAAGAGCTTCAAAGGTGCGAGCGCCTCAGAGGGGAGATTACATAGGAGGAATCAGTGTCCCTGTGAAGCAAGGCTTTGGCGTCGTACCGCAGGGATTTGGTACCTACTACACTTCTTCACAACTACTAGCTGTTAAAATATGTACATTAGTTATTTATCTATTAGTAAATTAGTTAAATAAAGAGAAACTGATTTTACAAAAAAAAAAAAACAGATGTAAAGAAGACAGATGTTAAAAACAAATATAAACAAAAAATGGAAACAGATAACATATAAAATACTAGCAGACCGAGCGTTTTTTTGTTCCACAAATTTATAGTATATCAATAGCCGAGTCGATAAAGCTATGTCTGTAAGTCTGTCCGTCCATCTTCATTAGCGCTTATATCTAATATAATATATCAGGAATTTGTAGACTTAATTTTTTTTTGTTTGGCTTTAATAAACATATTTTATATTACATAAATAGTAGGCTCACATATATACTGACTGAGTACCGGGTATAAACTAGTTTTTCATGGTTAAGTTTTTTTTTTAAAGAATTTTTTTAATCTGGTTTTTATACCCGGTAGTCGAGGAGTAAAGAGGTATATTAGACTTGTTGAAAAAATGGATCTGTGTAACACCCAGAAGGAAGCCTTTCCGACCCCATAAAGTATATATATTTTTGATCAGCATCATTAGCCGAGTCGATATAGCTATGTCTGTCTGTCCGTCAGTCTTCATGAGAGACTTTCTAAGCTGGAGCAACCAAATTTTGTATACAGACTACTGTGATATCACACTGTTACAAAGGACGAAAATCTGTGGCACGAACAATTTTAAAGATAAGAGAAAACTTAAAACGCAGAATTACAGAGAATGACCATATCTATCTATGTTGAATCTGGATCAGATCGGATAATTAATATAGCCACAATGAAGCAGACCATTTCGAAAGTCGTCGTTCCCTCTCGCGCTCTCTCTCACACGCGACCTCCGCTGCCGTGCCCATTCGTCCAGATGAGCGCCTAGATCTTAGAGACTATAAGAGCTAGAGCAACCAAACTCTTTATCCATGCTCCTGTGATATCACTTCACAACGCCCCCTTCCACCCCTCCCCCCCCAAAAAGACGAAAATCTGTGGAATCCACAATTTTTAAGATACGAGAAAACTAAAAACGCAGAATAATAGAGAATGGTCATATCTGTCAGAGTGTTGAATCTCGATCAGGGCGGATCATTATTATAGCCAGAAGGAACAAATTAAATTTCAGTGGTCACGCAACGCCTTTCAAGCTCTTATTCACTCTCTCTTATTCACTCTCTCTCACTTGTAGAAATGTAGAGAAAACAGATGTAAGAAATACAAATCTCCGAAAATTTTATTTATTGGCTAAAATTTGATTCGTCCGTTTTGCGAATATATAATAAATTACATAAACCGTAGGCTCACATATATACTGACTGAGTACCGGGTATAAAGTAGAGCCGCGGCTCACATCTTTCCCCCTCGTTTTATTTTTTTTTTCTCAGGCCTGGATGAGTAGATCACTTCCTCATACTTGGAATTTATACTATACCCTCAAAATCTGATTTTTTAGTTTTCTCGTATCTTAAAAATTGTGCATGCCACAGAGTTTCGTCCTTGGAGTGGGCGGAAGGGGGCGAGGCGAAATTTTGAAATACACTTGTAACAGTGTGATATGACAGGAGTCTTATTTTATTCAATAAAAATCAGAAATAACACTTATAACTGATTATTATTGAAAAATGTATATTTAATTATTATTTCTGCTTTTTTTTTAATACAAATTAAAAATAAGAATTAAAAATAATTTTTTCGCCGCTACTGTATATTTTTATCCTCAAATTGGTGGAATACTACCATACCGCATATTGATCTCTCGCCTTACTTTATCCCTATTGGTAATGCTTAACAGCTAAGGGTAGGTGTTTGATGCCTGAGGCTCGCTATCTCCTTACACGTACTATACTTCCACTATCTACCATTAAGGGGAGGTTACCGTCAAAGCCGAACAAAAATTGAATTTTGGCGGTACAGCCGGGAATTTTACAGTACGATTTTTGTACTACATAAAACTTTAACCGGGTTTTTCTCGAAACAACGTTTTCCCACGCGCGGTACCTTCTACAGCTTCGAAGAGTGAACCGAAGTTAATGTTTTACCCCTCAAATGAAAGCTAATTGAATTTGTGGGGCCCTGACGGAGCGTTTTTTTTCGGAAATATTTGTATAAATATTTTATTTAAAACATTAAAGCGCCAAAAAAGAGCATAAAAAACGAACTTTTTTTTTGAATGGGCGCCAATTGGTTTAAATGTTTTTTTGTCAAATATCGGAATCCGGCAAGGACCGTTTGGTTTTTAAATTTCGGATGACATTTCGAGGCTGTAGAAGGTACCGCGGGGGGTTACCTCGTGCCGGGAGAAGCTTTTTTGGCGGGAGCTGAAGCCGCCATTTTAAAAAAGAATTTTATTAAAAAAATGTAATAAATTACTTTCTTAAATATCCAACAAAACCTGCTAAAAAGTTTTTGCATAATACTTTATTTTGTGTCGAAAAACATTTTTTTAAAAGTAGTCAATTTTTGGGCCTTAGAACGGTAACCTCCCCTTAAGGTGATGGTTTAAATATATATGTATGTACATGTGTATGTACGCTAGCTCGCAAATAACCGTTGACCGTTTTTCCTTTTGCGGTCTGCACACGTTTTGGTTTTAGGTTGACTGTTCTCAGTTGAGCTTTTCGTGTTATGCTCGTTCAATAACAACTCATAAGGAGCGATCCGACTGAGCGCTCGCACATAAAGGTCCGAAAAAGAGCAAAAAAAAAAATAAAAGCAAGCGCTCTTCACATACATACACGCATACAAATGCAAAAAACTTCCTCGCTCGCTTTGACACAGAATACCCTACAGACAATTGTTCTAATCATATGTACATTCGCTCATTATATTCTTGTATTTTAACAATATTAGAATATCCATTAAATTCAAAAAAAGTCATTTTTAATATTATGGGCAAACATCTTCAAAAAGTTTGATAATCTCTAATGAATTCTACAGTAATGAGTGTAGGCTTTGACAGCGGTGTCGTAAAAAAACACAATCGCGACGTGAATGTGAGAGCAGGGAATGAGCAAAGCAAAAGGAAGACGAAAAAAGGGTTGTTGGTTGAGCAGATACCGATTTGCTCAGATACCGAAGTGAACGGTTCATCTCTGAGTCTTTGCTCATACAAGGGTCTGTAAATAACAGTTATTTTTGGAAAACGAGAAATGGTCAACTGTTATTTGCGAGCTCTTATATTTACACATATGTATGTACATATATGTAAGCGAAATAAATAAATTAAAACATTAGATTCGATACATGTGCATTAGGGCGTATCAATTTGTATGGAGTAACAAAAATGTGGTAAGCATCCACCAGAATTGGGATCTAAGAAGCATTCTAAGAATCTTTCACCAAGAAACCATGTGTCTAAAATGAATCCCTCACGCTGAGAAGGATGAAGATTTCAGATTGAGGTATTGTAAGGTATTAAAAAAAAGAGTACAATATTTGAATCATGTTTGGCTCAATTCTGATTAATCTTTTTACAAAAAATGGTATGTATGTATGTATATTTTTGTTGTGGAAATTAACCAAACATTAACCAATTTTTTTCAATTCGACGAAATAAAATATACAATATACATTTTATACCGTTTTTCAAGCAGGCGCCCTGTTATTTACATTTTTGATTACTATAATACATAGTTCAATAATTTCACAAGATATTATTAATAAACAGAGCAGGCGCCGGCTTGAAAAACGGTATACAATTTATTTTGAAATACCGTAAAATACCTCAATCTGAAATCTTCATCCTTCTCAGCGCTAAATAGGAATTCATTATAGACAAATTGTTTCCTGATGAAAGATTTTTAGAATACTTCGTACATTCCGATTCTAGTGGACGCTTATTGCGACAAAAATTTGACCCGCTCTAATGTGCATACATAAGTATGTACATATGTATCTATACATGTAGAAACTGAGTGTATACCATATGTATCTGATTATCGACGAAAACGTTACGCCTGGTTTTATGTACTTACCGTAAAGTGTTCAGCTGACTTAAAATCTTCATCCATATATGCATGAACGGAGAAATAAGCTTCCATTACACTGGCATTACACAAGCATCTGATAAATTCTTGTACGTATTCCATTGACTTCTCGTAAGTTTTTCCTCCCACCTCTTGAAGGTGTAAAGCAAAAAATTTTGGTTGAATATACGACACTTTGGAAAGAAATTCGTGTAGCCATGTCTGAAGAAGTCCCTCTGGCTGCATTATGAAATCATTGAAATTATACTCGTATGTACATGATAATTTATTAAAGTACATTTTAATAGTAATGTATGTATACATTTATACAAATTTTCATATATGTATGTATGTATGTATATGCTAAAATGTAAACAAACTTCTATTTTCCGATTTACTTTTACTTACATCTTCAAATAAACTCCCAACATTAGCTGTTACAAGTAATACTTTGGTATAAACATCCATATTCTATACAGTTTCAATTTTTTCGATTATCCTTTTAAAAAATGAGTTTAACTGCGATATTCCCATATCATATGAATTTTAAAAAGCAAAAAGTAAATAAGTATGAGTGGTCGATGTTATATCTTATCGATACTTTACTAAATACATTTGCGATAGTTAAAAAAGATAATAGCCTATTTACACTGCCGATATCGGCACGACTAGGCGCTTACATTGGCAGAGGCAGGTTGTTGATTCTTGAGAGCCATCTAGGGGGACTTGTGGGAATTTTGTCAAGATTTGTAACACCAGTGCCACTGGCTCTAAAAAAAGCGGATGACCATAACAATAACAAAGTTTTCGTCAGAATTGTCAAATTTCACTAGTTGCAAGGAATAAATTGAATTGGATTAGGTCAGCCGTTGCAATGTTGCTTAAACCGAATCTATTATAAAATAGTAACAACTACAAACTATGTACGTGCTATATATCTAGTTATGTATATGTTATGTTTGTGGTGAGGAATAAGTAACCATTCGGGTTTAGTGCTGGTTCTAGACCAGTGCTCGGCACGCGTACACTTAATACGCTGGTGTGTGTAGAAAAAACCCGAACATGTCTGCTGGCAAAAGCGGTTTACTGCTTTACACTGCTTTACAATTTTTTTATGCTGAAACTGTCGTGCAAAATACAAATTGAAAGAAAATAAAACAATAAAATAAAAATAATAAAAAAATAGCTTCCTTTTGAAACTGGAAAAAATATTTTCCAATAAATACGTTTTTAAGATAGTGTCCAAGTCTATGTCATCATTATACTCTTTAATGCGCAATAAGTTGGCTTAATTTTGGTCAGATGTTGAATTGCAAAAAAAAATTGTCTTCCCACTTTTCAGTGAACAATTTTTCTAGCAGTGTTTCATTAAATAGTTGCGCAGCGTGGTTTTTCATTGTCGACGGCTGAACAGCAACTGAAACTTAAGAGCGAGAAAGCTAAAGCCAAAGTCGCATTGCCGAAGCCACGCGAAGGTTTGCTGCTTTTTTATACTGTCCATGAGCGGCAGAGCAGCAGCAGAGACTTTTTCCTATACTCATTGGATAGGGCCGTGCCGAGCCAAGGTATGCTTAACAAGGTAGCTGAACTTGCTCTCTCACTACTTGTTATTTAAGTATCAAAACGACAGAAGAGAGAGAGAGAGAGCAAAAAACACGAAAAAATCGTCCGCGGAAATGCGTCGCTCACAAGTGCTGCTGGCAGACTGAAATTTATCAAGGAAGCAAAGAAAGCAGGTGTAGTCGAACCTATATAAGTATATCTTGTGCCGAGCCCTGTTCTAAGCCTTGATGAAATTGTACAAGGTGGTGTCGTCGGCTGCCGAAGCTAGCTCGGCTCGGGCCCTTAGCTTTAGTGCTTGCTTGTTTGTTGATGAGAAACGTTGTGTGCGGACGAAATATCTTAATCCTTACGTAGCAACAAAAAAATGATCTATTGAAATTATTGCTGCAAGCATGTATCGAATGGCATATAATTCCCAGTAGGTGTCGTCCAGGCGTACGATCCAGCTAGGTGGCGTCGGCATCATGGCGTTGTAGATGCCTACACCCGGCGGCACGACTCCATGCGCTGTCTGCGCGGCGCTAGTTGCGAAAAATGGCCAAATGGCGAAAAATAGACGCAGGCAGCGTTGATCAGAAGGATGCATTACTCCTCCAGACGGAGTAACCGATTGAACGAAAGGCAAGTGACCCCTACTACAATGAGTGTGGCGCCCCAAGCTGGAAGTAGCGGTGCAGCCAACAGGCCGCCAAAGATGAAGGTCGTCGTTACGACGGCCCCGCTGACTACCAGCCAAACTACCACGGCTGTCGTAGTAGCTTCCCAGGCTGGAAGTACAACGGTCGGAGTGAGCGGTGCAGCATGTGTGCAGCAGCCCCCTTTTAGCGGAGCGTCACTGCTTATGAGCAGCAGAGTGCAGCGAGAGTGGAAGGAACATCACTGAATTTGGCGCTGGCCAAAGGGCCTAAGGGCCTCAACATTATTAACCCTGCCAGCTGTTCTCTTTCATTTTAGAGAGGGTGCCGTCGGAGTCTGCGGTGACATCAAAGAGGTGTTCCATCAAGTTCTGATCCGACCCGAAGACAGATGTTCTAAGCGCTTTCTGTGGAGAGATGGCGACGATGGAAGGGATCCTGATATCTACGAGATGATCGTAAGCCTGCCCTTGGAGCGCCAAGCGCTGCGCATTACGTGAAGAATGCCGAACAGTTTCGTCATTCGGACCCCAGAGCAGTCAAGGCCATCATCGATTGTCATTATGTGGATGACTATGTGGACAGTTTCGCTACCGAAAGTGAAGCCATCAGCGTATCTACCCGTGTGAAGGTGATACACGCGAATGCTGGGTTTGACCTATGCCAGTTTTCGTCTAGCTCACCTATGGTGGAGACTGCATTGGGCCTCCCAGGACGAGGTGCGAGCGTCGGATGGGGTAAGGCAGAATACAAAATTTTGGGCAGGCAGCCACGGATAACTTCAGGTTCCATGTGAAGTACGATCGAGTTCCGAGCAGCGTATTGGACGGAAATCGAGTCCCTACCAAAAGGGATTATTTGAGCTTGGTCATGTCTACGTTCGATCCCCTGGGATTCCTGTGTTGCCACATGATAACATCGAAGTTGTTGCTACGAGAGATTTGGAGGCAGTAGATCCAGTGGGATGAACCACTCCCGGACGAGATCTACAAAGCCTTTGCGAACTGGTGCAAGGAAATGGACACCGTGGGACGATTCCGATGTCCTCGCCACTACTTTGGGCGTGGACTCGTGCGCGCTATAGAGATGCATGTCTTCGTGGATGCAAGTCAGTCTACCTTCGCGGCAGTGGCCTACTGGAGGGTAACCTATGAAGATGACGACGTGCTGGTGAGCTTCGTGTGTGCCAAGACGAAGTGCGCGCCGATGAGAACGTTGTCAATTCCACGGTTGGAGCTGCAGGCAGCAGTTCTTGGAACCAGACTGATGGAAGAAGGAAGACAGTGTGGCCATCAGGGATATTGTGCTATGGACGGAATCCAAGACGGTGCTAAGATGGATTGCCACCCACCCACCGTATAAGCAGTTCGTCGCCAATCGAGTGGCGGAGGTCTCCCAATGGAGATGGGTACCAACAGCCGACAATGCGGCGGATGATGCAACGCGTTCGCAGTGAGGCAGCCAGCGGGTAGCTGGCCACAGCCTGAATCCGGATAAAAACGACGAAGAGGAGATTCCAAGAGAGCTTGCGTTAGTTGGAGCGAACGTCTTTTGTATTTCATTTCAAAGATTCTCGAGCTACAGTCGGCTACTCAGGACTACGGCCTGGGTCTTAAGGTTCACGTGCTGGTGCCGTGGACAAAAAAGCGAGCTCGAGAAGTACAGCCTTAGTGCAGTAGAGTGTGAGGCCGCGCAGAACCTGTTGGGCACACAGGGACAACGAGAGGCATTTCCTTACGAGATGCGGTCGACAGAAGATTGCAAAGTGGTCGCTAGTGGAAGCGACATTCGAGGTCTGGCGCCATACATATATGGCCATGGAGTCCTGCGAGCCTACGGCAGAGTTGATGCCGCATTGTGTATGCCATACAGTGCGAGGAGGCCGATAATTCTGTCACACAGGCACAGTCTTACGGAGATGATTGTGTATCATTTCCATGCAAACATGAAGAATCAGAATGTAGATGCTACGATCGCGGAGATCCGGACGAAGTTCTGGATCACGAAGCTGAGACGTGTGCTTCGGAAGTTGATCTCAATGTGCAACATGTGCAAGTTGCACGGGCGGGGCCGACGCCGCCAATAATGGGACCCCTAACGGAGGATCGCCTAGAGGCCAATGGTTGGCCTTTCAAGAATACTAGATTGGCTTACTTTGGACCACTATTGGTCACAGTTTCGCGCCACAAGGAGAAGCGATGAACAGGGCATGTGATTGACGACCAGGGCGATACATCTGGAAAAGGCGCATGACCTGTCAACGGATTCCTGTATAATTGCGATACGGAATTTCGTCTGCCGTCGAGGGCCAGTACATAGACTGTGCAGTGACAATGGCAAGAATTTCGTGGGAGCTGACAGGAAAGCTAGGCGATTTGGCGAGATGTTCGAGCTAGAGAGGATTCAGGATGAGCTATCGGGCAGAGGCATCGAGTGGGTATTCAATTGCCCCGTTAATCCATCTGAAGGCGGAGTCTGGGAACGGATGGTGCAGTGCGTAAAGAAGGTCCTGCACCACACACTGAAGGAGGTGGCGCTGAGGGATCACGTACTGGTGAATTTTCTAATCGACGCGGAGAATATCGTGAATTCGCGTCCGCTTACCCACTTGCCGGTGGATGCGGACTAGGAAGCCCCTCTGACGCCAAATGATCTTCTCAAAAGAGTAGCTAACGTACCGAACACGCCTACCGGAGATGTGGAGCTGCCCAAGGAGTGCGCTACACGCAAGGCTTGGCGTATTGCGCGACTTATGAGGGACCGTTTCTGGAAGAGGTGGGTCTTGGAGTACCTGCAGAAGAACGGAGCCGATTCGCCAGGGTGATATAGTCTTCGACTGCGATCCAGCCTTGCCCCGAAGAGAGTGGCACAAGGGTATCGTGGAAGAGGTCTACAAAGGAGTGGATAGAGTCATTAGACGTGCTTGTGTGCGCGTGAACGACAGCGGCCTATCCCGGACTTTGATGCGTCCCGTCTCCAAACTTGCGGTTTTGCATTTGAGTGAAGCGGTTCTTCACGGGGTCGGGGAGGTTGCCGGCCGTTATCGGTCGCGATAGGCGCTGCCGGTATATCTAGTATAATTTGATGTATGTATTTTGAGCCTTTCTGTGAACGGGTATATTTTTTCAAGGGCCATGAGTTGCCGCCATATTTTAAGCTTCGCATTTATATTGTCGCGTGGTTTAAGTAAAGGAGGAGATACTGCGGTAAGAATATTGTCTAGCATATTAGAGGTTATGTAACAGAATGTTCCTTTAGAATAAAACGGACGCCAACAGGCTTACCATCAGCAGTGGGTTAATCGCGCTCAGTCTTACTGAAACAAACTGAATTTCCTTGCGGGAATACGGGCCGTTTAAAGTCAACTCTTGCGGGACCACCGACACTACCTTATAAGATAATGCCTTAAGACATTTTTGGCAATTAGAGGCAGTGTTAGGTATGGTATTGAACTATCGATACATAACAGTTTTTATTTATTTATAACTCTTCTCCTCGACTGTCATAAAAAAAGCACTAGCTCTGCTTGAAAGTTGGCTTGGCTGCTCGCAATTTGTCTCTTTGGTCTTGTAAAACTTGTAATATATTTGAAATATGGTTTGAATATGTCTACGCGTGAATTATTCGTTCTTGTCATTCAATGTGTTTTTGCATTTTCATTTAGGGTTGCATTTGAAAACTATAGACCTTCTTGCCGGTGGTTGCCGAAGAATTTCCGTCTCAGTGAATTTTAATAGACACACAAGAAGTTCTGTCAAGATGCTCACGACGATCACCGCGACGGGCATTTCTGGGGAGAATAAGAGAACGAGCAAATCCAAAAAAACGATCCAAATTCGATCCAACGTAAGGGTCAAATTCAAAGCGGTCAGTCAGTCAAAGTTCTAGTACGAAATTGGCTGATATGCCTTCGGGAGGACTTCAGGAACAAGGAGAGTGAGTGAAAGTCCCTGGTATTTCACGTGAGTGCCCTTCAGATGCTTGGAAAGTGACTGAAACAATCAGTTTCTTCCATAGTCAAGTTATAATCACCATGTCTATAGTTCTCACCTCCTCGGTCTCGTGAAAGATCTTGAAAAGATGAAGAGTCCCAGTGACGCGGATGTACTGTTTTTCTATACAACTATAGATACAACTTGAATTATTTAAAGGGATAGGATATGAGTACCTGTTACAAAGGTTGTTTGATGAAGCTACAACAGAGGGAAGGTTAATAGAAGGAACAAAAAAGCAAAGTTGAACAATCGCAATCGTTATCAGCATAACTGCCATTTAAGTGTAAAGATGTAGGAAATTGAGAAGAATTACGTTTAGAGCTAACGAAGCTGACGAATTGATAATGATCCCGTTTAAAGTTGAGCTTGCATCCAAGTAATTAATGTAGCATAGATTTAGGGAAGTAATTGGGGTGTGGCCCCCGTTTTGTTTTCAACTCACAACTTGCGACCAAGTTGATATTATTCCAAAGCATTCATGTCTATGGAAAGCTGGAAACCTTAGCTAAACAACTGGCAAATAAACTAAATTTGTTCTGTCCATTATAAAGATTTTGGTTTGGGTGTGGCCACTTTTGAATAAAATTCTCAAAATGGGAAACAAATTATATGAAACAATTTTCCTTTTATTTTATTTTATTTTTTTTTCAAGTTTGCTATTTATATATTACACAAATTTTAAAAATCTTACAAACAATAATTATTTATCAGTTAGTTTTTAGACTGAAAGTTTGAGGTCGTGGTCCTCAACTCATCGCTGGGTAGGAAGGTCGTTCCGATGAAGGCGATATCGGCCTGCTGCACGCGTTACCCCATATCTGGGAGCGATAGGTCCAGATTAGTTTCAGAACGGAGTTGTAGAGCAGAACCTTGTATTCCAGACTTAGCGGAGAGCGAGCGTTAATAAGCCAATGGAGGCTATTGGCTTTGAGTTTGAGTTGTAATTTCTTAGCTTCAATGTGCCTGCGCCATTTAAGTCTTCTGTGCAAGTGTACCCCCAGGTAAGTTACTTCGTTTGCTTGTTGTTGTTTAGCGTGAGTGGTGGATAATTTTCGAAATACAGGAATTGTAGTGGGGTTGGGGCCCCTCGTCATGCGGTACTACCATCCAGCATTGCTTCGCATGCGATGTGGACTCGTACTCCGTCTGCTTCTTCCGCCTTCTCTCTAGGGCCCTCAGCGTTCGCATTACGATGGCGGCGAAATCCGCGGTCGCGTCCCATGTCTTGGGGTCCGCTATCATCAATGGTACCAGGGTCCCAACGCTGATTCGAGACCCAGCTACTGCCTCCAGCGCCTGTCGTTCGTGATGGAACCGGTGGCACTCGAAGAGGACATGTTGAGCGTTCTCCAATATGCCCGCACCACACTCAGGACACCCGTCCTCTGCCTCGTGCCGGAGCCCTTGAGGTAGCTGCGGAAGCAGCCGTGACCGCTCAGCACCTGGGTGAGGTAGAAATCTACCTGCCCGTGACTCCTTCCGACCCAGCACGCTATGCTCGTGATGAGCGTGTGAGTCCAACGCCCTTTGGTTGACCGGTCCCAGTGCATCTGCCAGTTCACGATGCTACTCCTTTTGGCGGCCAACTTCTGCTATGTCATGGAGGGAGGGTCCGCTGCCCTGTCCTGCGTGGCGGCGTGGATCTCCTTCCTCTCCCTGATTAGCTCCTTGAGCGGAACATGCCCGGCGATAACCAGCGCTGCTTCGTCCGAGATGGTCCTGAACGAGCACGCTGTCCTCATGGCGCACAGCTCGCATGTAGCTCTTCACCTTCGCTGCATCTGCCCACACTGGCGCGTCGTAGAGCAGCTGGGACGTCACAACGCTGGTCAGCAGCTTCCTCGTGGCCTGCTTCGGTCTTCTCGTGTTAAGGAGCATCCTGGACAGCGTTACTGCAGTCCCACAGGCCTTTTTCTGCGCATACTCCAGGTGCTCCTTAAAAGAAAAGCGCGTGTCTATGAGGACGCCCAGGTATTTAATCGCCCTCTGCGAAACGATTGTGGTCCCGCCGACCTGCACTCTAGCGGACTCGACCACCTTCCGGCTCGATCTTAGGACCGCCTCCGTTTTTTGGGCCGCCAGCTCCAGTCCTGCGACGGCTAGCCACTCCTCTACGGCTTGGATGGCCGCGTTGGCGTGGTTTTCCGCGGCGGCGAAGCCCACCAGGCTTGTGTTGGCTGGCATCGGTAGCCTTAGGGCTACATGGCGTACATGGCGTTCCAGAGCTGCGGTCCCAAAACAGAGCCCTGGGGGACTCCGGCTGAGACCTCGTATGCCCTGGGACCCAAGCTCGTGTCTATAGACAGCCCCCTTTTGCTAAAATAGCTTTGCGCTATGTTCAGCAGGTAGCCCGGGATGTGGAAGGACCGAAGTGCTTCCAGCGTGCGGCCCCAATCGGCCGAGTTGAAGGCGTTCCTAATGTCCAGTGCTACCACCAGACAATAGGACTTCGTCCCTCCTTTCCACCTGGTCCCTGCGGTGGCGTCCACTGCCGTTTTAACCACTCTGGAGATGGCATCTATCGTAAACCTCCCTTTCCTGAAGCCGTACTGGTTCTCGGAGAGACCACCTGCTGCTTCAATTGCTGCTCCTAACCTCGCGCCGATCACTCCCTCAAAAACTTTCCCTATAGAGTCTAGGAGGCAGATTGGTCTGTAGGAGGAGGCCTCCCCCGGCGGCTTGCCCGGCTTGGCCAATAGGAGGAGCCGTTGCCGTTTCCACCTCTCGGGGAACGTCCCCTCATGGAGGCATTTGTTGAAGAGGCCAGCCACTTCCCTCGGTAGCAGCGATAGTGCCAGCTTCAGCGCTCTGTTGGGGATCGCATCTGGTCCCGGAGCCTTATTAGGCTTCAGGTTCGTACCGGCCCTCAGCACCTTGTCTTCCGTGACCTCGCAGATGTCGGCCGGGTCCAGCTCGGAGCGTGGGGTGATCGGTATGGTGACCGGGTTTCCTCGCGGAAACAGGGCGCGAACAATCCCCTCCAGTGCCACGAGATCGGTTGGGGACTTGCTGCCCGCATTGACCTTCTTCACGACCATTCTGTAGGCGCTTCCCCAGAGATCTTCTTCGGCGTCATCGCACAGCTTGAGGAAGCAGTTCCTCTTCCTGTCCCTGATGGCAGACTTCAGCTCCTTCCTCGCCGCTTTAAAGGCCTCACTGCAGTCAGCTAGTGCCAGTCCGCCAGTTTGGTCGCCCACTCGTTGGCTCCATCTGCCTCGTTGGTAGCGTATCGTTCGAGAGCGCTCGCGAAGGACTGGGGCCCCAGCATGTCCGGCCGGAACGCCTTCCCCTGTCTGGGTGGGACTCCACTCCCTCTAGTAGGCAATCCTAGGGAGCACTGGATGGCCTCGTGGTCGCTGGCGGTGTAGACCTCGCTGATCCTCCACCGGGCGTGGCGGGCCAGCGCGCTGCTGGCATAGGTCAGGTCGATGACCGACCCTGCGCCTGCCCTGTTGAAGGTGTGTTGGGACCCTTCGTTCAACAGGACAACGTCCAACGTCGCAAACGCCTCCAGCACCGTGAGGCCTCTGGCATTGGTTCGGGAGGACCCCCACTCCTGGGCCCAGGCGTTGAAGTCGCCCCCGACTACGACGTTTCTCCGACCTCGTATGTCGCTGCTAAGCTCGTCCAATATGCGGCTAAAGGTCTCCAGGGATAGGCTGGGTGCCAGGTAGCAGCTTTAGATCCAGGTGCCGCCGATGTTCCCTCGAACGAAACCGTCCGCCGACCTGATGGTGCAAATGGTTGGCGTCTCCCTGCCGCAGAGCCCACTCGCCGCTGCCAGCTGCCCTGAACGGTTCGCTTAGGATTGCCACCTCTGAGCCCAGTTCGCGGAAATTGGCAAGCTGAGTACAGCGACCTGCGACTCCGCGTAGCCGGCTCCGCACCCTTATTCGGCCCTCGTCCAGCTTGAACTGGCTCGCAATAGCGGCGCAGATCTCTCGCTCCGTCGCTAGAGGGTCGAGGTCGCGTATCTCCAGCACTACCACCTTTGAAGGTGGGACGGGACGTGCGCGGCGTGCTGTCCTCGTCCTCTTCTCTACTATTTTCCATCCGCTGTCCGGATTAGCGGGGCCCTCGGGCTTGCTCGTGGCGCTAGGCGTCGCCTCCTCAACTTGTGGTCGCACTGGCGGCTTGTTTCGCGACCTTTTGGTTGCGTTGGATCCTTTCGGCTGCGCTTGGTGCGCACGGGGCGGGCCCGGCTCCGCTAGCGTGCCTTCCGACACTGTCGGCTGGCTCAGCCTGCGCCATGGCTCCGTCTGCGCTGCGACATCCTTCAGCCAGACCTTCTGGGTTTGGGCGTGGGCCTCCTTGGCTTTGCTCCAAGTGCTCTGAGAGCATCTCTAGCAGACGGGCTCAACGTCGAGGCCTTCCTGCGTGGCGCTGATGCCCCCTTGGCTGCTCTGCTTGCCTCCTGGATGCTCGAGTGCAGCTGCTTCATGCGCACGAACAGCGTTCTCGTCGCCACGTTGATGTGGCGAGTGTTTTTGTCCATCATCCTGGGGGACACCTCTTCCAGAAGTTTCCCCAGCTCCTCGAGACTCTCGAGGCAGGATGCCTCCTGGCGCGTCTTACTCCTTTTGGGCGGCGTCTTCCACTGCGAGCTCTCTGGGCTGGTGGGGTCGCGGGCTCTCTTAGGGGTCTCCCCTGAGTCCATAACCGTGCTCTGCGCTGCTACTGGATCTGGGTCTGCCGAGGCGATTGAGTAAGTTTGCTACTCTTCCTTAACGCCGATGCGTCCATTGGCTCCATTTCGCGCGGTCTGCACTAGGGGGTCTCGCGTTGGCCACGGATTTCCCCTTGGCTGATCGATGGGGGATATACCGCCCCTCCCGGTCCCCGACGTCCCGTTGACCGGAACACCGCCTGGGCGCGGGATCGGAAATTCGTCGGTACCCTGACCTTTCCCTTTTGTCCACGGGCGTGGAAACTGTGCCTGTGTGTGTTCCCTCCGCCTCTCTTCTCGGGATGGTGCACCGCTTTAAGCCTGGTAATAGCGCTGGATGGATTTCCTCGGCACAATGGCAAGACTTGGTACGTACCCCTTCCCTTTGGACGTCACCTGATCACATGTTTCGCTTTTTAGGGTGGCTCTATCGCTTGAATTATGGCAAATCGCTGGAGGAATAACAAAACGCGTCCGTTCACTTTCACTCCCACTACCACTCTCTCAGAGAGTGTTCAATTTGAAACTTTGTTTTCGTTTGGATGTGTACTGCATTTGCTGGTGTTGGTGTTGAGATGCGAGCTGCTTCGTCGAAGACGGAATCAAGTTGGTTTGCTATTGAATTAATGTCAGCTTTTACTAGTGCGTTGTACAGCTGCTTTCCCTTTGGATTCACAAGGCGAGATCTCCGGTGTGTGTGCTTGACATTATAGTCTCCTACTGCTACAAAGTGTTCTCCTAATGAGTTAAAGAATTCCATAAATTGGTCTTCAGATATGGTGAATCGAGGGGGCAGTAGACGGCAGCTAGTGTTAGTGCAGCTACCACTATCAACATGTATTTTTAAAGATGTGGCCTGTAGATAGTTTCGGGCGAACTCTTTGTGGTAGTGGTGCTTGAGCCGGCTTCTAATCAAAATACCAGTCCCGCTGTGTGCCTTACCATCGGGATGATTGGTTACGTAGAATGCGTATCCGCTTATTGTAAAATTATATTTGTTTGTAAGGTGTGTTTCAGAGAGTAGCATAACGTCGATGTGATTGTCGAGTAAGAATTAAGCTTAGTCAAGTTTATGCAGTGAAACGCCATTGGCATATATGTAGCGAAGCCATTGATTATTTTGCCTGTTGTGATACAAGCATCTGTACCAAAAGATTTTGATTTCACATTAAATCTTACATAGTTGTTCGCATAAATGACATAAATTCTGTCAAGCTCTGCTGCAGCGTACATAATATTACTTTGAAGTTGCTTTGTTGCTGCTCCTGTGGCTTGTTGTCTTGTGCCGTGTTTAGAGGAGGCACCAGTCCTGATCTTAAGGCGCTTGCATAAATCGCGTTTTTAGATACAGATACGGGACCAAGAGCGGACCTGGCTGCAGTCGAAGAGAAGACGTCTGGTTTGTTTTTCGATGGATTGTTTTTATGCTGTGCGTTTTGCGTGCGTGCTGTTTGCACGCGCTGATGGATTCGAGACTTGAGTTCTTTGTAAACTGGGCAGCCTCTGTAGTTGGCTGTGTGATTGCCGCCGCAGTTGCTGCACTTTTTTTTGCTGGAGTCATCTTTGCTTGTTGGGCAGTGCGATGAGTCATGAAGATCGCCGCCAACTGCGAATACCGGGCGCAGTGTGCAGTAAGACCTTGTGCGTCCGTATTCTTGGCAGTTCATGCATTGTACCGGGCCGTTCCGTTTATGTGGCTCTTCTACGGTGATTCTGCGGTGCAGTAGAAACTGAAGCTTGTAGATGAGGTGCACCTGATATTTTTTAGTTGTCTGCGTCTCAGGCTTAGAATATTAAAAACTTTCTTTAACGCAGAATCCTTTCTCATGTATCGCCTGGAGTATTTAATTTGTCGTGACATCGGACTCTATGCCTTTCAATACAACTTGCAAGCCCTTTAAAGCAACCTTTAAAATTTGTACGTGTACAAGTTTTTTTTGCTTTCGGCTAAGTACTTTGACAAAACTCTTAACTTGTCTTATGTTTTTGTCTGAACTTTAATCTCATGGATGTCATTCCTCATTAGGGGAATGATATGCAAATTGTCCTGACCGATTAGCTCAACAACTTTGGCAAAAAAAGCGCTGAAGCTTTTCTCTCGAATAAATATAGGAGGTGGCTTTGTCTTTTTCTTGTCGCCAACAACAGATTTAGGGTGCAGCGTTATCAGCTAAGATTTCAAATCTGTTGTTTCGCCTGGGTTGCCACGAGTGAATATAGATTTGTTTGTAGGGTGTTGGTGGCTCAATTTTCGCTTAATCTGTATGTAGCCTTCCATGCCTGTCTGTATGGCCGGCTTTACTTTTACGTTGGCTGCGGAGTGTTTTGCTGGCGGCGCAGCAGTCGTTGCGTTTGCAGAGCGGGCAGATGACATCAGTGCAATTATTGTTGCAGTAGCTGTTTTTGCAGCTGTTTCAGTAGCTGACGACCACGAAATGCGGCAGATACCATGTCCCATCACTGTTGACTGGAGTGCCTTCCTGCTGCTCTAACCGTCGCGCGTATCCTTTCTTGCCGTAGTCATCCATGATTCCTTGCCTGCGTGAAGTTTCCATAGCGCTATATCTTCCCCCCGATGCTCACTAGTCTCTTCAGTGCCATGTTGTAGCTGTTTGGCAGACTCACTTCGTCCTCTTCGACCAGTTTGATACCGTTGGCCTGTTGGCTTTGTCGTGGCTTCGAGAATTCGCAAAGCCCGTGCATCACCGCTAGCTACGACTTGCGGCGCTGTCTTCACTCCGAAATTCTCGATCTCGAAGTAATCGTTGACCATCTTCTCCAGAAGATTGTCCTGTGGGAATGCTAGGAGGCACGATTTACTGAAATTACGAGACTAAAATTACTTAAATTTACAAGAATACAAAATACAAATAAAAAAAATGCCCTTCGTCGTCAGCGCTCCCATTAGAACGCATACTCAGCGCCTCGTGACCATTCTTCCGTTGGTCGTACGTCGCGCGCGTGTGCGGCATCGGATTCCTCCTCTGCGCGGCTGTTGGCTGCGCATCCGCTAGATCGGATATCGCTTGCCATTGAGGTGGAATGTGCGTCTGCACACTTTCTGTCTCTGTGGCCGGTCTTTGGCCGTTCCTAACAGCTGCAGTGCAGCCAGTGTAAAATTCTTGCGTTAACCTTAGCACTCCGCAACAGGCGAGGATGAGAACTGAGGTGGCGCAGCTGCTTATAATGAGTTTGGACAGCAGTTCGTCCTTTATGTTGTCGATGTTTCTCTAATTCTTGAGAATCAAGTCGTGGAAAACGGTAGCTGAGTCTCTCCCGGTGTGCCGTTATGTTGACTTGGGACATTGCTGAGACGACTGGACTTCTTTGTAGAATGCCATGGTGACTGGTAAACTGGCTTCCGTTCTGGAACATTTTATTGTTTAATTGTTTAAAATTGTTTAAAGTTTAACAATGTGCAGTTAAACTGTAGGGGGAAAAATTAAATGATAAGTGTGTATCCTACGAGACGTAGACAAGATACAAGATAAACTTAAAATATAATTTAAAATTATTACAATATGTTATTCATTAGGATAGATTGGACCTTGTTAGAACTAGAATCAAAGGAGAACAGATACAAAAATTTGTTATAATTTCGGCAAAGGCTACGGAAAGATTCCTGATCTGAGTAGTTAGAAAGGCAGAGTTGAAGGTGGAGAGGAAAGTAATGCCTAGTCGGACGGGATGGGACAGCAAAACTAATAAGACTAATAAGGGCAGATGAATCAACGTCACCGGAGAGAAGCTTGTGGAGAAAACGAACTCCATGACAGATCCTACGGGACTTCAGAGATTGGAGGTTAATGAGGCGGAAGGGATGTATCACAGGGTCCCAATTAAGTGCACGGAGTGCAAAGATGACGAATTGTTTCTGCACGGATTCAGACATATCTTGAAATGTTTGGTAATGTGGTGACCAGACACAGGAACCATATTCCAAGATAGGCCGTACCAGAGAAACGTATAAGACTGTAGTGGTGTAAGGGTCAGTAAATTCCTTAGACCATCTTTTGACAAAACTAAGAACTCCTTTGGCTTTATTCGAGATGGAGGAGATATGAGAATTAAAAGAAAGATTTGGAACAAAGATGATGCCTTGGTCATTAACTTTGAACTGGCGTTCTAAGCTACAGCTATTGATGGAGTAGTCAAATAGGTATGGCTTGATGCGGTGGAAAGTCATGACATTACATTTAGAAATGTTCAGTGGAAGAACTTTAATAAGGCACCAGTTATTAAGAGCGTCAAGATCCGATTGCAGAGATAACGGGGACGCAGGGTCTTTATAGGAAAAACATACTGAAAATTTAGAATAGTTTTTCTAAATACGAAACCGAAAAAAACTTTGGGTGGCACACATACTTTAACATCGTCAGCATACATAAGGACACGGGAGTGAGATAAGACTAGAGGAAGATCATTAATGAACAAATTAAATAACAGGGGGCCCAGATGGCTACCTTGAGGTACACCCGATGTAACAAGAACAGGTTTAGAGAAAGAGGAGTTGAAGCGGACACGCTGAGAACGATTACAAAGGTAAGAATTGGTCCAGAGGAGGAGATTAGTCGGAAACCCAAGGAGAGATAGTTTATGGATAAGGAAATTGTGATTAACAGAGTCAAAGGCTTTACTAAAATCAGTGTAAACTACATCAGTTTGGCACTGATTAGCAAATCCAGTAGTTACGAAGGAGGAGAATTCCAGGAGGTTAGACGTAACTGAGCGACGTTTTACAAATCCATGCTGGGATTCCGAGAACAGGGAACTACAAAAGTGCTGCAGCTGAGAAGTAATGATTTTTTCAAAAAGTTTAGGAATGGCAGATAAATTAGATATACACCGATAATTAGAAACATCTGATTTCGAGCCCTTTTTGTGGACAGGGATTATGTAGGACTCCTTCCAGATGATTGGAAAATCGCTTAACTCTAGCGACAAGGTGAAAAGTTTTAGAAGGGGCACGCAAAGAGAATCAGCACAAAGTTTAAGAACGGCACTGGGGACCAAATCCGGGCCAGTGGAGAACGAGAACTTACTCGATTTTAAATTGGTTAGCAGGCAGTTATAATCAATGAAGGGGGAATAGATACAATTTGAGCTCTTTAGCGGAAAAGGATAAGAGTACCTGGTACGATGGTCGGATGTGGAGGCCAGAATAGAGGGAAGGTTCATTGAGGCGACCGAGGCAACGTTGAAAAAAGGAAGCGAACAGATCCGCAATGTCACAATCATTGTCAGCAAAATTTACCATTTAAGTGTAGAGATGAAGGAAATTGAGAAGAGTTACGTTTAGAGTTAACAAACCTGAAGAATTGTTTAGGATCGCGTTTGAAGTTATGCTTGCACTTGGCCAAGTTCTTATTATAGCATAACGTATTACATAGGGAAAATTTAGATTTAGCAATTAAGTATTTAGAAACGTCCGATTGAGAACCGGATTTTCTTAATTTTTTATACATGCGGGATTTAAAATTCCTCAGGTTGATTACCCTCGGGGTGAACCAAATGGGGCCAGAAGGATTTTTCAAGGGGGTGACTAAAGGGACATAAGTAGAAAAGATGGAAAAAATGGTGGTATAGAATGCCTTAGTGGCAGGCTCTATTTCGAGGTAGTCGTCGAGGAATGACCAATCGATCTGGGAAAGAGCAATATTCAAAGAGGGAAAATCGGCCTTTCTAAAGCAATAGATAAGCGAGGGCTTAGGGAACGATTTGATGGGCCCAGAAGAAGGCAAGTGAAGTTCAATATCAAGTGTGGGATGATAAAGGTCATCAGGGAAGGATAGAGGCGATCCTCTACTAACCAGAGTCATCGACGTATCGGAGGTGAAGACGAGGTCTAAGATCCTGCTAATGTTATTACAAATGCCATTAACCTGACCCAGCGAAGTATAGGACTAGAAGTCAATAAAATCATGCTGCATGGATGGGAGCATGAGGTTAGAGTCAACAGAAGGAGTCCACGTAATGTTTGGGAGATTAAAATCCCCAAGGACAATAAGGCGATCGGAATCATTAAGTTGGGACGAAAGGGACTGAAGATGAGCAGTGTGAAGCATATAGGTTGCGAATTCAGCAGACGGAGGGATGTATGAACAAGAAATTAATAAACTAAAAGAGCGCAGACGAATTTTAGCTGTGACTATTTCCAAATTGTAACACTCTTCGATGGAAAGGAGTTGAGAAGTTAAGTCAGAGCGAACGGCTATCAGAACTCCACCACCTCGAGATGGACGGTCAAGTCTATATATGTTATACTTGTCTATAAAAATCTCTTAATCCGAAATTGAAGAATTGAGCCAGGTTTCAGTAAAAGCGATAATATCAGAATCAAAAGTTGCACTATCAGAATATAGTTTGCTGAGCTTACTGTACAGGCCACGTACATTCTGATATGAGATCTTTAGTAGAGGGGGGGAATTCAGTTTTTTGAAGCAGACGGAAGAGGAGTAGAAATTATACCAACTCCAGGTTCAGGGGTACGCTTAGAAAACAGGTGGCAAATCGTATGATTTGGCCAGAAGGAGGGATCAAGTAAACTATTTACGTGTTCATCCGGCACTCGAATTTTAAATGAAGCGATACTACCTTTTTCTTTAAAGTTAAATTTGGTAACTACTATGCCAGAGGAATCATCAATATTCAGTTTAAAATAGATGTAGTCCCTAATGAGAACATCCGTAGTCGAGTCTAAGAGTCGGGACACAAAAATAGATTTCAGAGGAGCACGAGCAAGAAGAATAGGTGGAGGGGTAACATGTTTAATAGGTAAAGCGGAAGTGGGAACAACCCGAGGGGCGAGTTCAGATAGAGCAGAAAGGTCCGAGGAGATGGCGATGGAAGCAGAAGTCGAAGGGGCTTCAACTTCCATTCTATCAACGGTGTCGTCGGCATCAATTGAGGGCGATAGAGCACCAGCGACATGATCGTCATTAACTTCCAATTGGACAGTTGGCACCAGGGAGGCTGCAGGAGAGGGTTGCGTCGTTAATGACGATCAAGCCTTCGTCGACTTCCATTATGGGATCCAGGTGTCCAGTGTGTGTGCTGAATTTAGTGGCGGCTTCTGATACCAGTTATTGTGCGCAGGAGCCCAATTCGAGCTTCCTACAGAATGTTGTACTGGCTGCGTCTCTGTAATCTCCCACAGCGAAAATGTGCTCACCATAATCAGCAACCGTATTATTGTCCTCGAAGTCTACAACTACCTTATTATGCTAGACTGGGTTATCTTTTTACATGTCTTTTGGGGATTGGGAACTTGATTAAGAAATGCAAATATCTTTATTCTTTACTACTGAAATTTAGGCTACGCTAACAAAAACCGACTCCGACCACTTCAATTGTGCAGCAGCTGATATCGTTTGCGACTCCAAGGGCAACGACAGCTGCTGGTGACACAAATTCGTTTGCCGAATTTATCACCTCGGAGAGCATGCAGCCAGAAACGTCTGTAGCGTCTGCGTCCGTCGGCTCCGCCAACAAATTAATAAATATATAAATATAAATATATGAACCGGAACACCGGGTACGGCCATCACAGGTAGCACAAAGAAAAATAAAAGCCGTCGGTTTAAAGGTGAAGAATTTTAACTTCTCTTAAGCCAGGGAGATAGCTTTTTTCAAGACAAGCGTCTCTCCAACTAAATTTGACACCATTTGCTCTGCCAAATATTGGCCAGCGCACTTGGTGGTGAAAGAGTTTAGGGTGAAAAAGAAGAATAGGCCCCCAATAACGCTTACTACAATCCGGCCAGTGCACCATCCTCATCTTCCCATTCTATCTCCACCCGTCAAAAAAACAAACTTCCTCTGTTATAATTACCTACCAGAATTTTAGTGGCTTGCGTCGCATTTGCATTCCACGGAAATTCTTAGTTCTGAAGTTTTGGCAGGTCGGTACACAACCTTTAGGAATGACCGTTCGTCTAGATGTGAAGGTGGGTTTCTAATTGCAGTGCACTCTAATTTCACGTCGGAACATTTAACAATCCAGATTCAACTGTAAAACTAATTCTTCCCGCTTTTTCAGTTTTTATTACATTATGTGTGCGCTGCTTTTGTAAAGCCGAGTTTGCGAAGCTTAATAACCTCATTAGGCATTTTGATCGGTTCTCTTTGTATATGTGAACTGATGTTACTATAGTCACACTCTACGATGCACTAGACTCGCTTTTTGATTCTTTTATCCCGCTTTCTTATATGATTAGATCTGGGAAACTTCTTGGTTCACCAAATTGTTATCCAGTTTAAAAACTTTAAATCAAGACTTAACCAAAAATTTTAAGAAGTTGGCTCTCCTTCTCTTCTCTTTTCCTTCTTCTCTCGCTGTGTAATGGCTCTGTTAAACTTCTCAGTTTTTAGCGCTCAATGCTATAAGAACTACTCGATGCAGGATATGTTTTTTTCAGGACCCTAAGCAGTTTTACAGCTTCGTAAACAGTAAGCGTAGAACGTCCGCACATCCATCCTCGCTATTATTTCTTAACACGTCGGCAAATAATGATCAGGCAATTGCCGATCTCTTTGCCCAATTTTTCCAAACAACCTATTCTCAGGAATGCTACTCCGGTCAGCCGTATCCATACGGCTTACCGAGTTCGAACGGCATCTTCAGTCCCTTGCTAAATGAAAGCTCTCTGCTTCAGATCTCCGAAAAGTTAAGCCGGTGTTTTCACCGGGTCCGGACGGAGTTAGGTACTGCGCCGATTCTCTGTGTGGACCGTTGCTTAAACTATTCAGCCTGTCCATAAACTCTTCATGCTTCCCCTCCATATGGAAGGAGTCATTCATAATTCCTCTCCGTAAGAATGGTAGTTAGTCTGACGCGAAGAACTACAGAGGTATATCTAAGTTATCCGCTCTTCCTAAAGTGTATGAGAAAATTTTAACTCAGCCCCTGCAGGACCTTTGCAGATCACTTATATTTCCTGCTCAGCATGGATTTATAAGGCGGAGATCAACAACCACAAATTTATTGGAGTTCACTTCCTTCATCATTAAAGGCTTCCAAGGTAATCTACAGACGGATGTCATTTACACAGATTTCAGTAAAGCATTCGACTCTGTAAACCATTCTCTCCTAGCACAAAAACTTGACCTTTTAGAGTTTCCATCCAATCTCTTGAGATGGATTTCTAGCTACCTTTGTTCCAGATCCCAAAGAGTGCTCTTCAAAAACTCCCTATCTTCACCAGTTATGGTTACTTCGGGCGTACCACAGGGCAGCCATCTAGGCCCCCTACTCTTTACACTCTTTATTATGCCTTTGGTATTAACATACTCTCGAGTACTTATGTATGCGGATGATGTTAAGCTGTGTGTCCAGTTCAAGTATAGCTTATCTCACTCCAGGTTGCAATCCGATCTAAATAGCTTTCAGTCATGGTGTTGTGCAAATCTGTTATACCTTAATGCTTCGAAATGTAAAGTAATGACATTTCATCGCTCCAGCGCCTTTCTGGCTCCTTACACACTAGGCGGGGGTTCTCTCGAGAGAAATACTCTAGTTGATGATCTTGGTGTTCTATTATTAGTTTGTTAAAGTGTTCTGAACACATTTCTATAAAGAGCTTTCTTTATTATAAAAAAGTGGTTAAAGCAATTTGATGATATATTGCATCCGGGGCAGAGCATAAACGTTGCTCATACATTGTTTTTTATGACTTCCCCATAACTTGCTGGATTCATAATTCCTTCTAGAAAGTCCAAACGACCACAAATATAGTGCGAAAATCACCGCCAGATCATCTGGCTTTGTGGGAAGAACAATTGGTTTCTAGCCATTGAGTAACGTTTATGCAATCAGGATGATTCCTGCACCTTGCTACTGAGCAAATTCAATGAATTATTTTTTTCGTCTTTAGTTTCATTCTCTCCAACTTAAAATTTGCAAACAAAACGTTAATATAAGACTTCGTTTTATTACAGCTTAATAAAGTTTTCCGAGACAGGAATTGCAGGACCTGAAGCCCATTAAGCACCTATGGCCTGAGAGCAACAAAAAATCATTTCAGCTTTAGAAATCTTGTGGTATGATACTTTGGATGAAGAAACCCTGAAGATCCTGTTTGATACCATGCCGTCAAGGGTAATGACGGTTATTGAGGCTAGAGGACGAGCAACATCGTACTTATAAATTATATCAAACAAATTTTTAATCTGAGATACAAGTCGACCTCTATTGAAAATTTTTTTTTTAATATTTCTCCTTTTTTTCAAAAATAAAAAACTGTAACGTAGAACTGTAGTTTTTAGTTTTAACCTTGTATTTTGATTAACATTTCTTAATATTAACTAATTTTCCTTGACGTTTATCTGAACGATTTCATAATTAGCTTTGATGCGGTTTCTCTGACCGCTAGTGTAATCGCTAGTGGCACCAATCCCATCGCCTGGATCATATGGAACAGTGTCGCCGAGCCCGTTGAATGGATGGACGCAGCGCAGATTGCCTGATCTTCCTGAGTTTGAAGGTCAGTAGAAAGAATGGCCGATTTTCCAATGCGCGTTCGAGGAGACAACGGCGAAGTAACACTGCGCAGCTTTTGAGAACAACCAAAGGCTATTGAAGGCCCTGAAGGTTGAGCGCGAGCTTCAGTCAACTCGCTGCTTCTACATTCGGCCAACGTTCAGGCGGTAATGGACCAGCTACGGTTCCGGTATGGACGTCCGAAACAGCTGATACGCAGCACACTGGAAAGCGTGTGAGAAGTTTAATCCATCTAGGAACACAATATATACAAGTTCGTGCTTTTCGCTACACGGGCTACATCCTACCCAACGATAGTGCATATTAGCGAGTGGCTAAACGACCTCGCGAAACTGGTCTGCTCCATCACCGACGTCAGCACCAAGGATCCAAAGCACAGATCACATGGATCACAAGCGGCATGATGAGCACACCAAGTGTTTCCCGATTTGCGAGGATGAGCACACTATCAAGGACTGCAAGGATTTCAACCATGCTTCTCCAACGGACCGAATTGAGGTGGCGAGGAAGCATCGTTTCTGTTTCTCCATCTGCACGATAAACTGTCCAATCCCAAACGACCAAGTTAGACGAACGATGGGTCAAGGAGGGATCAGAGAAGTCATCGCGATCGTTCGCTACATGGAGGTCAACGGAAGGATGACTCACGGGCATCACAGCCACCAGATCCAACCCCGAGAAAGTACCTTGCGCCATCAGCAAACAGCAGTGCAATGCCGCATCGGAACCTGAGTTGTGTCGACTCGGATGGAGGTTGTTTGGTGCAAATGCAAATTTGCACTAACTTTTCTTGGTGTGCCGGTAGGCACAATTGTAGTTCGAGTGGGGACACGGGAACCGGACAGACCGAAAGAAAACACTTGTACTCGGGTTCGATTTCAAAATATAGGTAGTTTTATTTTGGCAGCGTCGCCCTCTTGGCGGCCACTGCAAGCATAGGCAAGTGACCTTTGTATTACATGAACAGAGAGAGTAAAGTTAACATGATATTGAATAAGGCAACTGATTTGGCTCAAAATCAGCCCCGTTGCCAGCCTATCCATAGACTTCAATCCGTTGGAATCGGCGCCAATCGATGGATGGACCGCTTTTATAAGCCGGCCCTAGTCCTGACTACGACCACTCGAACCTTCCCGCCTGTTTCGATGTAAATAGCTAAGATAGAGAGTAACGAATCTACAATTTTTGGGCATTAACAATGGAAACTTAGCATTATGGGCTAGGGGTGCATTTAATAAGCGACCGACTAATCGAATCAACGAAAACGAGCATGAGCCCACTTGTTCTTCCGACAGAAAGGGATTTAGCTTTTGAATTGATGCAAATGTAATGACTTCCTTATTTTGCCAATCTCCTGCGCAAATGAGTCTCTTTGTACAGCTTTTACTGCTGTTAGAAACGCTGCGCCGAGCTCGTCTGATGACTGACTAGTGCCACTCCAAGTGACTCCTTCCCTTCTATTGATGAACAGGCGAATATACGCAGTTGTGCCTACCACTTTCGTATACGATGACAAATTTTCTACAAGTGTGAGAACGGGATTTTGCTCGGCATCGGCCCCGATAAGTGCATTGGTTACCTTCTTTTTCTTCAATAACGCATTCGCTTCTGTGAAATGTAAATTTTTGGATACTTGCTGCAAGAACGATGGAACATTGAACCATAACTTGACTTGACAGTACATTTTTGTAATGTCTGCTGTAAGAGCGAATTTGCGACAGTGACATCTGAGCAATGTGGCATATAGGCACGGCTGGATGGTTGCTCCAACCATGAGTAAATCATTGAGCGTGACTTGCCTCGTAGTTTTGCACGACGCATCGAAGACCACTCGTAGCTTAGTGGATGTGCTTTGAGGTCGTTTCACGCATTGATCCTGTATGAAACAATGCGGCTCTACCGGAATCGAATTTTCTATTGCAGCGGCCTTATGTGAGGATTTTGGCACAATCGCCTTTCTAAAGACAAAAATAGTCTTCTGGCTGTTTCAAACGGTAAACCGAAAGATGTCGGGCTTGACTTAAATGGCAACGAAACTTGCAATCGACCGGATGGTAATCGTGTGATGGTGTCCATGAAAGATATTTCACACATAGTTTCTTCGGGGTTATACAGTCTTTCTATAAACGCATTTGGAACATTTTCCAACTCCCAGAAAGGACAAGATTATCAATGTGCTCACTATAGAGCATGCTTTAATACTTCAATACCACTCACCCAAAGACCGTATTTTGCAACGTTAGCGTATCTTTTCGTTTTAACTGGCCATCTTTCAGTATCTCAAAGAAGGCATCCGCTCCTATCAGCAGATCCACCATTTGGGGTTTATGGAATCCTGGATTGGCAGTCTGTGAGAATGGTCAGCGGGTCTGACGAAACAGCTTTCTGTGGGTGAAACGAAGAAATCGATTTCAAAATGACAAAGTCGGTGGCTATTTCAAATTCCTGAACGCGAGAGCAGACCGTTGTTTGCATGCTTGGTGCTAAGACAAACTAGCCTTTCCGATTCCTAATAAGTAAATATCTTTCCGAATGCGTTTTCAGTTTAAGTTTTGAGCGAGCTGTAATAAAATTAACTTGCGAGCCCGAATCCAGAAGTACTCTGGCGGGCTGACGCTGAATTCTTTGAAGTCTTGTGTAAGTTAGTTTAGGGTTAAGAGCAACACTGACAATACGCTTATGGTGTTGCCTCGTATGAGTAGCTCACACAATCCCATCCCTACATACTACCTACCCACATCCCAACCCCCACACACCGGGCCGGACTAAGGTGTCATTCGATCCGTTCCGAGGTTCAGCCTGGCTGAGGGCCAGGTTTTAAAACTAGCTCAGTCGTAAACAGAGAGCTCAGGGACTTGGCAGCCGCCTGTTCTAATGATGCCTTATCCGGGCAACGTGACTCTCTGCCCGTACGGACCGTCCTTTCTTTGCAACTCGTGGGATCAAATATGCATAACAACAAAACAACAACAAAAAACAAAAAACCGAGTCTGGCACTCCCCAAAAGTCAACTGGGAGCAATCCCATGCGTGGAAAGGCAGTGGCCCCAAGGCCTGGCCAAACCAGCTCAACAGCAGAAAAGACCTGCTCGGTGGAAGGCGCTGGTACGAACCCCAGGGGGTCCCACCCTGAATCTGGGGTGGGTAGCAAAGCAACTCCCAAAACTAACACCCTGGACAGGCAACAAAGCATCAGTGCGGCTGCCCGAACTCCTGGTAAAGTGGTGGGGGCTGACTTGCCATCGACAAGTGCCCAAGCCAGGAAGTTCTCATATGCCGAAAGGAGGAATGCAGGGCAAATACTCCGTCGGCAAAACGCGAGCAAACCAGCAAGCCCATCAGCCAACTGGCTGAATAAGGTAAAGTTGGCCTCAGCAGTGCTCCCAGATTTCACCAAGGAGCAACAACAGGCGCCACAACCGAAAAGGCAGCGCTCACAGGAGGTGCCTGGATCGATTACCAAGCGGTCTAGAGTTCTGCCAAACATATCCTTCGCGCAGATTGCCAAGGAGAGGACGCTAATCGGCGTCCTTGACAAGGGCAGCGCGAACTGTAAGATACCTAGGAGCCAGTGGAAGTGGGTGGAAGCGGCATTGGCCGACCGCTGCTTCGAGCTCCTCGAGAATGACCCCGGGCCACCTCCTGTCTGCAAAGACATGGAGTGGTTCCAGGGCAATATTAAAGTTATTGCCTGTGAAGACGAGCGCTCCGTGAAGCTGTATAAATCAGCGGTGGCGCAGATCGGAGAAGTCTACGCATCAGCTGGGCAATAAACAGCGGATCATTCCGGCCCAACTTCAAAAGGCAGGCGATATGGCCATCAAATGGCTGCAATGTATCTTCAAGAAGATACTAGTGGTGGGAAAAATAACACATGCCTGGCTTAAGGCAAAGATAGTCTTCATTCCCAAAGCGGGAAAAGCCTCACATTCAACTCCAAAGGACTTCAGACCAATAAGCCTATCATCCTTTCTTCTCAAAACCTTTGAGAGACTTGTCGGGCTACAACTGAGGACAACTATAAGTCCCCAGTTGTTATCAGGCTCACAACATGCCTACCGAAAAGGAAAATCCACGGAAACGGCACTTCACGCAGTAGTCTCAGTGATAGAGAAATCTATTCACCTAAAAGAATACTCCTTAATAGCCTTTCTCGATATCGAGGGAGCTTTTAACAATGTCGTGCCGGATGCCATTACGGAAGCGCTGACTGACCTGGCGGTGGACCGTCAATTCGTGATGCTCATCGATCAATTGCTCACATGCAGGACGGTGACATCATCAATGGGATCGTCCACCCAGTTAAGGTATGTCAACAGAGGCATCCCGCAAGGTGGTGTCCTGTCTCCTCTTCTATGGAACATAGCAGTCAACAAGATCCTATGTGACCTGGAGGGAGGGGGCTGCAAAGTTGTGGCATACGCGGATGACGTTGCGGTTATCTTTTTGGGGAAATACCCGCAAGCACTCTGCGACCTAATGACCGCTAAGCTCGCGAAACTGTCTGAATGGACGGAATCTCGAGGTCTGGGAGTTAATCCGTCGAAAACGGAACTTGTGTTATTTACAAATAAATGTAAGATTCCGCCTCTCAACCAACCACCTCTGCTAGTTACTTAGGATTGGTAATTGACAAGAAGCTAAACTGGAACTTGAATACAAAAGACAGAGTAAAGAAGGCCACGATTAATTCAAGCGACTAAGAGACAACATGTGGCCATCGGTACCACGATTTCGAGCGCAATAAAAGCTCACTCTCTCGCTCTTGGTGAATTCGCCCCGCTTTGCCAACGTAGGTTAGTTAGGCTAGAGATAAATTGGAATTATATATTCGTTGAAATTAATTCTGATCGAGCGCACGCAGTATTCTTCTCGTCCCGCCTTTTTTAATGAAATTGCAGCCACCCAAAGTTCTTCGGTTTCGTTTTAGAAAAACTATTCTAAATTTTGATTGCGCCCTCGGGCGGACTATAAAGTCAATCTAAAGACAACAATAAAAGTGACAGTGACACATAAAAAAGTGCATACAAAGCTAAAAGTGGTTCAAAAATGTACATATATATATATAATTAAATTTAATAGAATCAAGCATCATAGACCGCGTCGTGTATTTTGTGTGCACAAAAAATAGCGATTAAAAACTTGCTCACACGATCGTGTCCGTCGCGAAATACCCAGCTAAATCTTAGTTCTTTGTTTCTTCTACCGCCGAGGGATGCCCTGCACGGACTGCAAGAGGAAAGTAGCAGCTGAATGTAAAGATCCAAACGCAGATCCAAAGGTATTTGTGCAATAATTGAAAGCTAGAGCTGAAGACAGATATAACTTCCTTTAAATTGTCTTGTGCTGGAAAAATTGCACATCGATTTCAATTCTTGGCACAGACGTATGATATACTAGAGCTTGAATTGACAGTATCAGCCTCTGGTGCCCCAAATCGTGCTCGACTTCCGAAGTTGGCATTACCAAAATTTAGTGGTAAGCATTCGGAGTTTAAAAATTTCATCAGACTTTTTGAGACTCTAGTTCATAGCGACGCAAATATACCGGTGATCGAGACATTGAATCATTTGATTTCATGCCTCTCGGATGAAGCATTAGGAACAATTAAGGCGTTCCAAGTCACCGAAGCCAACTATGAAAAGGCCATGGATAGCCTCAAACGAGTAGATGATAACGAGTACCTGATTTTCACAAACAATATTTCCACGTTGTTCAATCTTCCGAAAATCTCGCAGCAGTCCGCATCGTCCCTCAGAAACCTCATCGATACTATTTCATCGATTTATGGTTCATTACTATCGATAGGAGACGATACCAAAATCTCAAATGCAATGCTCATTCATCTCGTTTTAAACAGAGTCGACCCAGTAACTAAACAAAAGTGGGACGAACTGACTTATGAGAAGTTGCCGCTTTGGCAAAGAAAGTTTTAAATCGTCGATACCAGTATTTGTCTGCTGAAGAGTCGACGAAGCCAAAACAAGACAAGGTTGTGCCAAGCAAGCAGCATAATCGCAGTTAATTTGCTTGTTCGTCCCATTCCACCAACAGAGCTCAGCAAACTTGCAGCTATTGCAATTTGGGAGACCATGTAGTGTCGAAATGCACTCCATTTTTGCGTCTCTCGGTCATGCAAAGGTTCGAGTTCGCAAAGTCTGCACCCTTATGCATTAATTGTCTGCAAAAAGGCCACGCTGTTGTAAAATGCAAAGCCAATAAATGTCGAGTGTGCGGCCGCTCACATCACACCTTATTGCATCGATACACAGTTTCTGCTAATAGTCTTGCGTTGCCACCACCCCAAGAAAGTGCCTCTCTTCCGTCAAACCAGGATAACCTTCCACGTCCCATACTCAGCATGCGACATCGGTACTTCTGGCTACGTCGATCGTAAGTGTCCGAACGAAGAGCGGTGACCACATTCTGGCCAGAGCTCTGCTGGACTCTGGATCGAAAACCAATTTTATTACAGAGGACCTTGCTCACCGCTTACAGATCCGTAGAGAGGAGTCATGTATTAGCTTGCTTGGCATTGGTGAATCCAATTCTCAAGTTAAAGATAAAATACATACGGTGGTGAAGTCGCGATTAAATGGTAGTGAGTTCTCCTTCGATTTTTGGATTCTGAAATCAATTTCAGGTTATCATCCTGACCAGTCAGTGAATGTGAGTGACTGGAGAATCCCAAAGAACCTACCTCTAGCAGACCCATATTTCTACAAGCCACAAAGAATAGATATGCTGATAGGAGCAGAATCATTCTTTGAACTATTAGCTGTTGGTCAAATTAAACGAGGTCCGGACTATCCAACTCTCCAGAATACCCTTCTTGGCTGGGTTGTTTCGGGAAGATATGTTCCCAAAAGTTCTGCTCCCCAAATGACAAATAGTTTGAGTTGCAGTGAAGATTTGCTAGTGTCTATTGATAGGACCTTGCAAAAGTTTTGGTCACTGGCAAAGAAATGCCATCTCAAAAGAAAGTTGCTATGCCTGAGCACAAGTTATGTGAAGATCACTATCGGAAGACGACTCAGGTATTGCCATCAGGTCGGTTTAAAGTAAGGCTGCCGTTTAAATCAGATCCAATCTGCATAGGCAACTCCTCTTAGGTTGCTAAACGGCGGTTTTTGTCGCTTTAAAGAAGATTGCATCGTGACCCTGAGTTGAAGAAAATGTACTTGGAATTTATGGACGAGTACCTCTCCTTAGGCCATATGTCTCCTACCGACAATACGATTCCTTCTAGTCCACACTATGTAATTCCACATCAGTGTGTCCTAAGGCCCCAAAGTACGTCTACCAAGCTTTGCGTCGTTTTCGATGCGTCGTCCAAGACGTCCTCTCAGCTGGCCTTGAATGATATTCTGATGGTCGGACCTAACATTCAAGAGAAGCTATACTCGATACTGCTGCGCTTCCGTCTGCACAGGTTTGCCCTGACTGCCGATGTTAAAAAGATGTATCGCCAAGTAATGGTAAATGAAGTAAATGAAGACCCATTTGAATCCTTGAGATTGTACAAGCTTAGCACCGTAACTTATGGGACTGGACCAGCCCTATTTTTGGCTATCCGGTGTTTAAAAAGGTTGAGTGAGTCTGCAAAGCTCTCATTCTCTAAAGCTGCTGACGTTATCGGGTCCGACTTTTACGTCGATGATATGTTGACTGGTGCTGCATGCGTAAAGGAGTTTAGGGCAATTAAGTCCGAAGTGTCTCAGGTTCTTCAGACCACAGGGTTTGAGTTGGCAAAGTGGTTTTCAAACTCACTTGAGATCACCGCATCTGAGAGCATAGCAAAGCCCATAACGATCTCGGATTCAGAGTCGACTAAGGCGTTAGGAATCTCATGGTTGCCTAATGAAGATGCCTTCAAATTTAAAATTGACAATTCAGTCATGGGTCTCCGAGCGACAAAACGGAAGATTCTATCGGTGACATCGAAGTTATTCGACCCCCTTGGTTTGCTAAGTCCTATCATCATAACAGGCAAGATCCTATTGCAGGAACTTTGGCTTAACAAATTAGATTGGGATGAGTCGATTCCGCTGCATTTAGAGACAGCATGGAATATGTTGAAAAACACACCGTCTCACTTGGAAGAGATATCCATACCTCGGTTCGTGTTTACCGATCCGATGTCACCGGTGCAAATACATGCTTTTGCTGACGCAAAACGTAGCAAAACTGCAGAAGGTTGTAAAATATCGTTATTGACTTCCAAAGTAGCGCTGCTCAAGACCAAAACGCTCCCAAGGCTTGAGTTATGGGCCGCTCACCTTCTCGCAGATCTCTGTCACAGAATCAAGCCCCTATTAAAGGTCCCTATCGAACGAACTGTTTATTGGTCGGATTCAGAAGTAAATCTTCATTGGATTCGGCCTCATCCATCCTCGTTGTCAACGTTCGTTTCGAATAGAGTGGCTGAGATTCAAGGGTTATCAGATGAAGTCAACGAAATAGTCCATCTGGTTCGAAGGACCATTATTTTTGAAGGATGACGAAGAAAACTGCCCCAAAAACTCTCAGAGTTGGTCCTAGTCTTCAGCGGTTAAACCCATTCATCCATGAAGACACATGTACTTGGTGTACTTTTTCGTTGTTGCGAGTAGGGGGGTGACTTGTTTCGTCAGTCAGGCAAGCGTTTTGGCGGCGATGGTCCCGCGAGTATGTCCTGGGCCTCCAAATTCGGGGCAAATGGCACCAGGAAGGAGAGGAAGGAGACCTCGTCCTCGTAGCCGAGTACAATCTTCCGCCGCAGGAGTGGCTCGTCGGGAGGATCATCGCCACGCACGCAGGGGAGGACGGCATGGTCAAGGTCGTCGACCTCAGGAGGAGTGACGGAGCAGAATTTAGGCGGGCCATCCACAAGTTGTCGCCGCTTCCAGTGAATTGAAGCCGTGCAGGCCTTCAACGGTTCCGGTGTTTCGCCGTTTCTCGTCTTATTTGTATTTGTGGATCCTAAGTTGAATTTTTTGGTCGAGTCAGCTCCAACGGTGAGAGCAGATTTGAGTGAGAAGAACTAACGAATTAGACGCAACGTTCTCAAGTTTTATGCTGTGCTATGCGATGCGATGCGTTGCAATGATCGGCTAAGACCGTTGCGAAAAAGAGAGCAATACGAAATAGCGGCGCTGCATACAACGAAAGTGTTTAGCAAGAACTGTTCGCGTAAAGCCGAAACGAAAATCTGAAGTGACGACGAGTGAGGGGGGAATGATTCGCAGCGATCAGAGCGTGCGCGCGAAACTATTGCTGTTTCCACTTTGATTTTCGGCTTCTCTTTGAGGTGTCGTTGACCACCAGTACGGTGATCACTTTTATGTAATGAAATGAATGAATGAAATATTGGGCACTTTAATTTACCCGTGGCCTTTTTTGAGGGTAATTTGAACAACGATGCATTCCCTCACTCAAGTTGATACCAACCAATACAGATTCAGCGATGCTAAGGTCCATCGGTAACAAACGTAGGAACAGCAACAACAGCGTGCGAGGGATGATATCCAATGGAGATATCCAACGAAGAGCACCTATGATCCAGTCCAACTTCTATCTAGAATCGAATCCAGTATCCACCCGGGGCACCAAATGCAAATTTGCAAAGAGGTCGTATAAGAGACCTTTGTATTACATGAACAGAGAGAAAGAAGTTAACATTATATTGAATAAGGCAACTGATTTGCCTCAACAAAGATCACGTGCTATTCCGCATTCTTCCCGTGCCACTGTATGGGGAGAACAAGCAGGTGAACAAGCTCTGTTCGACGAAGGCTCGTCGGTCACCATGATCGACGACGAGCTTATGCGAAGCCCAGACCTGGAAGTTAAGAATCGACAGCTGATCATCCAATGGTTCGGTAGGAGGTCCACAAGACAGGGCACAAAAATGGTAAGCCTGAATATCAGCGGAACATAGAAGCCGAAATGTCCTGGGCTACGAAATGTGTACGCAGTCTCGAATTTGCAGCTGCCTAGCAACACCGATACATCCCTGCTGGGTCGGTGACTTTCCATCGGCGTCTCCTTCTCTTCCACCTCGTTCATAGCGGTTTTCGGCTACATGGCCTGCATGCAACGCCTCAAATAGTTACATGGCGTACATGAAATACATGGAATGTCTACATGGCGTACAGCTTTGATAAAAAGCTTAAACAATCAAGTAATAACGATTACTCCACCACCCAAGACGATACCGAAATTCAGAAAAAGCTGCCGCAAAGACTGCGAAGAACCGTTAAATGCCCCGCACTGTAAATACACGTGCCAACAGAAGAACCGAAAGGCATAGGACATCCTTTTGCGCCAACGATGGAATAAAAAACGAAAGACTAGGACCGTCTTTTGCGCCGCCGTTCGATAATAAAGTGAGAGTGTCATAAAGGCCGCAACTTTCACCAGCAGGGTCTTTTCTTTTCATCAGCAGCAAAACGCAGCAGAGCAGCAGCAATTTAATATTATGATAAGAAAAAGATTCTACAATTGAGCGGAACTATTTCTGTCCGATTAGAAGCATAGCCTGTAAAGCTATGCAAATCAAAAGTTAGAAATATATGAAGAACAAAATATTTTTCGTATGGGAGAAAATAGAATAAGTAATACACATTTGCCAAATTAAAAGAAGCCACCCTTAAAAAATACTCAAAATAGGCCTTATAGAAATAATAATAATAAGTAAACTAAAAATAAAGAATAAATGATTATATACATGTCTACAACACACGCGGCTGAGGAAACCGTGATCGCTGGGGCGAGTCACGGGTCGGAGCATCACTGACAGAGAGCAAAGGCCAGCAATCGAGAACAACAGGGAGAGCGAAAGCTGCGCCAAAATCTAACAACGCATGACCAAGAAAGCGTCAGTAAAAGGGAGCAGAAGAGACCAGCAGCAGAGATCGGCGCAGAGACCGGCATCAGAGAACAGCGACACCGGAAACAGCAGAAGCAGAGGAGAGAACCACAGAACGGAAGCAGCGACAGACACAGAAGAGAGCGAGCATGGATCTCGGCTACGCTGTCGCACTCACGAAAAAGCAGAGCACCCGGCACCCGAAATGAGAGCAGAACGAAACGCGACAATAGCGTCGGGTTGCGGCAGAGACTCGAGGTACCGGCTTGGCAGAAGCTGGGAAAAATGGAGATGGGGAGTGATGATAAAGAATGCGGTTATAAATGCGGGAAACTCGCGTCCAAGAGTGTCAAGTAGCGACGAGACAACAAGGATCACGCCTCATACCCTGCACAGAGGAACAGACAGACGGACAGCATTGTATTCCCTCTGCATGCCTGGAGACTCAGCCAGTGGAGTTGTACGCGGATGCCACGGCTTCCACGAACTGAGTTTTTCCTCTAGTAGTTGACTCCTCCCGTAGAACACCCCTCATCCTTGGGGATGCCAGCTAGCGAACTTTTAAGCGGTTGCCACGAATTTGCGAACCTGACGTTTCTCCTCTCCCTGTTGTTTTTTACCCCTAACCTATACTTCCCCCTCTCCACGGTACAACAGATACGCGGGTCACTCCGAGTCCTCTCTATTGTGTCCAAATACAAATTTCGCTGTATTGAAGAACGGGACCGGACAGACTGGGAGGCTGTACCCCGGCCTGAGACAGGAACACAAGTTTCTCAATTCTTATTGACATTGTATATTAAACATAACGAGATAATAAAGAATCGTTATGTAAGTAGGGGCAATGATCTAGATAAGATCTAATTAATACAAACTAAAAAAGATTAGGTTAGGTTAGGTTAACCCGGACGTCCCTCAGCGGGGACTTTCATAGGCCAGTATGGCCCTTAGTGATCCGGATGTAGATGGACCTTTACGGGGGTATTGCTGAGATTTGGAAGTCCTCGAGTATCGAGGTGTGTTTAGCAAAGGCAAGTAATTCCCTCGGCGTCCTCTTGGAGGCATCTTCTAGTGATGCCATCTCCGGTGCGCCTAGGTATCTTTTCCTTGCCCGTGAGAGAGCCGGGCAGTTGCAGATGAGATGTTCCAGGGTTTCGATAGCCCCGGGTTCATCACATTTCCTACAGCTGTCTCTGTTGGTGATGCCTAGCTTGGCTGCGTGCGCCGCAGCCAGACAGTGACCTGTGAGTATTCCCACTAGCAGTCTACAGTCTTTCCGTGGAAGGTGCAATAGATAGTGAGCTAGTTTTCCATTGCGCTCTTTGCTCGGTTCTCGAGGTTCTGCAGGTGGTTGCGTTCCTCCATCTGTTCTTGGTTTGTAGGGCGGCCTGCTTCTCTAGATCGCTTTGTAACGTTCTAAGGGAGATAGGCACGTTTTCGATTCTTTCGCTCGTCAGCCCGACGCCTTCCTTAGCCAGAACGTGCGCAGCCTCATTTCCTTCGATGCCCTGGTGGCTGGGAACCCAGTAGATTCGCACTGACTTGGTCGTGCATAGTGAGTCTAATGCCTCCCTGCTTGCTAGGACACTTCTGGAACCAACTGCGAACGACTGCATGGATTTTATCGCTGCTTGGCTATCGACGAATATGTTCACCACGTTGTGTGGTCGCTCTATTAGCTGAGCGACCTCTGCTGCCTTCTTGATAGCGAAAACTTCCGCCTGGAATATGCTGCATTGGTCTGGTAGCCTATATGACACCCTTATTTCGGGGTTTGTACAATATAAGCCCGCTCCTACTCCTCCGTCCATCTTGGAGCCGTCAGTATATATGTTGAGGTGTTGAGTCTGGTCCCGTCCCTTTTTCCAGTCTTCGGGTCCCAAAAATGTGTTGGTTTTGAACTCTAGGCAAGTTTGTGGGGTCATGTAGTCTGTATGACTGGTCATGTTCCTCCCAATTGAACTGTGCCCGTATCCTTGGGGTGACATGTTCCCCGATGCGATCAGTCGCTGTGCTGCTTTACCCGCAGTCAGCCGAGCGTGGATGTCGAGGGTATCGATTCCGAGTATGGTTTCGAGTGCTATAGTTGGGGTTGACCTCAGCGCCCCTGTGATACATAGCAGAGCCTGTCGCTGGGTCCTTTCCATAAGCTTGTGGTACGTTTTCTTCTCAGTTGCTTGCCACCACACTAGGACTCCATACAGCAGAGTTGGTCGCACCACCGAGATGTAGATCCAATGCATTAGGGCGGGTGACAGGCCCCATGTGCTGCTAAGCATCTTCTTGAATGCGTAAAGCGCAATGGTGGCCTTCTTCACCCTTTCCACTACATTGGGTTTCCATGCCAGTTTGCTATCCAGTACTGTGCCGAGGTATTTGACCTGTGTTTTCGGGGTTAGCCTTGTTTGGTTGATTTTTGGGGGGATCCATGCCGGTACCTTGTACCTCTTTGTAAAGAGGATGAGTTCCGTCTTGTCCGCGTTGATATCGAGTCCTACTTCGTCCGCCCACTCGCATATCTCCCTGACTGTTCGTTCCATTATGGAGCTGAGAGTCGATGGACATACGCCCGTAATAATTATGCTTATGTCGTCTGCATAAGCTGTTATTTTTGGGGTCTTCCTCTCGAATCTCTTGATGAGGTCGTCGACCACCAGATTCCACAGCAGGGGCGATAAGACTCCACCTTGAGGTGTGCCTCTATGCGCTCCCTTTACCGTGGAAGCGGTGCCCCACTCAGATTGCACCCGTCTACAACTCAGGAGGTTCTTTATTCATAGGTTGATTGCTTGGTGTGTGTGGGTCGCTTCAAGGCGATCCATTATTGCGTTCGTGGCTACGTTGTTAAATGCTCCGGATATATCTACGAATACTCCTAGTGCATACTTTTTATTGTTGAGAGCCTTCTCGATGGTAGCTACTAGTGAATGTAGAGCTGTTTCCACCGATTTCCCTTTGGTATAAGCGTGCTGGTTGGTTGACATCAGTCCTCCCTTTCCAGTGTTTTTAGTATAAAAGAGGTAAGGCTTATCGGTCTGTAGTCCTTGGGACTAGCATGGCTGCAATTTCCTGCCTTTGGGAGGAAAACAACTCTAGCTGTTCTCCATTGGATAGGGATATAGCCTGTACTTAGACATGCCGAGTATATTGCGAAGAGCCATGGGATGATCGTCTCTTTGGTCGCCTGCAACATGGCAGGGAATATTCCGTCCAGTCCAGGTGCTGTGATGCCCGCAAGGGAGTCTATGGCCCATTGGATCTTCTTGTGGGTTATTAGATCTGTCGGGGGTGTTTGTTCCTCGGTTGCTAGGTCCTGATGCGTTTCAGCATCAGTGACCTCGGTGCATCCCGGGAAGTGGGCCTCCATTAGTGCTGTCAGAGCCTCTTCGCTGTCTTCTGACCACTGTCCGTTATTTAATTATAGCTGACTCTGTATGGTGGGCTGCTTCAAGAGCAGCTTCCTGAGTCTTGCTGTTTTAGGCACTTTCTCGATGTTCGAGCAGAAGTTCCTCCACGAGCTACGTTGTGCCTTGCGTATTTCCTTCTTGTAGTCTCTGAGTAGTGTTTTGAATTCCTCGTTGATGATCTCCTCATTCGCTACTCTGGCGAGTTTGAAGAGTTCCCTGAGGTTATTTCTCTTGAGGGAGAGGTCCCTATTCCACCAGAGTGGTTTGGTCCTCTTTCTCGTTCCTGATGGCGGGCATGCTCCTTGGTAGGCAGACAGAAGTTCCTTGGAGAGGGTCTCTAAGGACTTCTCTATGTCTTCCGCGGATTTCACTATTCCCGGATTCGCGAGCTTCGAGGTAACGGTCTTCCTAAACTTCTCCCAGTTTGTGTTCCGTGGGTTCCTGAAGACTGTCACCTTCGGAGTGTATTTGAATTCGCACTTGAACTGAATGTACCTATGGTCCGAGAAGGATGGTCTTTCGAGGACTCTCCATCCAGATACCAAGGTACTCTTTCCTGTTACGAGGGTTAGATCTAGCACGTTGGACGAGGTGGGACCTAAGTATGTGTAGTCCTCTCCCACGTTTGCTACATCTATGTTATTTGATAATATAAAGTCTAGGAGTGACTCACCTCGGTCATTGATATCAGGGCTTCCCCACACACTGTGTTGGGCATTGGCGTCCGTACCAATGATGAGTTGTTGGTCTTTTGACTCGGCTTCTTCCACCAGACTCCTTAGTTCTTCAGGTGGTGCGGGCCTGTCGTGTGCCATGTAGCAGGAGGCTACCAGAAGGCGCTTCTCCTCACTCTCCAGCATCACTACTGTCAGGTCGTCTGTGCTGTAATGAGACATAAGGTAAGCGTGGATTCCCTTTCGTACTAGTACGACGGTTCTATTCCTGCTTACCGACGTTGGGTAGAACGAGTTGTAATTTGCGAACTTCAGTCTGCGGTTGGTATGTCCGGGTTTTGACGCTGAAGGAGCTTCAGCGCGCGGTCTCCTTGGATGACGATGGGGAAGAGCACCTTCGCCTTTGGAATGGACGGGATTAGCTCCCTGTCCACCACCTCCAGCTTGGCCCCCTCCCACAACGCCTCCAATTGGCAGACCGTCTGCGTCAGCCACCTCAGCGTCGGGTCGTCATTGCATTTCAGGATTTTTACCCCATTCAGCCACCCAGCGCCATCAAAAGTGGGCATGGGCACTGTGGGGTCTTCCTCCATCCGTGCAAGCAGGGAGTCGACGAGCCGCGCGTGGACCAGTTTCCACTGCGCCGCCGTCATCTTCCCGTTCTCATCACGTCTGTCGATGATAGCAGCCACGCTTCCCACCGACGTTTGGGCTGACATCCCAGCCCGAGTTTGCTCCGTCTCAGCCTTCATTTTTGGCCCAAAGGTCCATATAGTTGATATTTTTCGGGGGAACCACCCCCTAGCGATTTATGCCTGACCGCCAGGCACCTCTTACCATGGCTCTGACCCAGCTCCCCCGACTCAAGATCGAGAGGACGCTGATTCATTGCCTTAGCTAGACACTGCATTGCCCCGGACAGAGCAAGCGACAATGCATTACCCTTGTCCGGGATAATGCAGTGCCCATTGCCCAGCCGGCACCCTCGGGGAGGGTTCAGCTAGAGGGTTTTTGCCAGCCTAAAAAAGATTATAAACTATATCAATTAATAGAAAGTTTAACTTGGAAATATCAATTCCAACAGTTTTAAATACACCTTTAACAATCGAAACAGGCGAACATCCTGAATCAACGAGTCACGCAGCAGCTTGGTAGACCAAAAACCCATCACAATGCCCGATGATACAATTGCCCAAATGGTATATATCAAAGACATTTCGCAGGCCATCCCAGAGTTTAATGGACAAAAGCTCCATTTACAAAGATTCCTTACTGCTGTAAGATTCGTCCATTTAACCATGAAAGTTTAGCTGTAGAAGTAATAAAATCAAAGCTCATAGAATCAATACTGTACAAAGTTCAAGATGAGATCATCATAAACGCAATTATACAGAAATTTCTAGACAATATTGTCGGTGGATCATTCGACGTAATACAGGCAAAACTGGAAGGGGTAAGCCAAAACGGCAAAACAGCCATCCAAAAGAAGTCGAGAACGTGAGAAAACGTCTTGAAACTTCGTATATCGATTAGGGATTGCCAACCAATTTTGCAGAAAAATTCAGCTCAAAAGGCGCCATAAAAAGAATGGTTCAAACATGTTAGCACGGCCAACTAAATACCATGAAGGCAGGCACATTCCCAACAATTAATGATGCCATAGAAAAGTACATCCACTGCAGCACAGAAATAACTGGTAGCAGAAGTTCTATACTGTTCTCCCAAAGAGGACATGCAAACCACGGTAAAAACTATAGAGGTAATTATCGTGGTGGAAGAAACAGTCGTGGATACAATCAGAACAATAACAATTACAGAGGTCGTGGAAATTATAGAGGAAAAAACCGCAATAATGGATGATCCAATAATAACTAAAGAAACGACAACTATAGAAAAACAAGACAGAACAACAATGTTCGTGTTACCCAGACAGCTTCGGGAAACTCCCAGGCACCTTAAGATGCAAAATATTAATAAACTCAAAAGTTCACACTATCAACCTCAATCTCAATATCTTTGTAACATGTAAAAACGCAGAAAAAGGAAAAAAGCCTGTTAATAAACTCAAAAGTTCACACTATCAACCTCAATCTCAATATCTTTGTAACATGTAAAAACGCAGAAAAAGGAAAAAAGCCTGTTTTTTTAATAGATACAGACGCAAATATTTCAATCTTAAAAAATAATTCTTATGTCTTCACTAATATTCAAATAGAAAATACAATAAATATTCAAGACATAGGAGAAGGGGTTATTAAATCCCAATGCCTTGTAACAGTAGAGCTTCAGACAGACAAATATAGAATTCCTCAAATTTTCATATAGTCAACAAAAATGTTGCAGTACCATGTGATGGAATAATAGGAATTTATTTTATTAAAGAATGGAATTGTCAAATAGAACTAAATCCATCAGAAGATTGGTTCATAATACGACCAAATAATATAGACATCCGCATTAATATTCCAATAACATATAGTTCTGGTAACAACTCAACTCTTCTACCAACAAGATCATAAGTTATCAGAAAAGTAGAACTTAGTTCAAGGAAAGATAGTATATTAATTCAAAATCAGAAAATTCAACTTGGTATTTATGTTGCATCCACAATAACCACAAATAATTTTTATAAGCAGATACTGAGATTGAAGGGTAATGAACCTATGTATATATATATTAAACTATCGTAATCCGCAAAGCCAAGTTGAAGAAATTAAAAAACAAGTTGGAAAATTAATCTCCGACAACAAAATGGAACCATCTGTATCTGCACACAACAGCCCACTTCTACTGGTACCAAAGAAATCCCTGCCAGGTTCAGAAGAGAAGAAATGGTGATTTTGATAGTTGACTATCGTCAAATAAACAAAATACTCCTGTCTGTTAAATTTCCACTCCCTAGAATTGATGAAATTTTGGATCAATTAGGTGGAGCAAAATATTTATTATGCCTTGACTTAATGTAAGGTTTTCATCAAATTGAACTAGAAGAAAGTTCAAGAAACATAACGTATTTTTCAACGAGCAATAGCTCACTGAGAACTCACGCGATTACCGTTTGGTTTAAAAATAATGCCGAGTGGATTTCAGAAAATGATGACTATTGCATTCTCTGGACTTGAAGCCTCTTAGCCTTTCCTTTATATGGATGGTTTCATTTTACACGTCTACGCCGTGGCTCTACTTTATGCCCGGTACTCAGTCAGTATATATGTATGTGAGCTTGTTGTAGTTTATTACATGTTTGCAAGAGGGACAAATTTAATTTTAGCCAAAAAAGAAAAAAGTAATTAAGTCGAACCTTTTCGGAGATTTTTATACTAATGATCCGATCTGATCAAAATTTAATACTCTGATAGGTATGGTCATTTTCTATGATTCTGCGTTTTTGGTTTTCTCGTATCTTATAAATTGTGGATTTTCGTCCTTTGTGGGGTCGGAAGGGGGCGTGGCAAAATTTTGAAACAAACTCGTCTCGGTTTTATATCACAGGATAGAAATTTTGTTTGATCTAGCTCTTATAGTCTCTGAGAACTATGCGTCAAAAAATTCGATCAGGTGGGCGCTACACCCCGGTGTTTGAGAGAGAGCGAGAGGGAACGATGCATTTCGAAATGGTTTTCTTCATTGTGGCTATATTTATCATCTGATCTGATCCAGATTCAACACTCTGATAGATATGGTTATTGTCTATGATATTGCGTTTTTAGTTTTTTCGTATCTTTAAAATTGTGCATGCCACAGATTTTCGTCCTTGGAGTGGGCGGAAGGGGGCGGGGCGAAATTGTGAAATACACTTGTAACAGTGCGATAGGACAGGAGTCTGGATACAAAATAGTGTTCCTCTAGCTTTTATGGTCTTTGAGCTATAGGCGCTAATGAAGACGGACGGACGGACAGACGGACAGAAGGACAGACGGACAGACATAGCTATATCGACTCGGCTATTGATGCTGATCAAGAATATATATACTTTATGGGGTCGGAAACGCTTCCTTCTGGGTGTTACACACATACATTTTTTGCACAAATCTAATATTCCCTTTTACTCTTCGAGTACCGGGTATAAAAATTATGAATTAATAATGAAATTAATAAAATATAAATTCTAATTGATCTAAGATCAGAAAAAAAATTTTTTTTGTTGCCCAACTATAAAAGATAATCTGTAAAACAGAAAAACAAAAAACATTTTTACAATAGCCTTTTATGAACCTTCCTCTTATTATTTTTTTCCAAAATATAAAATTAATCACACAGATGATTTTAATTCACAGTGGATATTCCTACTCAGATATGAAAGCAAACAATCATATGGAGAGTTATAGCCTCTTCACACTGGGAACCGTTTACTGTTTACCGTCTATTTCATAGACGGTGCGTAAGGTTTTGCCGTGCCGAAATTTCCCAGTTAGTTGCACCGTCTATTTTGGATGTTGGTCCACAGAGATGGAGACATTGCTCATCGACATTTGGCAGGAATCAATTGGTGATCTGCGGGGAGCTCGAAAAAATTCCCATGTTTACATGGAGATGGCGGATTCGATGAGGTAGGCTGGGCTCGAAATGAAATGGTCTGATATTCGAACTAAATTGGAAAATGTGACCAGAAAATACAAGTAAATATTACTGTATTTGGTCAACAAGTAATAATATGAAATCCATTTTAATTTTATACTTTGCAGGACTGAGAAAGATAAAGTGGGGTCGAGCGGGGGTGCTCCATCGGGATGGAAGCACTACGAGAATCCTCGAATCCCTGAACGCACTCATCAATTTTCTCGGAAGCGAGATAGTCGGGCGACAAGTACTCATCCGAAAACTCATGGATGAGTGCTCTGCAAAATTCGTGCAGGATATTGCACACAGTGTTTGGTGCAACGCCGAACAGCCTACCAACTGTCCGATACTAAGAGGACGAGCCCAAGGTATAAAATGCAATGGCTATACGCTTTTCCAATGGAATAGCAGCTCGACAATTTGTGTCCTTCTTCCGGAGCACTTCCAGCCGATTTACTAGAATGTGAAAGCAGAGCCTCTCCATTCTGAAGCTCTCCTTGAAAAACGCCTCGTTGTTTTGTTTGTTTGGACGTTGACGTGCAATGACTGCACCATCAAGTGGCCCATGGGACACCAGCCGAATGCTGTTACGCGCGGATCCCAGGCCGAAACGCAGCCCTCCTCCCACCCAACCGACCGAGGGGCGCTGCCGCAAAACGCGCGACTCGTTAACCGAACCGATCGCGATCATGCAAGAAAGATAGATGTTAGACTAGTATTCGAGGAAAATTAGAACTAATCTTACTAAAGGAATTAAGCATGCATTAAAACTATCGTACTCAACTTACAATTTCTAACTACGAGAAAGGTATGTGATTTAAGAAGAGGAAGGGAATTAGCTGTAGATATGATATGGTAGAGGGAATTATAATCCGATCGTGAATTATAATCTCACGAGAACGGGCGTCGTTTTTGTTCTAACTCTCTCACGCCGCATCGACCAGACCTGAGGAGAGTTTTCTGGAGCAGTTATCTCTTCATTCCTTCCGCCGCTCGCCAGACTCCCGTAGACAGAATGTAAAGGAGAAGCAAAAAAAAGAAAAAACGATTACCGTTATAGTGCAGCAGTGAAGATCCACGTTCGCCGTGGCGAAACCCAATTTTGGTCTTGGCTGAATCTCTCCTATGCCCCTGGTTGTGTTTTTTTTGTTATTCCCTTGCTTTGTGAAATAAGATCGGGAGAAAACCCTTACAACGAAACTGCTTGAATGGACTTAAAATATTAATAGCGTTAAAGTAAAACAAAGTAAAGTAAAGTAAATTCGAGTTAAGTCTAGCTTTGAGTGGTGATCCAGATCCGCCAGCGTAGTAATTCGGTTTTTGTTTGTTTTGGGGTGCAACGCCTGGATTCTGAATAAAGAGTGTAACTAAGAGGGAAGGAAAAAAACAAATACTTGTGCATAGCCATATATGTATCTTTAAACGTTTACAGCCACCCTCATCAACCACATGGAAGCGCTTTCATCGATGGATTGATCTGAATGTGAGTGTTTAACATTGAACGTATTCCTTTTTTACATACATATAGCGATACGAGTGAAACGATCCGATATTGAGGTGTCTATGCGTCGACCGCAAACTTATTAGCAGTACTGTAGTGCTGACCTATGCCAAGAAGTCGAGTATTCGTTTTGCTCTGCCCTTTTGTTAAAAGTTTTAGTTTTCGGGTATGCCAACAAACAATGGTAGATTACCCAACAAACAATTAATGTGCACCTAAAATATGCACCAATTCAAACTTTATACGGCTTTTTAATAGTTTTTGTAGTTCCCTCACATAATCATTAACACTTGCCTTACCTAATACCTTAAGACTTTTATTCGCTCATTTGTATACCAATCATTAATATTCATTTCAGCATTTGCGAACGTAAATACCTTTATTCATGATTATCTTAGAAATCTAGTTATATATATGAACGTCTAGCAGCTATGAGAGCTTTAAGGAATTGTTACTGAATAAAACAATTATAATGAATTCAGAAGACATAACTAAACGGAAGTAGAGGTTTTTTCTAGGGATCACTACCAATTTCTCAGCCTATGTGGACCGGTGTGATCACGGCAGGGTGGACATATCGAGTTGCAACAACACCGCAAGCAACTCCCGCTCGACTTCACGCAGCTGTTGAATCCTTCGGTCTCAATTCCTTGCCTTTTGCTAGTATAATAGGAGCTAGGTGAGTCATAATGGTCGAGAGTGACTGTCGAAATCCTGATGCTTTCCATTAAGCTCTTGGTCCAGGCTCCTCAAGCTGCGCGTGACGTAACAAGTGCCTGTATACTGTCTGAGTACATGTGGATACTCCATCCATCGATTGAAATAGGTTTTAATTAGGGCGAAACGCTACAACCTGTCTCGAGGAGGTGGGAGAATACGCAGGGAAAATCTATTTTCGTCCTTTCTATTTTCAATTATTTTCTTAAGTAGGACGTACTTCATTGACTGTCGAAATCCTGACGCTTTCCGAATAGGCTCTTGGTCGAGTTAACTTAAAGTACGACCTACGGGATCCGTACAGGGATAGAATTTATCCGCGATTGATATCAGGTGTATTTATGGCAAACAGCATAATGAGTCTCGCGGTATCAAGAACCTGTCCAAGCCTATTTTTTTTATGTTAATCAGTCTCTTAGACAGAGGGATTAAACAGCTAACGAGTTTCCGTATATCTAGTAGGTGCTTTGAAGGCGCACACATGATCCTTGTATTTAAGAACAATTTTCTATATATTGTTTTTTGTCTATTACTTAATCAGTATTTCTTTTCATATTTTCCAATAAAAAGCCGTGAGTTAAGAGATTGTATAATCCATAATCATAATCGTCATAGTCCCGAGACTAGGTCAGACTAGGTCTAAGGGAAAGCCAACCGACCCCAGCGCAGACGTCCCTAGCGGATCAACTGTTGGTGAGAATTGCCCTGAAGTACGAGTAGAATTCAATGACGCTACGGCCAATTCAAGTGTATATCAGGTGATTGCCGACGCCATAGCAGCCGCCATGCAGGCTCAGACCCAGATAATCGAAAATGGGCTGCAGAAATTATCGATGCAGCAAACAGCCTCTCGGGAGAGTATTGAAAGTATTCGTTCACAACCAATCAATACGCAAACCATCGATCAGGTAGAGCAACAGACCTTCCAGCAGCTGTTCGGTGTTAGTTCGGGAGGGCAGCAGGCCAGGGGGGCAACATCCAGAAATAGCATCGGAAGCCATTCGTCCATCGGAGTAGAAGATTTCATTTATAGGGTGAACGCCCTGACCAACCAATCCTTAAATGGAATTTTTGAAATTGTTTCCCGATATGCGAGCAATTTGTTTGAGGGTAGTGCTAGCGAATGGTTCTGGCGATAGAATGTCCCTTTCATCTGTGGGTCCGATCTGTGCGTGGCACTCAAGGTGCAATTCAAAAACGGTCGAACCGATTTGGATATCCGCTCAGCGATCACTCAACGGAAGCAAAAACCAAATTAACCATTTGACTTGTTTTATGAAGCAATAGTAGCATTGGATGACAAATTGGTACAGCCAATGATGGAGCCAAGTAAGTTTTTTGGATGAGTGGAGGTAGACTGGGAAGATGAGAATGGAGCACTGGCCTGATTAGTATTAAGAGTTATTGGCGGACTATTCTTCTTCTTAGCTTTAAACTCCTTCACCACCAAGTGCTCTGACCAAAACTTGGCAGAGCAAATGGTGTCAAATTGAGTCGGGGATACGTTTATCTTGAATGAAGCTATCTCCCTGGCATATAAGAAGTTATACTTCTCCACCTTTAAACCGAGACAAAAACTTGTCGTTTAAGTGGGATCACCACCAATCTTGGTTTTGGCCCCACAGGCCTCGTACCTGTGATGGCAATACCCGGTGGTCCGGGTCGTATATTTGTTGGTGGGATCGGAATGGATGGGATAGCTAGTTGGTTGTCGGACTCAACGGACATGGACGATACAGAAGTTTCTGGCTTGATACTAGTTCTAACATGGTCAAATCTATCCTAATGAATAACTTATTGTAATAATTTGAAATTATATCTCAAGTTTATCTTGTATCTTGCCTATGTCTCGTAGAATACTCACTTGTCATTTAACTGCACATTGTTAAACTTAAAACAATTTTAAACAATCAACAATAAACAAAAAATAAGTGAAAAATAAGCGGAGCGCACAGAAAAAACGCGTCTGAACACTACAAAAAAAATTAAACGTGAGTTCTAATAAAACGTTTAATTTTTTATAGGCTCACACATCAGCAACACAATGACAGAAGAGCTCGCGGATTTTTGCATTCCTATTATGAAAGCAATATCAATTACTGTCGATAATGGTGCCAACGTAGTGGCCAACAAAAAAACGCCTGCCTTGCATGGCACACACCATTCATTTGGTCGTGCAGGATGCTTTTACCATTGTTAAAGGTAATGAGAAACTAATCACGAATATAAGAAAATCAATATCCTCAATAATAGGGCCCATTCTTTTAAAGAAAAGCGAAAGTAATAAGAACGTACCGGAAATGGCTAGCCACTATGATCTGAAATCTGTAAACGAGCTTATATTAATACTCAAGCCATTCAAAGAAGCCATGGAAAAGATAAGCGGCGAAAACTATGTCCCTTCCAGTATGGTTATACCAATAACAAACCTGCTGCTAAATCATTTAAAAACTGCAACAACGACCACAGAATGTGCGCTTTTAACTCGTGACCTCTTGTTGAGGGCGTCAACAAACGACTGGTCCCCCGATTCAAGTAAATACATTTTCAATCTGCCCTTTCAGTTGCCGAGGCTGTAGAAAATATCATACAGAAAGCTTGTTGAACTGTAAAAACGGGGAGTCCAGTTGTAAGGTTTGTTTATCTACATTTTATAAATATAACTCGTGTCGAATAATCCACTACTTTTGTAGGTCTTGAATACTGAAGTTCCAAAGGCAAAAGCGGAAATTTGTGGGATATTCACAATGAAATTATCGAAAACGCAAACATAATGGAGCCAGAAGTAGACGTCAGGAAGGAGATTAGAGCTACCTAAAGTATAAGTGCTTAGCCAAAGAAGCCGATCCAATTGCCTATTGGGCATCTAAGAAGGATGAGTTTCCTAATAATTCAAAGCTGGCCCTCAAATAATTAACACCCCCAGCCAGCTCTGCAGCTTCAGAACGCGTGGCATCTGCAGTGTAACTTGTAAAGGAAAACAAATGTAGGTTGCAGCAAGAAAATGTAAAACAAGTCGCACATTTTCAAATGAATATTTCTCCAAGTGTAAGCTTCTTATTTCGCCATTCAATGCAACGTTAGAAAGCTCGATAAATTCAAAAGAACTGAATTTTTGGCTTGTTCTTTTTATCTTCAGTTTTGACGATGCGTCGAATCGAAGAGCAAGTACACAAACAAAGTGTGCACAGCTACTGTACTGAAAACGGAATTTTGTACAGAAAATTAGCTAAATTAGCTAAAGAACTTTTGAAATACAAATGAAACAAAGTGTGCAGTTTCTTTTCGGTCCATTAAATTATAAATTAAATTACTAACTGAAAAAACATTTTTGAATTTATTCCGATATATCGATAAGGTGATATTTGTAATTTGATACATTCGATATGCCGATATTTAAATTTAGAAAATTTGATATATCGAAATACGATATTTTTTCAGAAATTAATAGCCTGTTTACACTACGGTTGAGTTATTGAGTTTCGGACAAAACTCGAGTTTCATTTACATGGGGAAGCATAGGGGTCCTAGAGGTGAAAATAAAGTTGTGTTTTGGTTGCGTTTCAATCGAGTTTGTCCGATTTTCCAAATATTTCGTCCCTGATCTGCCTATCGTGGAACTATCACCACTAAAAAAACAACAAAAAAAATATGTGATTATGGAGAAAATAGGTAAACAAACAAATATTCCTATAAACATTACTTTTAATACAATTTGTTTGGTAATACGAGATTTGTTTGGTTACCTAAGGCCTTACAGGCATTCCTGGGCTTTTGGCACATTTTTAAAAATAAATAAACAAATAAATGAAACAAAATTGTACCTTTTTCAATTTTTATTTATATTTATGTTCATAAAATGGCTTTTGTCACAGCAAATAGACTCACTACCATACGATATACCGCAGAGGATTCTAGGCAATGGCTATTCTATTCTCCAGAGGGATTGTCACTCGAAAAGAAGTATCTTTCTTTTGGAGTTTGGGCAATAGTCCAACAAGTATGTTGAACGCACGCCTTTCCATGCGGAAATTTTCCTTAAAAAAAGCGTCAGGGTTCTTCGCAACGTCCTCTTCCAAAAAAAATCCATATCGCGGCTATAATAATTCAATATTATTATAAAATAGAAGCACTAGAAAATGAAATGCCAATTTCTTACCAGGGTCCAAATGCGTGTATTTAAAAATGTATCCAAATACTCCACAGTTTATGCAGACATTGTAGCCAAATCAATACATTGCAGCATCGTTGCATCTAACATCTGTGCCAAATAAAGCATAAAGCATGCTTCGTCGCTGTTCATATTTTTGTAATTTAATAATCTAAACAAAACAACGCACGCACGTGTTGCAAGAAAGCCAAAACTCAATAACTCAACTTTGGCATTGTGTAGACACCAGCTTTGAATTATTGAGTTTTCTCGGTTATAGATAGGTAACTCACTGTAGTGTAAATAGGCTATAACAATCCTACATCCTAACTCTTGTGCCGCTTGTGTCGCTTTATGTACGATGGCAGGTCCACATTGAGAAGATTTATCGGCAGCCTCAAAGCGGAATGACCGCCTTCCAACAATGTGGCAGCAATTCCAGAGGATGCAGCAGCAAACTCTATTTGAGATCTGGACCGAAAGGTTGCCAGAATCAACGAAATGCGAATGTCTTGACGGTCCCACCTGGAGCATCTAGAAAGAATGTGCCTCCTGTTTCATCGTCAGCAACCTTTATAAGCGAATTGTACACGTTCTTCTACTTGGCATCGAACAGCAGCACATTTATTCGGACTCTTCTTGCCAGCTTATACCGATCATAGTCTTGCTTCCTTTTCAATTCGCGATTGAATACATCGTAAATCGAACGACTTCGCAAAAATTTTAAAATCGCATTTCACCGTTAAATACCGTTCTGTATCCTCAATAACACCATTTTATTTTTAATTGCCGTTACAAATAAAACAATACTGGTATTTTCTGTTAAAAAAAAATTGTCCTATTTCGAGGAATGTATAAACGACACTGATCCAGAGGTACCGAACGGTAAAAAACAGTGAAATGCGGGTTTAGGAGGTTTGGTCGAACTGCTGCAGCTTGGACTTCTATCCAAAGATGTTTACAAATGATACCCTTAAAGAAGTAATGTTAAGTAATGTACCTCTCAAAAATCAAAAAGAAAAGCCCTGATATATGGACATTTCGTCTTTTCCCGAGCTTTTAAAGTCATCATTTTGAAAAAAATACAGCAAAACAGGATCAACTTGGAAATTAGGTTTTGTTAGATTAACCCGGATGGCCCTCGGGGGGCCACGTATGGCCAGTATGGCCCTTAACTATCCGTATGGTGGGAGTACGATGTCTAACCCGGGTAACGCGGATTTTAGCCTGCGCTGAACGTTCCCCTTATCTGCATCTCGTCGGAAAAATATGAAAAACAAACTGTTCGAAGCAGCAGCTGGCAGTAGCTTTAAAGACATTTAAATCAGATCAATTATCTCTTATCTATGCTCTTAAGTATTGCCGCTTATGTAAATCATCTCTCGTATATACACGCACACACAAATGTTATCCATTCTTGACGATTATATTGCAATGCGTCGTTCACGTTCGTTGAGGGCAGTCTGTCTAACAAAATCATCAAAATAGCGCTATAACGGTTTCTGGTTTCAACTACTTAAAAAATGTTCATTATTTCAACCAACTCAAAGTTCACGGCCACGCCAACCAACATTTTGAAAAACAATCAAGCAATACAAAATAAAATAAATCCAACAACGGAGAATGCTGAAAAAGCTCGGCAGTTTTCAACATTTTGGTGGCCCCGACGTGATACTCGTGACCTTATCGAGTGAAAAATGTGCTCAAAGGATTAGGTTAAATCTAACACAACATTTGTCGAAAAAGTAGCGAACCAAAAGTCGTCGCGGCTGACAATTTCTAGCTGGCCGCAAATCGTTTTCGTGTTCTCTTTCGCCGTCTGCTTCAGCCTGCGCAACGCACTGTCGAGACCGGCTGCATAGAGTTCTAAGCGTTAGCCGTTAGTTTTCTTCGCCTCCTCTTTCGTCGTTTGCTTTAGCCAGCGCTCTTCCTCTCTTTCGGACTCGAAATTTAAATCCTTTGCTTGTGAATAACTGTTGGTTTTTAGTCGTCGCTACGCCGCATTATCGGCACTCCAGCTGGTGAAGTGTTGGCCAGTGCTGATCCAGCTACTAGCCGGAGAGCATTCTTGAGTCTCAAGACAAAGGCCATCTTCGAACGATTTCAGGGACTCATTAACCAATTGGACTTTGAAAAGTTACGCAGTTTGGATGAATACGACCTGAAACGGAGCAGGAGCAGGATTTTCAAGCTATTAAAAGCGAGTTGCCTGAGCAGCTTGGCTCCGCCGTGCTAAAATTGAAGATCATTCTAGACCGTGCGTTGGGCAAGCGTTCTCAGCCCTCGCATTATTCCACGTTCCGAGGGAATCCAAATGATTCCCAATCTCTTTTGTACATGGCTAATCGATCGCGCTTGCCACAGCTGCAGTTGCCCAAGTTCAGCGGAGAAAACACATAGTGGACAAGATTCTATTCCATGTTCAAGCTGAGCTGACTTAATGTTTTTTGGACCATATTATTTCCAATTGCCAAGGCTTCAAAAGTTTATCACCATATAAGTGCCACAAGGAAGCCAAGAGGCTACTTGTCTGCGTTAATTGCGTACGAAAGGGCCATCAGGTTAAAGATTGTAAATCTGGTCCTCGTCGTACTTGCCTATTGAAGCACCAATTTGCATTTCGTTCGTCGAGCAGAGAGCGTCCAATCATTTTCTCCAAGTGAAGCCTCACAACCACAACCAAGTCAGACCGCCATTGTCGTCCTCATTGTCGCCCTCATTGTCGCCCTCATTGTCGCCCTCATTGTCGCGCTCCTTTCCGCAAGCCCTCATATGCCAAAGTAAGTCTGATGCGTAGCTACTGTTGTCGTTCTCGTCAAAAACAGCTCTGGAACTCTCGTGCCATGTCGCGCACTTTTGGAATCTGGATCTCAATTTCATTTCGTTACTACTAGTCTAGCCAATCAGCTTAAACTTCGCAAAACCATATCGCTCACCGTGATCTCTGGCATAGGAGATGCTAGCTTCTCAGCTGAAGGTATCTCGGTGGATCTCGTTCTGAAATCTCAGATTACAGAGTTCAACACTAGTATCACTGCCGTCGTTGCATTCTTGCCACATCATTGCGTCATCAAGGAGGACAGCTCCACAACAAAGCTGAGGGTCATGTTCGACGGCTCTGCAGCTACCACATCTGGTATTTCGTTAAATGATCTGCTTATATCAGGTCCCATTCAGGACCATTCAAGCCAAGCTATTTCACACTCTCATCCGTTTTCGTACACTTTCCATTGCTCTTACAGGTGATATCGATAAAATGTATAGGTGCGTGAGTGTCTCAATGTCTCAATTTCCCAAGCCATTCTCTAAAGCATATTATATGGGACTCGATTGACGACGACATACAGATCTTCAAATTAAACACAGTCACCTATGGAACCAAGCTTGCATCGTTTTTATACCCGGTACTCGAAGAGTAAAGGGGTATATTAGATTTGTGCAAAAAATTAATGTGTGTAACACCCAGAAGGAAGCGTTTCCGACCCCATAAAGTATATATATTCTTGATCAGCATCAATAGCCGAGTCGATATAGCTATGTCTGTCTGTCCGTCCGTCTGTCCGTCTGTCCGTCCGTCCGTCTTCATTAGCGCCTATAGCTCAAAGACCATAAAAGCTAGAGGAACACTATTTTGTATCCAGACTCCTGTCCTATCGCACTGTTACAAGTGTATTTCAAAATTTCGCCCCGCCCCCTTCCGCCCACTCCAAGGACGAAAATCTGTGGCATGCACAATTTTAAAGATACGAGAAAACTAAAAACGCAGAATCGTAGAGAATGACAATATCTATCAGAGTGTTGAATCTGGATCAGATCGACTCATAAATATAGCCACAATGATGAAAACAATTTCGAAATGCATCGTTCCCTCTCGCTCTCTCTCACACACAGGGGTAGGCGCTATGTCTGATCGAATTTTTTGACGCCTAGTTCTCAGAGACTATAAGAGCTAGAACCACCAAACTTTCTATCCAAGCTCCTGTGATATCAAACCGAGACGAGTTTGTTTTAAAATTTGGCCACGCCCCCTTCCGCCCCCACAAAAGATGAAAATCTACAATTTTGAAGATACGGGAAAACCAAAAACGCAGAATCATAGAAAATTACTATATCTATCAGCGTATTGAATTTGGATCAGATCGGATCATAAATATAGTCAGAAGGAACAAATGAAATTTCAGTGGCCTTCCAAGCGCAGACTGATTCCCTCTCTCTCTCGCACACAGCCGTGTATGTATATGTAGGAAGTAGATAAAAACATGTAGAAATGGCAGATGTAAAAAATTTATGTTAACCAATATGGAAACATCTAATAGATCAAAATCTCCGAAAAGGTTCGACTTAAATTGTTTTTTTTTGGCTAAAATTTAATATTTTCCTTTTGCGAACATGTAATAAATTACAACAAGCTCACATACATATATACTGACTGAGTACCGGGTATAAAGTAGTCAGTCTGCGCCGCGGCTCATAACGTTCCCCCTCGTTAGCTATTCGAGCTATGCATCAGCTAGCCATGGATGATTCGTCGTCGTATCCATTGGGATCCGAGACTATTCTATATGACTTCTACGTGGACGACATGATATCTGGAGGCCATTCGGTCGAGGAAGTGCTGGATACTATGCGTCAAGCTAAGGATCTTCTAGCTTGAGGCACTTTTGATTGGGAAAATGGTGTTCCAACTCTCCCGAGGTGCTTTGCTAAGTCCCAGAGGCACAAAGGGAAAGTTTTTTGAAGCTGGGTGATGGCAGTGATGTAACCAAAGCGCTCGGGCTCTTTTACGAGCCCCATAAAGACAACTTTTTGTTTACATTGGGTTAAATTGGTGTTGGCAAGCACACTAAGCGTTCGGTGTTGTCAACCATTGAACGGTGCTATGATCCTATGAGCTTGATTGGCAATTGGGACATCGACTATAGCGAAAATCATCATGCAGCGCATGGGGAGAGACAAGCGACATTGGGATGAAAGCCTTCCTCAGTCCTTGGATTTGGCATGGACTGAGATTTGCAAGGACTTCGCTACTGTAAGTCACGCCACATTTCCTCGCTACATACTTCAACCTAAGACAAGGTTGATGCCAGCCAGGCCTTCGGGGTTTGTATAAGTTATTTTAAATTGGTTATTTCAGTATATTTATTTTTCCTTTATTTAATATTTATTCATGGTTTATAATATTGGTTAGCCCGTGAGGGTGAAAGGTTTGTATGACCGCGAGGACCAGTGAGCTACAAGAGACTGTAGTTACTTTTCATAGCAAGAGTACAAAATAAAAATCTAAAAGCTGAACTACGTCGGCAGCGCTCCCATCAGAACGCCGACTCAGCGCCTCGTGACCATTCGTCAGTTGGTCATAAGGCGCACGCGTATGCGGCATCGGGTTCCTCTTCTGCGCGGCTGTCGGCTGCGTATCCGCTAGATCGGATGTCGCTTGCCGTTGAGGTGGAATGTGCTGACACTTTCTGTCTCTGTGGCCGGTCTTCGGCTGTTCCCAGCGGCCGCAGTGCAGCCCGTGTTAACTCCTCCCACGGATAAGTGGGGGCCGTCCTAGGCACTCTCTGAAGGAGCTTCTGGGTCCGTCGCACAGTGGGACATCAGACGCACCGAGGTGGCAAAAGTAAAAAAAAATATGATCGCTTTGGATAAAATGAATACATGCATCTAACAGGGAATTTACCAGAGCTTACAAAACTCAAATTTTCAAGCTAATCACACTTTTATTTTAGGAGATATGAGCATTCAAAGTTGAAAATTATTTCAGTGTGCACAAATGTATTCAACTTTTTTTGAATTGCTGCATCTTTGAGGATGAATTAAAAGTAAACTACGTTACGTATGATTCTGTTTTTAGTGTTTCTATTTAGGTACATTCATTGTTATTAGTAATCAACAAAAACCTCTTCTGTTGCATGGACAGTAATCAAGAAAAACGTATTTTCAAAACCAACTAATTTTTGAGCTGTTTTTCAACTTTAACTTGACTTTACAAAAAAAGTTCATCAAATTTTCCCGAGATATTTTTCGTATATATTTACTGAATATTTCTTTACGAACTTCCCAATCCCATTTCGGGAAATTGAGGCGTTTGACTTCTAGATCGGTTTAAGTAACGCTACTTCGGTCGAAAAACCGGCAAAAAAAGGCTGTCGCGGGTGCTAAATCCCATACAAAATCATATTTTGGCCGTTCATAAGGCCGTAGATAAGGTCAATGTGAATGGTAAACTTTCTAATTCTACAATCATTATTCTGTTTTGTGCTAGTATTGTCTCGTACAAGTGTTCAGTTTCCGTCTCGTCTACCTTGCGGATTGTGTTCATTGCGTTACTAATTTCGTTGAGTCGTTCTTGCATCTTCGTATTTATTTCTATTTGTCTGTTTTTTGCTTCCGTCAATTGCTCCTACCTTAACTTAACTTGTTCCCAGTCATCAAAGTCTGGGGTTCACGCAACCACTTTTAAAGCGGTTCCTAGTAGGTTAATACTACGAGCTTGTTTATGGTGAACCCTCAGTATTGCTATAAGGGTGCTGTCCGATATCTGTGCTAAGTATTCTAGTCATGTGTTCTTTAGTGAATACGTCCAATATTGTTAGGGTCTTGTCTGCGTAGACTTCGTAGAAGGATACGTTCGTAGTGTGACCTATGAATCCGAACCTGTCCCATAACGTCACGTCCCCGTCTTCTATCGGTATGTATTGTGAGTGTGAGTAGTTACTAAGTTTTGTTAAAGTGGCTACGGAGGTTGAATTTGATATGAGTAGTGTTCCCCAAAAAAATAACCTATGTGTAAGAAGTAAAATGTAAAAATGTAAAAGGTGTAAGCAAATATGTGTTTCTTAATTCTACCTTATGGACCACACTCCCGTTAATGAGAACCGTCGTCCCGAGATCTGCTTCTATTATTTCTTCAGAACATAGTGGCATAAGCTTATTCCCTAGGCGCTTGTTTTGCTTAAGCCAGACTTTATCAACAGCTTGATGGCTCTTGAATTTTCTATTTTCGTTTGCCCGCTCTAGAGTTTTCTCCTGAGCCTAGTTATATGCTTCTCGAGTTTGCCAGAAGCTGAATGTATTATCTCAATCGGGTTTTTATTTGTCACCGAGTGGATTGTCCTATTATACTGTATTGTCGCCATAAGTATCAAATCTATCGTATCAATGAGCTATTTGTCTATCTTTATGCAGCGTGCTATCTCAGCAAGGGTGCTGTGAAAGCTTTCGACTTTTCCATTAGAGAAATGGAGAGGGGGTGAGTTTGCGATATGGATGTCAAAGTTGTTTAATAATATGGACCTAATGGTTTCGGAATTTAACGATTTCTCGTTATCACAATAAATTGTTTTTATCTTAGAGAAAAAATTATCCAACTGTAATATTGAGGGTTTAATATCTACTATTGCTCTTGATTCTATCGGTTGTATTATGGCGAGTTTTGAAAATTTATCAATACAAGTAAGGAAGAACTTCCTATCTGTTGAGAATACGTCGATATGAATACGTATGTCTGGCCGAGTGTCTGTTTTGTTGGAAGTCAGCTACGAAGTTTTCTTTCCCTGGTTTGTAGATTATTTTTGCAACATGCTCGTCGATAAACGCTTTCTAGCGTTTTATCTTAGCGTTGGGATTTTTGTCGGACACAGAGAACGTTAACGGTTGGTGGTCGATAAAAGTGTTTAACGCCGTAAGGGTAATTTCTAAGTTTTTTAAGGGACTATACAATGGCGAGAAGTTCTCGTTCGTTTGTTGGGAAATTCAGCTCATTATCATGTAATGTACGAGAAGTTATTGTAGTGTGTCGGGCGTTCTGAGACAATACGGCTCCTAGACCGTAATCAGAAGCGTCTGTGGTAAGGTCGAATGGTTTTTTAAAATCGGGGTACGTTAGTAAAACGTCCTCGGAGGACAATATATTTTTCAGTTTCGAAAATGTTTGTATCTGGTTTTAGGACAATTTTATTCTCACTTTTCGTGAGTGGTTCTTATTGATATTTCCATTTTCACCTTTGAGTGCGTCCGTAAGGGGCTTGGCGATCTTGGCGTAATCTTTTATGAAGCCTCAATAATTGCTTGCAAGGCCTAGAAATTACTTAAGGTTGAAAAGGGCAACCGGGGTCGGGAAATTTAATATTGCTTGCACCTTCTCAGGTGACGTTGTTATCTCGCCTCTGGGCACAATGAATCCCAAGTACTCCACGCTTGTTTTAAAAAACTTGAATTTTTCTTGGGATACTCTCAAGCCTGCGTCGTATAGACTTTTAAGGACCCAGTCGATATCCCTAAAAATGATCACGTCGTCTACGTTAACGTAGCACGTTTTACTTATTTTCTTTCTGAGCACATCATCGATAGCACTCTGGAATATACTTGGGGCATTCTTCAGACCAAAGGGAAGTCTGCAAAACTCATACTTTACATTGTTGACGGAAAAAGCTGCCTTTTCCCTGTCCTTCTTTGCTAGCTGGATCTGATGAAAGCCTGATTTCAGGTCCAATGTTGTGAAATATTGGGCCTTACCCATATTCGACAGGATAGTCGAAATTGTGGGGATGGGATACTTATCATCCTTATCATCCTTATCCTGAAATCAATAACCAGTCTCTTTTTCTTGAGACCGTTTTCGTCCGTCCCTTTTTTATCAACGATCCACGTCGGGTTATTATAATGTGACTTTGAGGGCCGGATAATGGCGTTCGCTAGAAGTAGTTTAACCTCTGCATTGACAAAATCGGGAACGCCCATGAGATGTGGGTATAGTTTTGAGTATACCTATTCCTCGTTTGTTCGTATAGTTGCCATAGTATTTATATTATACGGCAGAGCCTCATTAGGGTCTGCGCATGCTTTTATTCTACTTTCTATCAAATTATTGCATGGTTACCTGACGGCGACTGGTGAACGTGCCGTCGAAGTCTTTCAATGTATTTATGATACAAAAATAAGACTTGACTTGAAAGAGATGAATGAGACATATTTTTTCGATAGTTGTGCTACCATGAATGGACTTGACTTGGAAGGGGTTTTCTACTGGTACAATATGTTTTAGCTCGGGGAGAGGCTTTATATAGTTTTCAGAGGCCCCTGTGTCTACGAGCAACTTGATTGTGCGCCCCGCTACTATTCGTGTGATAAACGGTAGCAGAAAGTGCATCGTCAATGGCTGCAACTTCTTCTTGGGAAATTGCCTCATACTCCTGGTCACCTGTTGCTTTTTGTGAAGTATAATTAATATTTGGGCGTTCTTAGCACTACCTCTAAATTTATTTGACCTATCCTTTTGCTGATATTTGGTCGGTTGTCTAAAGCGTAAGGACGAGTCGACCTCCATGGGTTCTGGTTTGGAGCTTACTTGAGCGAGTGACTGAGTGTGGAAACGCTGTTTATTGCTGTAAGAGCTTGGGGAGAAGTCCTTATCTTGGTTGCCTCCTTGGGTTTTTTTATAATGGGGACTCTACTTGTGGCCCCCCTGATTATAATTGTCGTTGTAGTTGTTTTGTTGAGAACCACTGCGCCAATTCTGACCTCTATAGGCAGCTGGTTTTTGGGTTTTTTCCTCGATTTGTCTAGCAAAACTGACCGCGAATAGACCGCGTTCGTTACTAGCCTCTGCTTCTTGAGCTAGAGCTAGTGACGTCGGTAAGTCATGAGGCTTTAAGGGAAAAATTGCTGTTTTCAAGGACTTCTTAAGATCGCTTCGCTTTTACTCTTTCGTAGTGTTCAGACGCATTTTTTCATTGCGATCCGCTCATTTTTCACTTATTTTGCATAAGAAGTCGGTGTTTGCTCAAAATAAACCTTTGTCAAACTAACAAATTAACCTGCTATCATAAAATCTATCCTGAATCGGGAGTGCTTGCCTATTTATTGTGTAAGACCTAATTTAATAACCCTTTTTTGCGTCGGTTACTATTGTGTTTTTGTTTTTGCTTTTCGTAAGTACGCTCTCACATTGAATTTAGCCCGCTCTTATCTTGCTATAACCCAAACTTAAATAACTGTTCTTCCCCTCTCGCTCTCGGTTACTTTTCGTGCAGTAGCGCTCTCTCTCTCATTGCAGGTGCTGCAACCGCTCTTCTCTCTCCGCTAAGTTTTTACTGATTCCGCTTTAAGCGTTTGTCTGGCACACTGGTCTGATTTCTATTCGTTTTGAAATAACATTTTTTTTCTTCTTTATTGTATTTAAAATGGAATACTCTATGATCTGTAACAATAAAACCTGCAAACAGGTGGTAGCCCCTGCTCTGCCGAATATTTCTTGCTATATCTTCGAAGAAGTAGCGCACGCAAAGTGCGTTGGGTATTCAGGCCTCGTGGGTGATGCCATTTCCAAACATAATGGCTTGTATTACTGTCAAAGGTCACTCCGCGGAATCTGCAAGCCCCAAAGGTCCCTCAGCCGCCCGTTGCCGAACAACCGACTCCAACCAGCCGATATTGTTTGCTATTCCAAGGGCAACGACTGCTGCTGGTGATGCAAATTCGGCTGCCGAATTCATCACCTCGGAGAACATACAGCCAGAAACTTCTGTATCGTCCATGTCCGTTGAGTCCGACAACCAACTAGCTATCCCATCCATCCCGATCCCACAAACAAATATATGAACCGGAACACCGGGTACGGCCATCACAGGTAGCACAAAGCAAAATAAAAGCCGTCGGTTTGAAGGTGGAGAAGTTTAACTTCTCATATGCCAAAGAGATAGCTTCATTTAAGATAAGCGTCTCGCCGACTCAATTTGACACCATTTGCTCTGCCAAATTTTGGTCAGAGCACTTGGTTGTGAAGGAGTTTAAAGCTAAGAAGAAGAACAGGCCCCCAATAAATCATAATACAAATTAGGCCAGTGTCCGTCCTCATCTTCACAGTCTACCTCCTCCCGTCCAAAAAACTAACTTCCTCTCTCTCTTAATCACCTACCAGAATGTTAGAGGCTTGCGTAGTAAGCTCAGCACTCTGTATCGGGATAGCGTCGCATTTGCATCCCATGTAATTGTGTTCACCAAGACCTGGTTAAAGCCGGAATTTCTCAGTTCTGAAGTTTTGGCAGGTCGGTACACAACCTTTAGGAATGACCGTTCGTCTGGATGTGCAAGTGGGCTTCTGATTGCAGTGGACTCTAACTTCACGTCGGAACAGTTTACAGTCCAGATTCCAACCTTTAGGAATGACCGTTCGTCTGGATGTGCAAGTGGGGTTCTGATTGCAGTGAACTCTAACTTCACGTCGGAACAGTTTACAGTCCAGATTCAACAAGAACTGGAATTCCTGTGTGTAAAACTGATTCTTCCCACTCTTTCAGTTTTTATTACATGCTCGTATATTCCACCTTCTTCGGATATCACAATTTACGAGCAGCACTTGTCCGCCTTAAACGCTGTTTCTTCCTCGCTATCTGATAAAGATCATATGATAGTTCTTGGTGACTTCAACTTACCAGGAACTGTTTGGTCTTCGGTAAACGAGTCTAATAACCTAGTGCCCATGTCACGACATGACTTTATAGACGGCTTACTTGACTTATCCTTGTCTCAAGTCAACCATGTGAAAAATTCCCTGGGTCGATTGCTTGATCTGTGCTTTGTAACGGATCCGACCATAGCGTTGTTAATTCGAGTCCAAATATTTTCTACGATGCACTTGACTCACTTTTTGAGTCTTGTGTCCCGCTTTCCTGTCCTATTAGATCTGGTAAGCCCCCTTGGTTTACCAAAGAGTTATCCAGTCCAAAAAATTTAAAATCAAGACTTTAAAAAAAATTTCAAGAAGTTGGCTCTCCTTCTTCTCTCTCTCGCTATGTAATGGCTCGGTCAAACTTTTCAGTTCTTAATTCCCAGGGCTATAAGAACTACCTATCTCGATGCAGGATAAATTTTTCTAAGGACCCTAAGCAGTTTTACAGCTTTGTAAACAGTAAGCGTAAAACGTCCGCACATCCATCCTCGCCATCCTTTCTTAACACGTCCGCAAATAATAATCAGGCAATTGCCGATCTCTTTGCCCAATTTTTCCAAACAACCTATTCTCAGGAATGCTACTCCGGTCAGCCGTACCCATATGGTTTACCTAGGACGAACGGCATTTTCAGTCCCTTAATGAAAGCTCGCTGCTTCATGATCTCCGACGGAGTTCCCTGCTGTGTACTCAGTTAATGCGCCGAGTCTCTGTGTGGACCGTTGCTCAAACTATTCAGTCTGTCCATTAACTTTTCATTCTTACCCTCGATATAGAAGGACTCGTTTATAATTCCTTTCTATAAAAAAGGCAGTAATTCTGACGCGAAGAAATACAGAGGCATATCTAAGATATCCGCTATACCTAAAGTGTTTGAAAAAATTTCAACTCCGCAGCTGCAGCATCTTTGCAGATCTCTTATATCTCCCACTCAGCATGGATTTATAAGGCGGAGATAAGCAACCACAAATTTATTAGAGTTCACCTCCTTCATCATTAAAGGCTTTCAAGGTAATCTACAGACGGATGTCATTTAAACAGATTTCAGTAAAGCATTCGACTCTGTAAACCACTCTCTCCTAGCACAAAAACTTGACCTTTTAGGATTTCTAGCTACCTTTGTTCCAGGTCCCAAAGAGTCCTTTTCAAAAACTACCTGTCTTAACCAGTTATGGTTACTTTGGGCATACCACAGGGCAGCCATCTAGGCCCGCTACTCTTTACACTCTTTATTAATGACCTGCCTTCGGTATTAACATACTCTCGAGTACTTATGTATGCGGATGATGTTAGGCTGTGTGTCCAGTACAAGGTTGGTTTATCTAAATCAGGTTGCAATCCGATCTTAATAGCTTTCAGTCATGGTGTAGTGCAAATTTGTTATACCTTAATGCTTCGAAATATAAAGTAATGACATTTCATCGCTCCAGCGCCTTTCTGGCTCCTTACACACTAGGCGGGGGTTCTCTCGAGAGAATTACCCTAGTCGATGATCTTGGTGTTCTTTTAGATCCCAACTTAAGGTTTTCTGAACACATTTCTACCACGGTAAATAAGGCCATGGGAGTGCTTAGGTTTGTAAAGAGGTGGTAAAAGGAATTTGACGACCCCTATATAACAAAGACTCTCTATTTATCGCTTGTTCGTCCGATTTTATAATATGGTTCTTGTGTATGGTGCCCTCAGTACAAAGTACAACAGGACCGTATAGAATCAGTCCAGAAAAACCTTTTAATTTTCGCTCTACGCGGCCTCAACTGGGATGCAAGTGTGAGACTGCCGTCTTGCTCTATTAGAATGCTTTGAATAGACCATCCATCCTTAGTTAACCGTAGAAAAATGCTTGGTGTGATTTTTGTGTACAACTTGATCAAGGGTGACGTGGATAGCATAAAGTTCACTATTCCTGTTAGAAACACTAAAAACTAAATACCGCTGTTCCTACCGATTTGTAGATCGAATTATTCCTTGCATGAACCTTTTTGAGTTTCACGATCGGATTATAATTCTCTCTACCATATCATATCTACAACTTATTCCCTTCCTCTTCTTAAATCACTATTATTATTATTAATTACTATTAATGCATGCTTAGTTCCTTTAGTAAGATTATTTCTAATTTTCCTCGATTATTAGTCTAACATCTATCTTTCCTGCATGATCGTGATTGTTCGGATAACGAGTCGCGCGTCATGCGGCAGCACCCTTCGGCTGGTTGGGTGGGAGGAGGGCTGCGTTCCGTCCTGGGATTCGCGCGTAACAGCATTCGGCTGGTGTCCCATGGGCCACTTGATGGTGCAGTCATTGCATATCAACGTCTAAATATAATATTGTTTAATACGGCAGCGGCAGCTGTGTCATGGGTCATGCTGGTTTTATTAGTAAGAAGCGTGAGCTTTCTTTGAATTTCATCGTAGTACTTCAGAAGAGAAAGTTCTCCCTGTCTCAAAAGACCCAACTCCTGGGTTATTACTTGTACTGGAGTTTTATCAGCGTATGTGAAGTCTAACCGAGCCAAGATTGCTTTAAAATTAAAAACCGTGTTGTACGAGGTAAGCATAGCATCGGCGGGACCTTTAATCTTGTTTCGAATAATGCCCACCGCTAAAAATGCCTGCTGCTACCTTCGAATGGTTCGAATACTAGAATGGGCGGCATAGCGTCAAGAAACATAATTTTCTTGACAGCCATTGAATTCGGGCATAGATTTAACCATATCTAGGGGCTCGTCGCACTTTATGTCCTTATTAATAGAAGCTGGTTGGTATTCTTTAATGTCCGGGTCAATTGTTATTGCCATTTCGCTCTTAAGCGAGTTAATGTTTTCCTCAAATTCTAATCTTTGTTTTTCAAGGACCGCGCCTATTGACCTTTCATTCTTAAGGGCGTTGAGTTTTTCCTCAAATTCTAACTTTTATGCTAATAGGGCCGCATCGATGGCGGCCTCCATATTCTTGATTTGATCTTGATTCGTACTTTGACTATTTTCAGCTGGGATATTGTCGTACCGATACTCTTTGGCGTTGGCCTCCTCGTCACTGCTCATTTATGGTCGTATTTATTATACCCGGTACTCGAAGAGTAAAGGGGTATATTAGATTTGTGCATAAAATTTATGTGTGTAACACCCAGAAGAAAGCGTTTCCGACCCCATAAAGTATATATATTCTTGATCAGCATCAATAGCCGAGTCGATATAGCTATGTCTGTCTGTCCGTCCGTCCGTCCGTCTGTCCGTTTTCATTAGCGCCTATAGCTCAAAGACCATAAAAGCTAGAGGAACACTATTTTGTATCCAGACTCCTGTCCTATCGCACTGTAACAAGTGCATTTTAAAATTTCGCCCCGCCCCCTTCCGCCCACTCCAAAGACGAAAATCTGTGGCATGCATAATTTAAAAGATTCGAGAAAACTAAAAACGCAGAATCGTAGAGAATGACAATATCTATCAAAGTGTTGAATCTGGATCAGATCGGATCATAAATATAGCCACAATGAAGAAAACCATTTCGAAATGCATCGTTCCCTCTCGCTCTCTCTCACACACACAGCGCTTGGGAGGCCACTGAAATTTCATTTGTTCCTTCTGACTATATTTATGATCCGATCTGATCCAAATTCAATACTCTGATAGATATGGTCATTTTCTATGTTTCTGCTTTTTTGGTTTTCCCGTATCTTCAAAATTGTAGATTTTGTGGGGGCGGACTATAAGAGACTATAAGAGCTAGAGCAACCAAACTCTCTATCCATGCTCCTGTGATATCACGTCAGTACAAGTGTATTTCAAAATTTGGCCACGCCCCTTTCCGCCCCCACAAAAGATGAAAATCTACTATTTTGAAGATACGGAAAAACCAAAAACGCAGAATCATAGAAAATGACCATATCTATCAGAGTATTGAATCTGGATCAGATCGGATCATAAATATAGTCAGAAGGAACAAATGAAATTTCAGTGGCCTTGCAGGCGCAGACTCATTCCCTCTCTCTCTCGCACATAGCCGTGTATGTATATGTAGGAAGTAGATTTAGACATGTAGAAAAGACAGATGTAAACAAAAATGGAAATAATATATATAAATCTCCGAAAAGGTTGACTTAATTTTTTTTTGTCTTTTTTGGCTAAAACTAAATGTATCCCTTTTGCGAACATGTAATAATGTAATTTATTACAAGCTCACATACATATATACTGACTGAGTACCGGGTATAAAGTAGAGCCGCGGCGGTAGACGCGGCTCACAACGTTCCCCCTCGTTTTTTTTTGTCTTTTTTGGCTAAAACTAAATTTATCCCTTTTGCGAACATGTAATAATGTTATTTATTACAAGCTCACATACATATATACTGACTGAGTACCGGGTATAAAGTAGAGCCGTGGCGGTAGACGCGGCTCACAACGTTCCCCCTCGTTGTTTTTTAATTTCGTGATCTTTGTTTCTTATAATGATTGCTAAACTTTTTATTGGCACCAACGGGAGCACCTCCAAACACTACTATATCTTCTTTGTTTTAAATGGAAATCTCACTTATAAATTATTTCTGTAGAGTTGCTATCTGGGATACGGTCGCTATCGGTGGCACTATCGCTGCCGGTGATTTTCTGCTTCCACCGCTGCTGTCTCCACTGCTACCTGGTGATTTAAATTTAAGGTTCGATTCTCGTTTTTTGTTGTGTTCCTCGCCCTTTGACGTGCACTTATTTTTCGGTAAACAAATTTTTTATATTCAATCTTTTGTCTTTTTGTGTCGTTTTTTATCTTCACTTTAAATGCTTTTTCGACTTTTGTTTTGTGTTTTAACTTCACTCTTCATACACTTTTGTTTTAATGGTAACTTTTTATTCGATCTCTCGCTTTTTAACTTCACTTTAAATGAATTTCTTGTGTTGCTAATTTTTATATGATCTCTCGATTTTGGGTGTCGTTTTTTTTTAATTTCACTTTTAAATGAATTTCTTATTTGAATTTTTTATTCGATCTCTCGACTTTTGTTTTTTTTCCTACTAACTTCACTTTACGTGCTCTTTTGTGTAACTTTTTTCTTTACCGAGAATTTACGTTGGGCGCCAGTTATTTTAAGTTGGTTGGTCCTTTATTTAATATTTATTCTTGCCTTATAATATTGGTTAGCCCGTGAGGATGAAAGGTTTGTATGACCGCAAGTACCAGTGAGCTACAAGAGACTGAAATTACTTTGTTGGTCATAAGGCGCACGCGTGTGCGGCATCGGGTTCCTCGTCTGCGCGGCTGTCGACTGCTTATCCGCTAGATCATTTTAGTTGGCCATCGCTTGCCATTGAGGTGGAATGGGCTGAAACTTTCTGTCTCTGTGGCAGTCGTTGGCTGTTCCCACCGCCCACAGTGCAGCCGTGTTAACTTATATAAGCTCGTTCGTTAAAAAATACTACCGCTGAGGTTAATTTGCTTTGTTTAAAGGCAAAGGTTGCCCCACTAAAAACCCTCACGGTGCCTAAGCTTGAATGCGCAACATTCCTATTAGCCATTTTACTTCGCGAAATCAGGAAAATGGATACCTACGTCTAATCAATCCATTGTTGGTCGAACTCAACTGTGGACTTGTCTTGGTTGCGAGAGGAACCATCCAAATTCAATATTTTCGTATCTAACAAGATCTCTGCAATACAAAAACTTACGAGGGGCATGGCATGGCGCTATGTTCCAACTAAAATGAACCCGGCTGACATTCTGTCAAAGGGAGCAGCGCTTCAGGAGCTCTTGCATCCTTTCAAGGCGAAAGGAGTTGCTGGCCTAAACGACGTCGTCTGCAACTTACCGCCGTTGAAATGGCCCTGAGCTCGGGTGATCGGGGTCATCGCTGGAGCTGATGGGGCTGTGCGAGTTTCCATCCTGCGAACACCATAGGGAACCACTCGTCGAGCTGTCAACTAGCTGTGCGTCCTTCCCGTTGAAGATTCTATTAAAATCCCTGGTTTTTCAACGAGGGGGGCGGGGGGAAGTATGTTCAGAGCAGCAGCTGGCAGTATCTCTTAAGACATTGTAAAAGTGCGTTTCTCTTGGAAAAATTTTTTGAAATTAACGGCCAAGCACCGTACGCATTATTTCCGACTCCACTGTATTCAGCATACATCAAAAGTTTTCAGATCGTAGGAACATATGATCGGTGTGCTTTGGAAAGCTCTATGCATGTGAGCTTGTGAAAGCTTTATGCACCTCCAAGCTGCACTTGTAAAATGCATGTCTCTTTTTTTTTCCAATTTCGACTGTAGCCAAGTGCAGATGTGCTAACAGCCAAAATCCGAAGTTCATCTTGATTAGTTTTGCAAATAGTCGGCTACTTTGCCTTTTTGATTAAATCGTGAACGCTTTTGCGACCACCCTGTACCGCCTGTCCTCTTGAAGGCAGAATGTCGTGACTACAACTCCATCACATGCAAGATCACGGTTGATAGCTTTGTAGGAGTCTGATTTGTTTGCTTTAATTTTGAAGTGCCAGCGAATCTATTTCGGTTCGAGGCAGAGATAATTTCCCTTTCCCTTTTTTGTAAGAAATGTTTAGAAAATCAAGGTCATGCTCAGGCAGTATCAGTTGGATCATCGAATAAGGGTTGAGAACTTTAAGTACTTGAGACTTTATTGTACGATATGTAAGACGGGGAATTTGATTCCAACAAGACTGGGTCAGAGAACGAGCTGTCTTTGTTAGCAGAAAGCTTTTGGGGTATAGGTCTATTCTGGATAAGACTTTAAGATCTGCCAGAGGCGGTAGTGAAATGAGTGTGTGAATGCACCACTCTATTCGTGGTATTCAGTCAGTAAACATGAACTTATAATTTATGTAATTTATACAATATATTTTATATGCTGCTTGGTATTGCTCTTCGAAAAATAGACAAATAGAATTTTTGCAAGAATAACAAAAAAATGTGCATAGAAAATCCACTGAAGCCTCGTGTGTCATATATTCGTATTTAATCTAAGTGTTGTTCGGCCAAATAAAACCATCTGCTAAAATAAATGCGTGAAATGGGGTAGTAAATGAATACGGAGGGTGTTCCAACGCATATTTTGGCCAACATTTGGAAACCTTGTGATCCAATCTTACATAACCTCAGGAGAAGGTATGTAGAAGTGAAATGTTTAATCGCGGTTTTAACATTATAAACCACAGGGTTCTTCCGAAGTGATCTGTTCTCCTAAAGCCTATACTTCGATGGACTCAACGAATAGTGAGTACGGCACAGCCGGTGTAAGCGCGATCAAGTAAGCAAACATAAAGGTTAAATGTATTAGTGAGCGCCACCAGAAAAGAAAGCTTAGATTGATATACGTATGTACATGCATAAATCCCGATCATTCCAGGCGAGCATATGCCTATGGTTTTGCCAATCGGTAAAGCTTAATCACGAACAAATGTGAATATACACATACCTACGTATAGCGCCGTTTTTATATGCGAGCTTTCACTTGCATTGCAAGATTTCTTATCATATCTGTTTTAATAATTCAATTTATAATCTACTCATTATCTTGTATTAATATCATCTCCATATTATCATATATTATTATTAAGCATATTGACATATTTTATTATAATCAATCCTTTTTTTAATGTTTAGCTACTTAAGTAAAATCTAAACCTTTTGAATTATAACGTGAAATCAATATGGGATAATTTCTTTTCCTTTCCGGTTTCTCTGTCTACGAATTTATTTTTGTAACTCCGGTGTCGAATAAGCCCTGAATCCATGCCTATCTCACTGAGCTAGGCCGTCCAAATAGTAGACAGAGGGTGCAGGCCGAAACGACTCCGCCTCAGATCAATTATTTCTTATCTTATGCTCAGTTACATAACACTACTCGACAAAAATTGACTTTTAATTTACGCTGGCTATATTAAACTTTGCAGTTCTAATAAGCTTGTAAATGCAGCTATAAATCGTATCTCAACTGTAAATGCAGCTTACCGTCAAGATTTTATTAAATTTAATAATTTTTGGCATTCTTTTTTTCGGAAATATTGACTTTGAAAACTCAAGTCGAAAAAAAAATATTTTTTGGGCAACATTTTTGGTTTAAGATAGGTACATTAATAAGGCGTCGTTTAAAGTATCATTTGTAATAATCGATGGTTAAACGGATTGACTAAACCTAGACACGCCGAAATTTGCCGATAAATTCCGTTAATCGACATAAACCCGTTATTATACCCGGCACTTGAAGAGTAAAGGGGATTTGTTAGATTTGATGAAAAAATGGAAAAAATGTGTAAAACCCAGAAGGAAGCGTTTCCGACCCCATAAAGTATATATATTCTTAATCATCATCAATAGCCGAGTCGATATAGCTATGTCTGTTTGTCCGTCCGTCTTCATTAGCGCCTATAGCTCAGAGACTATAAAAGCTAGAGGAACACAATTTTGCATCCAGACTCCTGTCATATCACACTGTTACAAGTGTATTTCAAAATTTCGCCCCGCCCCTTCAAAGGACGAAAATCTGTGGCATGCACAATTTTAGAGATACGAGAAAACGAAGAAGGATAGAGAATGGCGTTTCTATCAGAGTTTTAAGTCTGGCTCAGGTCGGATCATTCGTATTGCCAGAAGGAGCAAATGAAATTTCAGTGGCCAAGCAACGCCTTCCAAGCACTTACTCATTTTCTCTCTCTCTCGTGCACATCTAAATAAGTCGTAGTAAAGACGTATGTAGATGTAGAAATGCAGAGTAGACAGATAGAAAAAAACAAATGTGAACAAAAATGGAAAGGATTAGACTTTATTTTTGTCTCTTAATTTCCTTTTTTGGCAATTATTAAATTTTTTGCGAACATATAATAAATTACATATATCGTAGGCTCACATATATACTGACTGAGAACCGGGTATAAAGTAGAGCCGAGGCCCTAGCCAAGATTTTTTTTTTACTCTTCCTGAGTTTTAAAAGTAAAATTTTCTGAAAAAAATAATAATTTCCAAACACCTTATAGCTGCATTTGTCAGCTTTTCAGATTTGTTGAATTTAATATAGCCAGATTCAAGATGTTTAAGCTATGTGAAAAAAAGAAGCACTACCTCTGATAAAAAACAACAGATTTTAAAAAAATTCTTTAAAAAAACTACACCATAAAAAAAAACCATAATTCTATAAACAATTTTAAATCCTGAAATCTATCAGAAAAAGTCGTTTTTGGCGTGTTGACTTGTGTAATAAATGGCGCCTAACGTGGGGCCCAAAAGGTACATATGCCCGAAATGAAGTGTACATTCAGTAGGTGCATATGACCCGAGCTTCCCCCAATAACCTTTCCTAATCATTTTCCCAAACAAGTCTCCACCCATATATTTTGTTTGTGGATTCTGATGGTACCCTCATTCTTACTCAGAAGTACTGGCATTCTGATGGTATTCGATTCGGAGCAAGGCCAGGAGATTGAGTTGTTTCAATTTATTGATTTTATATTGGTTGTTTCTTGTCGTCAAGAAAAATTACGTACCATGTATATAATCAGATCCATGATCTAGTATTGCATTGTGCAGGAAATTAGTCCTTTTTGGGTCGGTTTTGTGCCGCGCACTGAATATCTAGCATTTTATATCTAGGTATCTTACTGGAATTGAGAATTGTTTAGACTGGACATTTTCGGTCTGTCCCTCTTTCAGTCAGACAAGATATTAAACTTGTTTACAGGGAGAAGTAAGAAGCCAATCGGGCCCATCCAAGTCAGGAGTCGGGGGCAAACCGGCTACCAGGGAGGCTGCCAAGCAGAGCGTAATCGCGGCTGGTAAGCGCCCGGGGAACCCCTGTCGAATCCGGTGGGCGGCGTAGGTGCACCACAAACCAAGAAGCCGTCGTACCAAGACAGGAGATGTGCTGTCTTTATCCTGGCCAATGACGACCCTGTATTTAAGTCGTAAGCCCAAGGGACGGAGCAGAGGCTATGGGCCAGCTCAATCCTGCCACAATTCCAGCCAGCCAAAGCTGGGAAGGGAAAGGCCCCGAATAAGTGGCAACGCTCGCAGCCCCCACCTTCCTACAGCCGATTGGAAGGTGGTCAAAGTGGAGGATGTTGCAGGCAGTGGCACCAGATCATCCTCGTCCTGAATGAGGAGTCCTTGGAGCTGCTCTCCAACACGGACGGAGTAGTGGATTATGGCTACAAGAAGGTGGCCATAACCCCCTACAAGTCCGACTCCAGGGGCAGGCAAGCGGAGATCGAGCCAGACCTGGAGCTGCTAAAAGCCTCGGTGGCGGAGAGCAAGACCGCGGTGTCGGACGCTGCGTCTGAAGTGTCAGACGACATTTTGGACGGCTATGTATCCGACGAGAGTGACCTAGCCAGGGGTCTCAAGCTCATCGACGTCGGGGAGAAAGTAGAGTCCACCGACAGCGACCTAGAAAAGACAATGGTGGAAGTGAGCCCAAGGAATTTCTCTGACAATCTTGCAAATCAACCTCCACCATTGTAAAGCAGCATGCTCTGCTCTCCTGCTCCACCTAACCAGGGGTGGAGCCGATATGGTCCTCATCCAGGAACCCTGGATCCCCGGAAACAGGGTCTCTCCAGATTGGGGACTCAAGATTATAAGCTATATTTAGCTGAAAACACAGGTAAAACACGCACCTGCATTCTTAAAAAAGAGATTTGCACTTATTTTTGCTTCCAAATTTCAGCAATGAAGACCATGCAGCAGTGAGCCTCGAAGGCCAGGGGTGCTCACTGAGGATCTGCTCCACATACATGGGCCATGACCAGCCGGAACCTCAGGAGGACAAACTGGACTCGGTACTCAAATCACCTGGGCCGTATTCCTCCTGAGTCTCCCACGGATGAGGGGTTTTCGCGGGAGGCTACGAACCTACTTGTTAAAACATTTACCGACGACTGTACTAAGGCGCTTGATAAATTTTGTCCTTCTGGAGGAACCAGGGGCCGGAAGAAACCGGAATGGTGGACTCCGAAATAAGGGGAACTTCGCAAAGCCTCGCGGAGACTCTTCAACAAAGCTAAAGCGGTTAATGTTGAGCAGAACTGGGAAGAGTACAAGACCAGGCTGTCAACCTACAATAAAGAACTTAGGAAAGTTAAGAGCGTCTCATGGCGTAAGGCCTGCACCGAAATCGAGAGCAACTCAGGGGCCTCGTGCTTGCGTAGAGTTCTCCCTAAGACCCATCCTGGGCTACCTGAAGAAAGCCGAACAATTCCTGGACAACATCCAGCGAAGAGTCGGTTCTATCCTACGCTTGGTAAGTCAGGAGAATATTTCTTGGGCAATCAAGAGTTTCAAGCCCTAAAAGTCTGCTGGAACAGATGGCATCATTCCTGCCCAACTGATCCATGCAGGCCAAAAAGCCATTAACTGGCTCAAAAGGATTTATGAGGGAATCTTCTCCCACGGACACATCCCTGACACCTGGCTTCAGACCAAAGTCGTTTTCATTCCCAAGGCAGGCAAGCCATCGCACACTGCCCCAAAAGAGTTCAGACCCATAAGACTCTCGTTCTTCTTTCTGAAGACGATGGAAAGGCTTTTTGGCTGCATCTTTGGGATGGGGCTGCATCTCATAGTGAGCATTCCGCCCAGTCTAATCTCTCAATCTCTCAACATGCCTATCGGAAAGGAAGATCCACCGAAACGACCCTACATACGAACACATCGAACATCGAAGCGTCCCTTAGCTGTAAGGAGTACACCTTGGTCGCCTTCCTAGACATAGAAGGCGCCTTTAACAACATCCTCCCGACCACCATCATGGGTGCACTGACGGACTTGGGGATCGATTCCCGGACGGTGAGCCTCATCAACCTGTCCAAAACGGAACTGGAACTGGAACAGAAGTACAAAATTCCACACCTATTCCGCCCAAGCTTGGTGGAGAATCGCTAGTCCTCAGCAACAATGCCAAGAATCTTGGCCTGGTCCTCGACCGAAAGCTCGATTGGAAACTGAGCATAGAGGACAAGGTAAAGAAAGCCACAGTGGCCCTCTATACCTGCAGAAAAGCCATTGGAATGAAATGGAGAATGACCCCATACATAGTTCGGTGGCTTTACACTGCCATCATTCGACCAATAATGCTTTTTGGAGTGGTGGTATGGTGGCCTGCCTTAGACAAGAGATTTTGTCTCAATAAACTCAGCCGGGTCCAACGCATGGCAGCGCTATGCATAACAGGCGGACTTCGCACTACTCCAGGAGAAGGTCTGGACACCGTTTTGGACCTTCTTCCCGTGGACCTTATGGAAAAAAAGGTGGCAACACTTTCCGCTCTCAGAATTAGAGAAACCGGGCTGTGGAAAACATCTGCGGCTGTGACGAGCCTACTGTGACGAGCTCAACATCAGTTACTGCTTCAGGCTTCCGGATTACTGCAGTGTGTTCCAAGCCGAGGTTAAAGCAATCAAAGGGGCCATTTCTATTGTCTCCAAGCTAACCCTTGACGGGCGCTCAGTATGCGTCTTCTCTGATAGCCAGGCAGCCATTAAGGCACTAGGCGCAATATCGTCGAACTCCACGACTGTAAATACCTGCCGTAGGTCTCTAAATGAGACCTCAGATCAGTTACAACTTTTCCTAATGTGGGTCTCCGGACATAGGGACTTCCAGGGAAATGAGGCTGAAATTTTCGAGCAACTCACAAGCAGGCGATGGGAGGAAACCATCACTGCTGTGAGACATAGCGTAGGGGATTTAAGATTTCCCGGCTCAGGCGAACAAGTAGTATGCACCATTTGTAGTGATACCAGCACGGAGAAGGAATTAGTGGAGACACCCTGTAAGCACAAGTTTCACAAGTCGTGTCTGTCAGAGTGGTTGGCGAGCAGTGAGACATGTTCAGTTTGTAGGGTGTTTTGTTCTCGAGATATGATGCAAATTAGGGAAAGCCCCGTGACCGAATCTAGACCTCCGTCTTCGACGATTGGCCTTGGCCGACGCCAGCACTGCGCAATCTCAGACCGGAGCTGTTCCGAGACCTTGCATAAATACGAGATCAGTTTTTCGCAATACGATCACCCCAACTAACACTCGCATGAACCAAAACCCAAATGTCAGGCGCAACGTTACTCGTCCTGGAGTCACTTCTGATTTGAGAGTGCTCACGGAAGACCGTATACAGCAATTAATCAACAATTCCTTGGATACCTTTCAAGCTAGTATGACTGGCACTATGACGGAACAGCATAGTGCGGCAGTACGTAGCCTTACGTTGTACACTCAGGCTCGTGACGTGCATGATATACTTAGATGCGATCTTAGCGATAGCGGATTCTTTGCGTGAACCTATGTTGGATACCGACTTAGCAATCGAGGTTAGACATAATCTTAAGCCTGACTTGAAACTTGAGTTGTTGCACATCGACCCTCCAGATTTGGCAAGTTTGCGTAAAGAATGCCATCGACACGAAGAATTCTTTCGTAGTTCTCGTTCAAAACAAATTCCTCGTCCAAACGTACCTCGTAGGTCTGTAAACACTGTTCTACACGAACAGGCCCAAGAAGTTGAGGGAGATGTGGATGGCGAAGCTGCTGCCAAAATCTGTGCGATTCATATATCATCCGAGAGGTTGAAATGTTGGAACTGTGACGAGCAAGGACACAGGTATCAGGAATATCTATACGAAACCCGTCGTATTTTTTTGTTACGGATGCGGTGGCCGCGACACATATAAAACAAAATGTGAAAAATGCGGTTTCGGAAAACTCGACTCAGGATGTCCGCCGAACTCAAAAGGGGTATGTCCGGTCCTAGCCTCGGAACAAATGAGTTATAACCTACTCAGATAGAACCTTTACCTGACAAATCAACTTCATTACTGGACGCATCCCAAGTCTTGCGTTTCAAACCCTATCATGTGAGAGTACGGGAATATTAGAAAGTAGGACAGAAATATTCAAAGCCGTCGAAAATGTTTCGTGTACATCTCGTTCCTCACTGCGAATGCGCAAATTCCGTCAACGAAAGCAGGCTTTGTAAAACGGCTTTGTAATCTCCATTGTCCATAGGGAAAATTACATTCGACCCTATGTCAGCATCGAAATTTTCGGTCAAGACTATTTAGCTCTTTTGGACAGTGGAACCAATGGAAGTGTCATTGGTGGAAACCTTGCCAAGCAAATTATCTCACTATTCCGCTCACATACAACTTCATCCATGACGACTGTGAGTTTTTGATAGTTTTCTCGATAACAACCGACCTAATATGTGTTATGGACTTTTGGCAGAAGTTTGGCTTATCTATTTCCTCTCTCGTAGAATTTAACGTTTTAGAGAACGAATTTAATCCTGAAGGTTCGAATAAGTTGGAATTGTCTTCGACACAGAAGTCTAAGTTGAAATACATTATTGATTCCTTTCCGTCTTTTGAGAGAGATGGTCTTGGGTTGACTACCTTAATCCAGCATCGACACGGACGTGGCTAAGCCCATCAAACAAAGATTTTACCCTCTTTAACTTGCTAAAGAAAAGCTTTTGTTCTGCGAGACAAGATGAACGCAGCCAAATTACCCGATTATCGCGTGGTGGATGGATACATATATCATCGCACAGATTCTAGTAGGGGCAGTTCTGTTCAGGTTGACAATGGTTGGAAATTAGTCGTTCCTGAATCTTTCCGCAAAGGCGTGGTTAGAGCAGCGCATGATCAACCATCCTGCGCTCATTGTGGAACCGCCAAGTGCCTGGAACGAATTCGACGTAATTTGTACTGGTCTGGGATGGTGGTCGATGTTGGCAAATATATTGGCGAGTGTGAGATATGTAAGACTACAAAGTATCCCAATCGATCTCTTAAACCTACCATGGGTGCTCGAGTTACCATATGGCTCACCATATTTTATAGTATTTGGCCAAAAAATGATTTCCCATCGTAAAGACTATGACTTGTTGAGAAGACTCGAATAGCTGACCAGGGCGAACCTACGAAGACCAGATGAGTTCCAACGAATACGAGCGGATATTGATAAGCATCTGAAAAAGGCGTATGATAAAAATAAGAACACGTATAACCTAAGGTCGAAGGTAAGAACGTTCGAGATTGGGCAAGAAGTTGTCAAAAGAAATTGTTCGTTGAGCAAATCTGAAGATAACTTCAATGCCAAGCTGGCTCCAATTTTTTAAATTAACGGCCACGCACCGTACGCATTATTTCCGACTCCACTGTATTCAGCATACATCAAAAGCTTTCAGATCGTAGGAACATATGATCGGTGTGTTTTGGAAAGCTCTATGCAAGTAAACTTGTGAAAGCTTTATGCACGTTCAAGCTGCACTTGTAAAGTGCATGTGTCTTTTTTTTCCAATTTCCATTGAAGCTTCGTGTGCCATATATTCGTGCAAGTGTTTTTCGGCCAAACAAATCCATCCGCTAAAATAAAAGCGTGAAATAGGGTCGCATATGCACACGGTGGGTGTTCCCATCTATAATTCGGTCAAAATTTGGAAACCTTGTGATACAATCGGACATAACCTCAGGAGAAGGAATGTAGAAGTGCAATATTAAAATGTGGTCTTAAAAAACGAAAGCTCAACAAAAACATCTTCGACAACGAGTACTTCGATCCCAACCTTTTCCAAGTGTTTCGTAAGGACAGAGATTGTGCCAAAACAAAGAGTTTCAGAGGAGGTGGTGTCGTTATGGCCGTTAGATGCACCCTACGCTGTGATCCAATTTTTCTTCTTGATGGCGACTCTATCTAGGATCAAAATGTTGTGTGTGTGACCGGTCAGTCGGAGACGCTATGTATCAGCGCATCATATATTCCACCGAAGAGCAGCTATGAAGTTTTCACGCAGAATATTGCCAATATGTCTGGTAATCTACGAGAACGTCAGCAACTCTGCGTGGTTGGCGACTTCAATTTGGTTTCGTTGGTGTGGTCCGCCGATCCACAGTCGTCGGCTATGATGCCGAGCAATGTGCATTTTCCCATGAGATTCTTTTTCTGGATGATTGTTTCATTATGGGCTTAACTCAAGTCAATAATGTCTTTAATATGTTAAATAAGATTCTAGAATTAGTTTTTGTTAGTGCAGATATTGATTGTTGTGTTTCGTGTTGCGAACTGCCTATTGTAGAATGTGACATGCATCATATGCCGTTGGTATTCGTCGCGAAATTCCATTGGTACTCGCCCTGGGCGGAACTATAATCTGAACACTGTTTCACCGACGTAAGCCTGAGCGCTATACGTGATAACATTATAGATGTTAACTGGGCTTCTGTTCTCTCGCATCCTAGTGTTGACACATTGTAGATTGTAATGCCTCCAGAAGATGTCATTGTTTCTATAGGCTGCCATTTTATACGAAGGGTCTGGTGAGATACAAGAATCTGCGTAATAAGTTTTTTAAACTTTTTGGTAAGACCCGTGATCCTATGGATTGGGCGAGGTATATCCAGCATAAGCGGGAGTTCTCTTTTTTAAACAAATTTTTGTATAACCAATATATTGCCGATATTAAAAGGTGACTTCAACTAAATCCCAGGTCGTTCTGGCGTTGTATTAATTCCAAAAGGTCGACGAGCGCTCTTCCTTCAGCCATGAACCTTTGTGATGTGAGCTGAAATACTAATATTGGCATAGCAAACCTTTTGGCGTATTTTTTCAGCTCTATCGGAGGCAAATATCTTGGAGGCAATTTTTTATCTCGATCGTTCCAGCAAGCCCGATAGTGATGGCATTTCTGCCATCCTGCTTCAAAGGTATGATGTGGCTTTTTGTGAGCCTCTTGAAATTCTTTTTACAAATTCATTGCTTACGGGTCGTTTTATTGAAGAGTGGGAAACAGAGATGATCACTCCTGTTTTCAAGAAAGGTGCTAAGAAGTGCATCTCCAATTACAGACCAATTGCCAAACTTACCTATATTTCTAAATTTCTTGAGCGGATCATTGCCAAAAAGGTCACCTTCCTGTTGAAGTCGCATATCAGCCCACATCAGCATGGTTTTATTCCGGATAGATCAACGACCACCAATCTCATTGCCTTCAGTAGTTTTGGCAACACATGCTTTTGAAATGCACTCACAAGTTGATTTTGTAAACACTGATTTTGCAAAGGCCATTGTTAAAATATCCCACGGTGTCTTAGTAGCCAAGCTGCATCGGTTAGGGATTCATTCGTGCCTGCTCAGTTGGTTCTTTTCTTATCTTGAGCGGCGAGAGTATGTAGTATTGGTGAATGGAATTCAATCGGAGCAATACTTGGCTACTTTTGGACTTCCACAAGGAAATGCACCTCGTCCTCTCCTGTGCGCCATATTTTTCGATGAAATTTGTCTCAAAATTCATGCTTCTGAGAATCTGTTTTACGCTGATGATCTTAAAATTTTCCGTTCTGTCAAAACGTTAGGTAGTATGCTTCTTCAGCGCGACCTAGAGACAATTGCTGGTTGGTGCAGACTTAACTCGCTCCCTCTCAACATTAGCAAATTTTAACAAATGTGAGCAAAGTCAGTGTTCCGGCCTCATATTCCATTGATGGCCATCCGCTCTTGAAGCAGACGGAGGCACTTGACCTAAGGGTCTTGTTTGATTCTACATTTCTATTTATTGAACATCTGAATTTCGTTTTGCCGAGAGCTTATGCTATGTTCGGCTTTGTTAGGCGCAATTCATCCCAGTTCAAAGCCAAGCCTTTACTCATTCCTTGTGCACTCGCGCCTCGAGTATGCTTCTGTGGTCTCGAACTCCACTTGGATTGTTCAAATTGCACGTATCGAAAGATTACAGAGAATGTTTTTAAAGGTCGCCTTCCAGCCTTGGCGAGGAGCGTAGGACCATTGCGGCTCAGATATTTATTTTTACCTTCTATTGGGTAACATTGACTGCCCTGACCTTCTTAGTATAATTGGCTTTAGTACCCCTGCCAGGAGCCTAAGGACTCATACACCCTTCCCAATTGGTCTACACCGGACTAATTATGGATAAAATGAGCCTATTTGTACGGCTCTTCGCCAGCATAATGCGCTGCCAGCTGGGATGCGGTTCGATTTTTGTCAGGGGAAAGGAGCCGTCAGACGGTTTCTGTCTGAGTTTTTCTTGTTTAATGATTAATTTGTTATTTTTTGTTTATTGTTTAAGATACAAATAAGTTAGTTTAGCCAGTTAAGGTTTCACCGTTGTCGAATAAATAAATAAATAAACATTATAAGCCACAGGGTTCTTCCGAAGTGATCTGTTCTCCTAAAGCCGTTGCTTCTTGGCATCACCACCACCCGTATAGTATTTTCTCAGTGGAAGGAGTGATTGCTGCCGGCACCCGAGACTGATCGTCAACATATTCCTCTAGCCGGAGGCCATGCATGGGCCATTAAAGCAAGCAACAGCTTGAGGACCAGGCCTTGACCTCAGGCCAACCCATAAATATCCACTGGGATGACCATTCACTAAGATGACCATCGGCAAGCCGTAGCCAACTGACTCCAGATCACCTACGTGCGACTGGAGAGTGCAGAATCAAAGAGGGGAAAAGACCCAATGTGCCGATAAGGGTTGATTCCAAAGCTAGCCTCACGAGTTGATAGATTTTATGGAGCTTTGAGGCTGCGCGGCTGCGCGGCTGCGAGAGTGTTGCAACTCATTATTAATATCGCCGCGTAAATTGTATTTGATTAGATCTTAGCTATTGTGAATATATACTATAAGCTATACTTATACTTTTCTGCGATATACTTTAGTTATGCGCCGCTAACGACATTTAACCCGTAAATAATTGCAAACTCATCGTAACACAGATCACCTAAATCAATTTTTAGCCTCATTAACATCAACAGGCCTGCTGATTTCGATGGACTCAACGAATAGTGAGTACGGCACAGGCGGTGTAAGCGTGTTCAAGTAAGCAAACATAAAGGTTAAATGTGTTAGTAAGCGCCACCAGAAAAAAAAGCTTAGAATGATATACGTATGTACATGCATAAATCCCGATCATTCCAGGCGAGCATAAGCCTATGGTTTTGCCAATCGCTAAAGCTTAATCACGAACATGTGTTAATATGCACATACCTACTTAAAGCGCCGTTTTTATATGCGAGCTTTCACTTGCATTGCAAGATTTCTTATCATATCTGTTTTAATAATTCAATTTATAATCTACTCATTATCTTGTATTAATATCATCTCCATATTATCATATATTATTGTTAAGCATATTGACATATTTTATTATAATCAATCCTTTTTTTAATGTTTAGCTACTTAAGTAAAATCTAAACCTTTTGAATTATAACGTGAAATCAATATGGGATAATTTCTTTTCCTTGAGGGCTCCTTAAGCACCGCAGTAATGTGTAGGGTAGGCTCAATTGAGTCCTAGCGGTAAGGTGGGTACAGACGGAGAACCCTGGCAGCCTGGTTCTTCAACAACAGGGAGTATACATAGTCTCAGTCCGTTTCCTTATTGTCTGGTCATTCCGGTTTCTCTGTCTACGAATTTATTTTTGTAACGCCGGTGTCGAGGCAGCACTGAATCTACGCCAATCTCCCTGAGCTCCCGGAATATTCAAACCAAAGGTTCGAAAGTGGAGTTATGGGCGCGCATAAACGAGGTACCAGCAGACGAGCGGCAGCTCCCCCTCGATAGTCCACGCCCCCATCGCTGAGGGGCGGGAGGATGAACAACCTAGCGTCAGTAAAATGGTACAAACTCGTCAATAGACGGAGGTCATAAAAGCCAGATTGGAGCTAGAGCAGTTGCTTGCGGAGTAAGAAAAAACCAGAATAGCATCGGAAGCACAAAAACAACAAACCGTTAGATTTGATCCGGCAACCGCACAGCCCAACACACAAGAAGAAGAACTTAAGGAAGGACTAATCACGGGCATACCCAAAGAAAATATACGCAATCAAGCTCGCTAACAGTGTTTCGGCAACCCTCAAAAATTGATGCGTGCATTTCGTGGAGTGATGCTGCCAAGCAGAGGCTAGCCTGGTGGCATGGACGAGAAGAAGCGGACAGCTAACAACCAAAGCAGCTCCCCCACCGAATCAATTTGCTAAAACTGCAACATAAAAGGACATTGGGCCAAGGAATGCCGAAAGCCCATCAGGGCGCGAGGATCATGTTACGGCTGTGGTCCACGATTCATCTGGTAGCTGAATGCCCACAATGGAAGTCGACGAAGAACAACAATTATGTAAGATATTTTAAGATCTGGCTATACCTATAACCCAATTATTACAGAATGTCTCATAGACTCGGGCAGCCCCATTTCATTTATTAGGAAATCAGGTGTTCCACGTGAAGCAAAGCTGGAGCCTCACAATGAAGAATATTTTGGGCTAAACAAGAGCCAGATAAGAATATTCGAAAAGATTTTGTTTTGTTTGAAAAAAAAATTAAAGATACATTTTCATTTATGCGTTGTGCCTGACGAGTCTATGGGATATATGGTCGTATTGGGCAGAGATTTTATGAGTGCTTGTGCTCTAAGCATTGATTTAGACGCCTTGAAGATGGTCACGATCGAGAGGGTTGAAGGTCAAGGGAAGGACTCTGCATCAAATATTAATAGCGGTGAATTAGCGTGCAATATTATTATGGAAAACGAGAATCAATTAGCCAATCAAAAATTGGAAAGAAGAAATGTGCAGTTTGGAAAAGAGTCGTAAGGAAACACATGGTTGCAAAGAATAATGTTAGAGAACAAACCGTTAGATGTAAAATCAGATATCAGGTCGTTAGGAGAAAATATGTCGTCTTAGCGAAAATACGGCATGTTTAGGAAATAAATCATTAGGTGAAGAATCATTAGAAACAAATGCTTTAAGGCCTAGCAAAGATAATATATTAGAGGACGATTTTGAAAAGAGCATGATGGGAATAAATTTGTTAGATGAGGGGAAATGCGAACGAGAATACATCATCGGAGAACACATTTGAATTAATTTGCGGAAAAAATTCTCACATTTAGTAGAAAAGGCATACATAAATGTTAAGCTACCGGACAGTCCGAACATCAGATGCGAAATGAACATCATGGTGGAAAGCAAACCCGTTTTGTTGCTCGCCGCGAAGATTGCCATACATGGAGAAAGAGAAATTACAGGTGATGTTAGATGAGTATCTTAGAGACGGCATTATTCAACCCAGCAACCCAGCTCTGAATATGCGTCACCAATAGTATTAGTCAAAAAGAAATCGGGGGATCTGAGATTATGTATTGATTTTTGAAAGCTAAATAAAGTCACAATCAGGGACAATTATCATTTGCCTCACATCGACGATTTATTGGATAAATTAGTGGGAAAAACAGTATTTAGTATTATTTATTTGAAAAATTGATACTTTCAAGTGTTTGTCAACAAAGATTCAATTAAATATATGTCAGGGGCAAAGGAATGGGGGGCACTTCTTCTTCTTGCATTGTTTCCAACCTTGAACACAGTGAGTAGCGGCGATGTCTCTCGTTTCGAATTTATGAGCAAACTGAACTAATCTCTTTCGTGCCAACCTCTCTTCACTTACACAACATCCGACTCGGCATTGCCTCATTCATTTGCTCGCCTTCAGCAATCCCTTTTGAACTTCTCTCTCTCTCTCTGGGACAACAACACCGCCGCGCCCCACTCGGCTGAGACAAACCTCTCTCTCGTTCTCAAACCTCACTCTCAGCAGAAACACGAACAGAAGTAATAACAGAAAAGTCTAACGCATTGCTTCTGTACTTCTTTATTATTCTTCTTTCTTAATGCCATACATTTCTGTTTACATTTCCTTTCATCTTTTCATTTCTTATATATCTCCGATATGGCCTTCCTGACTTTCACATGTCCTCGTGTGCATACTGTAACACTAGGTCGGTATCATTCTTGCTTTACTCTCAATGTCCTTTCATATTTCTTGCCTTAACATCTTAGACCATTCCAAACTAAATAAACAAACTTTAACAGCACGCAACTACATACAATGCGTCTTCAAATGTCAGTTTCGCAGGCTGTCATATTTCACCTTTCCCCACGGATCACATCCGTCTTGCAAAATCACGACAACAGCGCCACACACCGTGTCAGAACTCTGCTGATACTGCACTTGTGCCTTCGGCTTAATTTCTCACTCAGTAGCTTGTACTCTTCTGCGCAAACTCGCCCATTTGGCTATACACGTTATCAAACCACAGCTATCAGGTTCATGCCGCATCCTCGCGACGCTTTGCACCTCCAGTGCCACGATCTCAGTAGATCCAACGTCCGTCACACAAAATATCCCCCATCCAGGCATGACTATTTGTTGTTGGACCTAACCCCTGTGTTTGATGTTCCCCGCACCTCTCTTAGGTGGGAGAGAAAGACTCACGACCCATGGCTTCTTCTCCACTGTCGCTCTTCTCATTTTCATCATCAATTTGCTCATCTGGTACTTTTCGCAAACTCTCATGCGAATACCTATACGTTCGCTTACTAGTCAATGACTTCAACAGGTAACGATCACCTTCAAGCAATTCTGCAACCACAAAAGGTCCTTTGAACTTTGGATCCAATTTGGTTTGATGTCGTTCTACACTTCTAAGATAGATATGATCTGGGGATTTTGTGTTTTACAATTTTGGCCTTATTTCTGTCAACTCGTTTCTTTTCAGATTTCGCATTACTTTCCATATTTTCTTTGGCTTGTACTCTTGCTTGCTTACAATCAATTTTAGATTCATCATTTATAGGCAGTAAGCCCATTGGTCTAGCCTCTTTTCCAATCAATAGTTCTAATGGGCTGAGCTTTGTTACCCTGTTTGTTGTGTAATTCATGGCTAACTGCACTTCACTTATTGCATCCACTTATTGCATTCGCCTGTCTCTACCGCCATCAACATACCTTTCAACGTGCTCCTGACTCTCTCAACCTGCCCATTTGCTCTACTCGCACCTTTCGCTATCAAATGTAACTCTATTTTATGCATTGAAAAGAACTCTCAAAATTGTGCACAGGCAAAACTCCTACCTTGATCTGCAATGATACGACTCGGTACTCCAAAAAGCGATATTGTAGATTTTACAGCGTTAATACAGTTTTCTGCATCCAAATTCAAAGTATGATACAAGTAAACAAATTGAGTGAGCGCATCAATTTGCACTATCATATTTTCCTTTGTATCATTTTCACCACTCAGCTTGCCACTAATGCACAGTATGCCATGGTATTTCAACTTTCGGTATTGGATGCATTTCCATTTGAACTTTGCCCGATGGAGGCTTTGAAAGTTTGCATTTGATGCAATTCTCTACAAATTTTCGTACATACTTAGACATGTGTTCAAACCAATACTGTTCATTAGCCTTATCCAACGTTTTCTGCCACCCCAAGTGCAATATTGCTTCATGGACATGATTTACCACCGACCACCTGAAGGCTCTCGGGATTACAGGTAGACACCGTGTTTTACAATTTCTCTGGATATTCCGATATAGAACTCCTTTTCTTAACTCATAAGTTCTCGCCAAATTCTCCTGCATATCCCCGTCATTAAGATGAGCTATTTTCCTTAAGCTTGGATCGCGCTGCTGCTCAGCAACTAGCCAGTTGTCTGTCACCTCAGTCACCTCGATGCGAACCTCGGGCACCCTGATTATTGTCTCAGGTTCAGGGATAGTCGGATCTCGGGACAAAAAGTCTACGTGCGCCATGCGATTTCCACTGCGATACTCTACTATGAAGTCAAATGACTGTAAATACGCCCACCATCGGTGTACTCTTGGCGTTAGTTTAACTTAAGTATGACTTGCTTTCAACGAATTGCAATCCGTAAAGATTATATACTTTCGACCGTGCAGGTAATGTCTGAAATGTTTCACAGCGTTGTACACAGCCAGAGTCTCCAGCTTATAAGAATGATACTTAGTTTTTGGGGCCGATGTACACTTTCTATAATATTCGACCACTCTATGCTTGTCGTCTATCTTGTGCATGAGTATGGCACCATAGCCATCTGCACTTGCATCCGTATGCAGTTCAATGGGATATTTTCGATCAAAGATAATAAAAACCGGATCATGAGTCAGCACTGAGATAATCTTCTGGCGAATTTCTTCGTTTTCAGCTTTCCAAGCGAAGCTGTTAATTATGGATGTCAACAGGTATAAGGGCTTCACCTGTTCAGAAAACTGTGGGAAAAATGTGCGAAAGTACGACGCTAAGCCTATAAATTGTCTCAACTGCGTAACCGTCTTTGGTTCAGATAATTCCGCCAGCGCTCGTATTTTTCGCGGATTTGGTTCTGTACTACCATCTTTAATCACGTAGCCAAGATATTCTTTATGGGTTTTGAGAAATGCGGACTTTTCAATATTGAATGAAAATCCTGCTTCCAATAGAGCCTTTAACACAATTTCGAATCTATCCTATGCTTCCTCTTTGGACCTCGCGACTATTACTACGTCAACAATGTAAACAATTGCATAAGAATACGCTAAGTCGCCCAGGGCTCGTGCTATAGCTCGCTGAAAAATCGGAGAGGCATTTTTCAGCCCAAATGGCATGGCTAGGAACTCGTACTGGCTCTCGGGGGCTACAAAGTCAGTTCGTTCTACAGATTCTGCTTCAGAGGAATTGGAAATTTGCTTAGAAGATGTCATGCCTAAAAACAGCCTCTCAGATATTTCAAAGACTGGTCAATAACATTTTCAAGGATATGATTAGAGAACACAAAGTAATTATATATATGGATAATATTATGGTAGCTACCAAAAACACGGATTTAAAGGTCGTATTTAAGCAGCTGGTAGAAAACAAGTTGGGGTTAAGAATGGATAAGTGCGAGTTCTTACAGAAAAAAGTAAAATACTTAGGATATTTTATTGTAATATGCGCTTCTCGCGTATTAAAGAGCGAACGACGTCTGTATACATAAATGGTTTATTCAGAACTAAAAGGATGAGATATGTACATGCATACATACGAATAAGAATTCAAAGGAGAGGCGAGAGATAACATAGGCTCTCGCTGTTCATGTACATTATGTTAATTAGCGTTGCCACACAGATCATGTTATGGTTACAATTCAAATTTCAACACTTTTGCTTAAACATAATATTATGTGATTACAATGTATTAATCAATTAATCCAAGCGATTTTACAAATCCGTAATGCTTTTGCTTACATAAACTTTTGGTTAATACATCGGCAACGTTTTTCTGTGTGGATACGTATTCAAGTTTTATCTCTTTACTTTCTACTTTGTCTCTAACAAAATGATATTTTAAATCTATATGCTTTGTGCGTTTATGGTGAATAGGATTTTTCGCAATATGATGCGGACTGAGGTTGTCACCATAGATGGTCATCGGCTCTTGATTTGAGTATCCAATCTCTTGCAACAGCCCTTGTAGATATACTGCTTCTCTAGCAGCTGTTGATAGCGCCACATACTCTGCTTTGGTGCTGCTCATGGCGACGACACTATGCTTTGCTGATGTCCATGAAAACGCACTACCAGCTAGGAAGAAAACGTATCCAGAATATGATTTTCGGTCCAGCTTGTCGTTGGCCCAATCAGCATCGGCGAATCCTTTTACTGGCGCTCCAGACTTTTGGTAGATGATGCTCATATTCATAGTGCCGCGGAAAAAGCGCAACACATGCTTAGCTGCAGTTTCGTGCTCCACATGAGGGTCTTGGTTTCGCTGTGATAGTTTGCTTACAGCATGAAGAATGTCGGGTCGGCTCAAAACTGCTAAGTAAATGAGCGAACCAATTAGTGATTGATAATATGTCATATTTACCTTTGCACATTCTTCATTTTTACAACCAACGTGAAAACCTGGGTCAAGTGGTGTTGCGACTGGACGGCAATCCAGCATACCGAAAGTATTCAAAACGCTTTCAATATACTTTGTCTGGCATAACTTGAGGGCGCCTTGTTTGCCTTCTCGATGAATTTCCATGCCTAGGAAAAAGTTGAGCTGGCCTCCATCTTTCATCTCAAATACGGATGCGATCTTTTGCTTGATCGCGCTGACGTCCTTCTCTTTAGGACAGATGATTATCAGGTCGTCGACGTAAACTGCTATATAACTGAAGCCTTGTTGATTCTGTTTGACGTATAGACATTGCTCGTGTTGACTTCTTTTAAAGCCCATGTTAACCAGCACCTCGTCCAATGTGTCATTCCAGACACGTCCGGACTGCTTCAGCCCGTAGATAGCCTTTTGAAGTTTGAGTACCTTTTCCGGGTTCTGCTCATCTATAAAGCCTGAGGGTTGCTTCATATAGACGACTTCTTGGAGTTTACCGTTAAGATACGCGTTAGAGATATCCACCTGATGCATGTGTAACTGCTTTTCTGCAGCGATCGCAAATAACATTCGGATTGTCTCATAGCGTATCACTGGAGAATATGTCTCCCAGTAGTTTACGCCAAACTGCTGGCTACATCCTTGTGCCACAAGTCTCGACTTAAACCTTTCAATGTCACCGTTTTTGTTGCGTTTGATTCTGAAGACCCATTTTGAGCCTATGGCCTTTTGTCCCGGCGAAAGATTAACAGGAGTCCATGTATTATTTGACACGAGTGCATCAAATTCCTTTTGCATCGATTTTTTCCATTCTTTTGCATCGTGGCCATGCAACGCATCTGCAACGGTCCGTGGAGTTTCAATGTCATCGGAGCAGCTTAGATTGTTGAGAACATTGTACTGTTTCTTTGATCTGCCAGGTTGACCAGTACGAATGATTTTTGGCCTTCCTGGGCCACGTATTTGTGGGATGTCTTCATCTGAGCTTCGGCTCTGTTCTGGATCGCTTGCACTTACGAAGTACTCCTCCTCCTCATCATCGCTGTTTTCAACGTTGCCTTCCGTTTCGTCTTCGGGCTCATCAACAGTTTGTACCTGCACAGGTTCCTCGTTTGACTCAAAGCGTATGATAATTTTAGCAAGATCCTCAGTCTGATCTCCATTTTCGTGAATATCATTTACTTCATTGACGAACTCACCCTCCACAATCTTGACGTCTCGGCGTTCCACTACTATTCGCTTTTCTGGGTCATATAATCGATATGCTTTTGCTGCAAAAGAGTAGCCAACAAAAATGTACTCTTTTCCTTTTTTTGTTTTGTCCAGTGCAAATGCGCGTGAACCAAATATTTTCAGATGGTTTACCGATGGTTTGCGCTGATTCCAAGCCTCGAAGGGGGTGCATCCATTTAACGCTCTAGTCGGACATCTATTTCGCAAATAGACTGCAGTGTGTACTGCTTCGGCCCACAAGCCATTTCAACGATTGCACGATTTGCGCGCTCAGCAACGCCGTTTTGCTGAGGTGTGTAAGGTACCGTTAATTCTCTTTTTATTCCGCACGTGCTAAAAAAATTTGTAAATTCATTGTTTCTGTACTCAGTACCATTATCGCTACGCAAAGATTTAATTGTTTTTTCGGTTTGGCACTCGACATAACTTTTATACATTTTAAATTTCTCAAAAACTTCATTTTTGGCGCGCATAAAATATACGTGAATTTTTCGCGAGTAATCGTCTATAAATGTAACAAAATAACGGTTTCCAGCCAGAGATTTAACATTCATAGGTCCGCATACATCGGTATGGATCAATTCGAGAACACTTTTCGTAACACGTTCTGCCTCTTGTGGGAACGGCAATGCATATATTTTAGCCTTATTGCATGTGTCGCAATTTGTGTCTACGGATACGTTTTTAATTTTCATTCCGATCACACGTTCTTTTTCGCAAAGATTCATTAAATTTTGAAAATTTAAATGCCCGTAGCGGCTATGCCATTTCTTTGCAAGAGATATATCGGATATTAAATGCACTGCATCATGTGTTTTTTCCACTCCATACACGTATAAATTGTTTTTGTGTACCGCACGCAACATTATATGTCCGTATTTATTTCGCACTAAAGCTTCTGCATTTCCGAATGTTGTGATATTCCCGAACTCGGCTGCTTTGCTCACCGACAAAAAATTCATTTTTAGATCCGGCACATACAATACGTTTCGCAATTCTATATTTGCTTCATTAGATTTAATTTTCACAGTTCCAAAGCCTGTGGACTCAATATACTTTTCTGCAGCCAACATAATTGTTGTGCTTGTCTTTTTAAAGGTTTCAAACAAATCTTTATTGCAACACATATGCGATGTTGCTCCACTGTCGATACACCAAGAATTTTTTCGCTGTGTAGAGACGCAGCTGTGCATTAAAAAGTTAGATCTTTCATCCCTTGCGCACTGTTTCGAATTTTCTTTATTTCTTTTGCACTCAGATGCGCGGTGCCCGCTTTGTTTACATTTGTAGCATTTTCCTCGAAACTCGCGATGCTCGTTGGATTTCTTGCCGTCTCGTTTCTGTCTTTTCGACTGGCGCCGTAATTCTCCGAACGCGAACCGTTGTTTTTTTGAGTCTGTGTGTGTGCGTACACAGCCTGTACAGCAAGTTCACGATCGTCTCTTTCATTTTTACGAACTCCTTCTTCAAGTATTTTTACTTTTACCGTTTCAAACGAGGGCAGAGTGTCGCGTGTTTCTATCGCCACGACGAAATTTTCCCAACCGCTAGGCAAGCTTGACAACAACATTATTACTTTTAGCTCGTCTTGAATTTCGATATTAAGCTCGGCTAACTTTTCAGTAATTTCCACGAAAGAGTTTACATATTGTACCACGTTATCACCGTTTTGCATATTTTGCCGCAAAAGTTTTTGGTATAACTGTACCTTTCGCACTGGTCCCACTGACAAATGAACATCGCGTAATTTTTGCCACGCTTGCTTCGACGTTGTGCATGACTTAATGTGCATCAACTGTGTTGGTTTTACATTTAATATAATGCATGCCAGTGCCTTTTGGTCAAACTTGTCCCACTGTGCCAACTGTTCTTCCTCCTGAGGCCTTTCGATTTTACCACTAACATGTGTCCACAAATCCGTTGTGATCAATACACTACGCATGGACATTGACCACACATCGTAGTTGTCTTCACCCAATTTTTCAATTTGCAGAGACACACTCATTTTGTTTTAATTGCCACACGTCACTTTCTAACTGGTGCACGATTTATTTGAAATTGCATCAAACAAAATGTTAACTTGCAGTTCAACCACGGTTTTTTATACACGCTTAAGATGTCTTTAATACACGCCCGATCTTTCGGTGATCTGGGCCCATAACCTATTGTAATATGCGCTTCTCGCGTATTAAAGAGCGAACGACGTCTGTATACATAAATGGTTTATTCAGAACTAAAAGGATGAGATATGTACATGCATACATACGAATAAGAATTCAAAGGAGAGGCGAGAGATAACATAGGCTCTCGCTGTTCATGTACATTATGTTAATAAGCGTTGCCACACAGATCATGTTATGGTTACAATTCAAATTTCAACATATTTAATAACAAGGGAGAGAGTTCTGACTGATGAAAAAGGGTTAGAAGCGGTTAAAAATTTTCCGGTACCGGGCAAGACACAAGCCGTGCACAGCTTTTTAGGGATTTTCTCGTACTTCCGCAGTTTTATTAAAGATTTCTCCGTGATAGCCAAAGCATTGTACGATTTATTGAAGAAAGATCGTCAGTTTAGGTTCGAGGAAAAAGAAATGGAATGTTTCACCCAGCTAAAGAAAAAATTACAAGAGGCACCAGTACTGTCAATTTACAACTACAAAGACGACGTCGAACTTCATTGTGATGGCAGTGAGCAGTGCTGTTGCAGAAGAAGGAGGATGGTAAATTACATCACATATCTTATTTTTCGAAACGAACGACGGAGACCGAAGCGAAATACCACAGTTTCGAGTTAGAGACGTTTGCCATCATATATGAATTGCGAAGATTTAGGATATATTTGCAAGGAAAACCGTTCAAAATAGTAACAGATTGCAACTGGTTGACCTTAACTCTGAACAAAATAGAACTGAATCCGAAAATTTCAAGGTGGGCATTAGAGTTACAAGAGTTCGATTATGAGGTGGTTCAACGAGCAGGGATTAGAATACAGCATGTCGACGCGCTGAGTAGGTGTAACGCAATAATGATAGCAGCAGCAAATAAGTTCAAAACCAATTTGGTAATTTGTCAAACAAAAGATGCAGAAATACAAAGCATCAGAAAATTGTTAGAAAAGGAAGAGCATAAATTGCTTGAAATGAGGAATGAGATCGCCTAAAGAAAAACAAACGATGATAGAATATTATTTTATGTGCCGGATTTAATGCAGGATCATGATGAATTAGGCCACAATGGAAGGGAAAAGATGTTAGACGCGATTAGCAAAAGCTACTGGTTTCCCAAGATGAAGGACAAGGTATTGGCACAAATAGAAATTTGTTTAAAGTGTATAGCATTTTCCACGAAGTCGGGACGAGGTTTGTATAGTTTTATATAGTTCACACTGATCACTACTGGCCAGTAGACAAAAGCAGGTCGAAGAAACACATATTAGTGGCTTCGGATGCATTTACGAAGCTTACATGTTTGTATACTATGAAATCGACAGACACCAGAGAAGTCGTTCGCGCATTAAAAGACTATTTTCGTGCATATAGTAAGCCTAACTGGATAGTGTCAGATCGCGGAAATTGTTTCACGTCGACGGAATTTGAGGGATTTCTAAAATAAAGGGATGTTGAACGAATAAATCGAAGTCTAGGGCCAATGATTGCGAAACCCACGGAGCCAGAGAATAGGCGTCATTGGGACGCTCTCATAGAGAAAACAGAGTATTCACTAAATAACACACAGCACCGCAGCATTAAACGAATTCCTAGCGAGATGCTGTTTGGACTGGCTCAAAGAGGAGAAGATTTGGATTGAATTAAATCAGGTAGGAAAGGGCAGCGAAAGGGATTTAGAGCTTATTAGAAAAAATGGGGAGGAAAATCAATTAAAAGCACATGCCAGCAATAAGAAACACTACAACAAAAAATAAAACAGCTACGAAAGTATATAAGACAGGAGACTTTGTCATGGTAAAAATTTTTTACAGCAACGCGGGAGTTTCGAGAGAGCTAATACCGAAAAATAAAGGTTCGTATGTCATAGACAAAGTTTTAAAAAACGACAGATACCTTCTGAAAGACATCGAAGGCTTTCAACTATCTCGAAATCCATATCAGGGCGTATGGAGCAATCAAAACATTAGACCTTGGAAAAGAATACAAGCATAAGATCAATAATATTATTCAAAGTTGTAAATAATTAATAAGCAAAGTAATACGAATGTAAAATTAAGACCATATATAAGCATCATGTACAACTTTCACGACAGATCGAGGGCGATCTCATGGTCAGGATGCCCAAATTGTAGTAGGCTCACAGCGGGCACTGACAATAGTCCCATCACTAACTCAAGAAACCAGTCGCTCTCTGAGAGAGCGCCTGATTTACGCTCTCGGTTGAACTGAGAGTCTCGCGCACGCCGACTGCAAGCGGCGGAATTAGTCGTAAGAGAAGCTTTAAAATAAAAGAACGCAAAGCGAGCATACCCACGTGTTTTATCTTCGGCTTCCACATTTCGTAAATGTGGAGTCAGAGTTGCCGAGAAAGCTCGTCAGCTTCCAACACCAACAAAAAAAATATATAAAAAAACCAATGAAACTGGCTCTCCGAAAACGCCAGCTGGGAGCAATCACAAGCATGGAAAGCAACGGCGCGAAGGCCTGACCCAACTGGCTCAACAGAAGGAAAGACCTGCACGGTGGAAGATACCGGTACGAACCTGAGGGGATCCGATCGGGAAACCGGGGTGGGTGACAAATCACCTCCCAAAACTGAGACCTTAGAGAAGCAGCTAAGCAATAAGCATCAGCTCGACCTTCTGGTGAAATTGCGGGACTCCAGATGGATGGTAGTAGAATTGAAGTCGACGCAGGGACCAAAGAACCAGGCTGTGCTCGAACTCAACAAAAAGTCGTTGATCCCGATAGAGGTAACTAAAGGAGAGCTTCGGCTTCAGCTCAGTCACCATCAAGGAGTACAAGTCGACGTCCTGCGGATGTCGCAGGACACGACAGGACAATGCTGATGCTGGATTTTGAGGCAACGTATCACAAGGACATTTCCAACGACTTGGACACCGCACAGTGGGACATTCGGCCATTTCAGCTTGCTAAACTAATAACTTCTAAACAAATAATGATATCTTCATGAAATAAACTGCATTTGAAAGATTATTTAGCATGCGAAAGTACATTTTGCTCCATTGTCAGAAAGCTTAACAACACATTGTCAAAGTTGAACTTTGTTCGGTGCATATTTGCCTATATTAAAAACCTTTTTTTTAATTTTTTTTTATCAATAAAGAACGTTTAATTGTCAATTTTAAAACAAAAAATTTTTTATATTTAATTTTTCATAAAATAAATTATTTTTTTTAAATTTAATTTTTATTTACGTTTGAAATAGTATCTTATAAGCTTAAATTTACTAAAGAATATTTATTTGCTTATTTATTTTGGTATCTCCCATTTCTAATATATAAAATATATGGATCTCATTTTTGGGCTGTTTTTCATCTTTTACCTGACTTTACAAAAAAAATTCATTAAATTTTCCCAAAGCGCTCATAAATTTTTTTACTTTTGCCACCTCTTTGCGTATGATGTCCCACTGTGCGCCGACACATCCCTAAGACTTCTTCAAATCAATCTCCAACGCTGTAAAGCAGCATCTGCTGCTCTAATACTCCACTTGGACGTTGGCGAAGCCGACGTAGTCCTAAGTCAGGAGCCTTGGATAGAAGAAGACAAGGTCTGTTAGCTACGAGGAAGGTCAAGCTGATTTTAGCTCAAAAATAAGGTAAAAACCGTACCAACATTCTTGCAAGAAAGCACTTAAATATCTTTCTACTCCATAACTTTAGCAATGGCGATAACATGGCTCATGTGGAAGGTTATCCTCCAAGTGACTTCGTTCGTAAGATTGCCAGCGATAGCAAGAGGTCAAATACAGGCCGAATAGTAGACTGTGACGCCAACGCTCACCACACCCTAATGAAGGGGGCTCGGACACTTTTCAGCTTCATCCTAAGCCATAATTTAGCAATTTATAATCGGGCTAACGACCTTGCTGGAAACTACCGATATTTTTCGGCAAATCTGACTCCACATTTACGAAATAAAGTTTCTCCGTTTATAGATTTAGTTTGAGGTTTGTTGTTTAATGGTTAAAAGAGTTTTGTTTTAGAGGCCGTTACCGCGAACTTTGCGTTTATGGTGTTTACCGTTGTAGCGCTCCTTGCATAATGCCGATTGTGATTGATTCGTGATTCTTTGCGTTCGATGAAGAACGACAGATACAAGAATCAAACAAAGCAAATCAAGCAGAAAGAACTAAGAACATGAATGTTTGCGCGTGTTCATTTTGAGCGCGAAAATAGATAAGTTAAGACCATAAGAGATATTCGATAAGCTGATTTAAAAGGTTTTAAGAGCTATTGACGGCCGCTGTTCAGAACAGATTTAATGAAAAACCGACCGGAGGTAATTGACACAAAAACTGTCAGACATAGTCAAGGGGTAAAAAGTTTACAGGACCACTCGTTCTCTGACCACTGGTATATCGAGAAACCTGCAAAATTGTGGCATACGCGGGTGACGTTGCAATTATCTTCTTAGATAAATACTCAAACACTTTGCAACTTAATGATCGTAAAACTCGCGAGACTGTCAGAAAGGACAGAATCTCGAGGACTGGGAGTTAATTCCTCGAAAACGGACCTTGTCTTATTAACGCCTCTCAACCCCCCAACACTAAACGGATGCAGGCTCTCTTTCAGCGGCAGTGTTGATTTTAGCGATATCTATCAATGGTTATTGCAATGCTACTCTGTAATACAAATGTCACCCCAAAAAGAATGTATGTATGTATGTTAGCCTGACTTTTTGCTCTCGTGTATGTGTTCACAACTATTATTTTTGTCCGTCAGAATGAGTTCGCTCTACCAAATTGAAATATTTGATGTAGGGAATTATGATTCCTGGTGCATACAAATGCGAAGCGTATTGATACACGCAGATTTGTGGACAGTAGTGAACGACCAAACAAAGAGGCCAACTGAAGACTCATCTAACTGGGATGGACTCGACGCCAAGGCCTTGGCCATGATTACGTTAAGTGTGAGGCCAACACAGTTATGTTACCTCGATAGTTGTAAAACGGCCGCAAGTGCCTGGGAAAAACTCAAAAACGTACATGAGCCAAGCAGACCTGTAAGAACGATGTCACTCTATAAAAAGTTGCTTGGGCTGCGAATGGCAGGAGATGACGTGAGTGATTGTGCGAATACCTGAATTCATTTTGTTCAACGGTAGACAAGCTTGGAGAAGTAAATATTTAGTTGGGAGACGAACTAGCTGTGATTATATTGCTCTCAAGTTTGCCAAAACAGTACGAGAATTTTGTCATAGCCATGGAAACGCACGACAGTGTGCCAACATTAGATCAATTGAAGATAAAATTTTTGATAGAAGGAGAACGCAAGATTACGGAAGAGAATTCGATTCACAGCGAGCAGAAGTCATTTCAATCAAGATCCGAGCATGGAAAGCTAGTACAGACCCGCAAAAAAAAGATAAAAGAGATATTGAGTGCTACAATTGCGGCCAGCGAGGTCACTTCAAGAGAGATTGCAGGAACAAGAGCAAAGACATGAAAAAGGGTCAACAGCAACAATCATCGCACTCTTTTACCCTACTAGCTGCGTTGGACGCAGGTAATTTAGACGGTTCGAGTTGGTGTGTGGATTAAGGAGCTATAGCGCATATGTGCTGTGAACCTCCAATATCTTAAATCTGGTTGGATCTGTAATGGAGTTATCTTTCTTCACAAGCTTTTCTCTGGTGAGGTTGAATCATCTGCCTTGATCAGTCTTATTAGTATTGCTGTCCCGTCCCGCCCGACTAGGCATTACTTTCCTCTCCATCTTCAACTCTGTCTTTCTAACTACTCTGATCAGGAATCTTCTAATATGGTTAAATTGAATTTGTTGGGCTATAGACTTTTCTCTGACCTAAATTTTGCTGCGGGTGGGACCATACCGGCTATAGAGCCAATAATCAGCCTTACCGGGTCTGAGTATGTGCTTTAGTCTCGTAGCATACACACTTGTCATGAAATTTTTCCCCTACAGTTTAACTGCACATTGTTCATTTTTAACCAACATTAACCAAACGTAGTGTTCGGAGCGATCTACTCTCGCGCTCTCGGTGCTTGGCCGTTTTCTTGTTCTCTTTCGCCGTCTGCTTCAGCCTGAGCAACGCACTGTCGGTCCGGCTGCATTCTTAGCCATTCTTCTTATCCAAATCCGTTAGTTTTCGTCGTCTCCTCATTCGTCGTTTGCTTCAGCCAGCTCTCGTGAGCGGCTGCATACATAGAACTTTCTTTCGAACTCGAATTCAAAATCGTTCTCTTGTGCATAACTGGTGGTTTTTGGTCGTTGCTTCGCCGCAGTATCGGTCGTCGCTTTTTCCTTCTGTGCCTGTGCAGTGCATATACAGACATATACACACACATACATTGTTTCTCCTTCGCTTTCGTCGCTGAGTTTCGTTGCTTGCCGGTGCAAATATTTCGCATTAAATTGCCGCAAAAGTGATCATAAAAACGTTTGAGCTCTTCAAACATATTAACTGTGATTGTTCATAAAACATGAACAGGAACCGACACAGGCCAACCAATAAACAATACAGTCCACTTGAAGGAGGCCACTTGAGAAAAAAGGACACATAGAGTTCGGCCATAAAATCATATACATAGGCACGTCGAACCCAAATCAATAAACACATGTTGTTTGCATGTAGTTGGTGTCATTAGAAGGGATGAGCGTGGGAACAAGTGCCGATCATCCCTCCTTTTCTTAGCGTTGGTCTTAGTTTTAATTACCTTATATTTTCCTATATATAGTGTATAAGTTTGGAAAATAAAACAGTTCGAATTAACATTTGGTCCTTCGAGCCGGATTCATCCTTGATCTGGAGAATAGAAGCAGCATAAGCATTTGGTGCTTCGAGCCGGATTCATCCTTGATCTGGAGAATTGAAGCAGGGCTGTGCGAGTTGCCATCCTGCGGACACCATCCGGAACCACTCGTCGAGCTGTCAACAAGCTGTGCGACCTTTCCGTTAAGGATCCTGTTAAAAGCCCAGGTCTTTCAACGGGGGGGAGTATGTTCGGAGCAGCAGCCGTCGTTAGTTCTTAAGAGCGCGATCTACTCTCGCGCTCTCGGTGCTTACGCACACATATGCTCATGGTCCGCGTATGTACCCACCCCCACTTTGTCAAATTCGTCGTCGACGCAGCATCGCGTATAATCCTAGTCATAACAGTTCATGTTTTCGTTCTTTTACATACAAATTGTACATAGTTTCCAAACACCTCAAACTCACGGGCACGCCCTCTAACATCGTCGATCAATAAAACAAAAAACTTTAAACTAAAAACGGAGAAAACACTTTAATTTTGTAAATGTGGGGTCAGAGCGGCCGAAAAAGCTCGGCAGCTTCCAACACGTAGTATGTTTGAAAACTAATGTTCACATCAGGAAGATGTAGTGTTAGTCGAAAGCAACGTTATAAAGGCAGTTGGAAAAGGTGACGTCAAGCTTCAAACTAAGTGTGGTTCTTTGACGTTGGAGAACGTTCTGCATCTTCCAGTTATGATATCAGTTGTTCAAGCTATTGATCGCGGATGCACAGTGATGTTCGATCGAAATTTTGCAGTGTTTCGCAGGGATGGCGAAGATCTACTGAGAGCGCATAAGGAGAACAAGCTGTTTGTGTTTAGAGGCAGTTTGATATATACTTGAAGAATCATGGAATGGTCCGTCAACTGACAGTTCCATATAGTCCCTTGTCGAGATGGCATGGAGTTTGCTAGTACATGGTAATATGTACGAATACCTATGAGCAGAGGCAGTCCAAACTGCATGCTAGATAAGGAATAGATCAGCAACCACAGCTTTAGTGGGCGAAATGCCATATGAAGCATGGTGCGGCATAAAACTCAACGTGCAGGGTATGCGCGTATTTGGTTCAGTGGAAGTCGGTTTGGATAAGACTCAACGCGGTAAATTCCAAGAAAAAGGAAAGGAAAGACCGTTTTGTATGATACTCTATTGTGTCAAAGGCGTATGATAAAGAGAAACGATGCGTGATCGAGAAACGAAATGTTTTATTTGAGGAGCCTCGTAATATACCTAGTAATGACTTGGCACTTGTGGACAAGGAATTCTTAGTGAAAGAGGTAGTAAAGGTGCGGCCACAAAATGGACCAGGACCAGGAACAAGACGACGAAGGTAGATTTGTACAAAAATCTTTGCAGGAGAAGAGCAAGGAAGAAGACAAGAAAGAGGATCAGCAGCAAGAGCAATGGAAACGAGTGCCCATTGGCACAGGCCGATCAAGATTAGTACGATGTGAAACTCCAAAACGTCCAAAGAAGGAGTAGTGAATTGAACGTATTGAAATATGGGAACGACTGCGGTTATAATAACAACCGTAGTTCCAAGAAGCAACGCAGGGTAAGGAGGCGTCATTTTGAAAGGCAGCCATGGCAAAGGAGTATGACTCACTGGTAAAGAATGGTACATGGACATCAGCAGATTTACCCGAAGGACAACATTCAATTGGATGCAAGTGGGTCAACACGATTAAAAGAGACAGTTCTGGTAACGTGGAGCGTTACAAATCCCGACTGGTGTCCAAAGGGTGCTCCCAGAAGTGGCTACATGGTGGCAACATGGACACATTTTCTCCTGTATTTCGATATGAGACTATACGGCTGATTTTGGCTTTGGCGGCTGAATTAGAATTATACATGCATCAAATGGATGCGTGTAAGGCGTATCTTAATAGCGGCTCAACAAAGCAATATACGGCTTCATACAGGCAGGAAGAGAGTGGAACGCCAAACTAAACGCATCGCTGTGCGAGAACTGTTTGCAAGAACGAGCCATGTTTGTACAAGCAGGACAAAGAAGGTAATCTTTGTCTTTTATTAATATACATATGTTGGCGATATCATTACAGCGTGCGATAAAGGAAACTGCATAATTAAAGATGTTAGAGCGTACCAATCGACTATTGGCGATCTGATGTGGCTGGTTCTAACCTCGCGGCTAGACATCTATCATTCCGTTGTTGGCGCAGAGGAATAAGAAGCCACATGGCGAACATGTTGCCGGTCTAAAGCATGTGATGCGTTATCTGACAGGAACTGTGAACCTCTAATTTAACTACAGTGTTTGTGGACAAGCGCTCAACGGCTACGTGAATACAGATTGGGGCGGTGATGTAATCAATCGCCGATCATACACAGGATATGTATTCTTCTTAGCAGGTGGACCTATCTCATTTAAATCGGAGAAGCAAGGTAGCGTGGCTTTGAGCAGCACAGAGGCCGAGAGTCTTCAGCAACGAAGGAGGCGCTACACTTGAGACAATTGCTCATTGAAATTTGATGTGGAGATGCTGGGTCGTCAACGGAATTTGGCCAGGAACCCGGAATATCATGCAAGGCCAAATCATATTGACATAAGGCATCATTTCGTCCGAGAAGTTGTCCAGACAGGCGATGTGGAACTCAAATATGTATATACAAATGATATGGTTGCTGATGTTCTTGCAAAGAATTGATCGAAACCGAAACTTTGTCATTTTTTGATATTACTAAATTTAAATTTAAATGTTTTGGCAATGCATACAGAGTTGGTTTTAGCGATATTTATTGATGGTTACTGCAAAGCGACTTTGTAATACAAATGTCACCCCAAAAGAATGTATAACTATAATTTTTCTTCAATTAAAATATGCAACAAGCACTGAAATATAATCAAGTTTATTGCATTCTGCTGGTTGGCATCTACCACTGACAGATCTCATCACTCATCATCTCATTCTCATCACTCATCATCTCATTCTCATTAGTCAGTATAACACTAAATCTGTAAATAATATTTTCATTGACACCAGTTATTTAACTAACTAATTCCAGAAACGAGCTTACAAATGTTCGTATCCTTCTTATGCTTCGTTTTCTTGATAATAATCAGTATTATTAAACACATTGAAAAGTATGTAATTCCCAATCTTCCCAATTCCCACCTACTTTGTGGCAGACACCTTTTCGTTGTACCAAACAGAAAAACGGTTCGTCTTGGCATGAACATTTCCTAAAAATTAAATTTCTATTAGTTTCGACAGCCATCAGCAGATTATTTCGGACATTCAAATTCACAATATCTTTACGAATGTATATAGTCTTCAGCGTTTGTCAATGAAGAGCCGGGGACTCGGTGCTCCTTTTCGTTGTTGCTAGTTTGGGGGAGACTAGCTAACGTTCCTATGTCATATATGCCATAATTCCTTTCTTATTGACAAAACGCTTGCAAGTTGTGCAGACTTATGTTCGCTATCTGCTTCAGAAGAATTTTCGTGCAAGCCTACGCACACTTGTGAGTATCGTTAAACAGCGTGTTTGAATAGTAAACGCTTACGAGGTCTGTCGGGCAAAAGTCAGGTCGTGTATACGATGCTTAAAATGCAACCCTCGACTTTAGACCCAAATAATGGGCAATTTACCCGCAGACCGGCTTCGGGCTCTCCGCCCATTCGCAATATGTGGTGCTGATTTTTGGGGACCAGTCTATACTACTGTGAAAATTCGTGGAAGGCCCCCTTATAAGTCTTCCATTGCGTTATTTGTCTGTATTACGTCCAAAGCGTTTCTGACGACTAACTCCTTTTTGGGCAAGGATGTCAGCAACAAGTGAATTGCGACAACGAAACAAATTTTGTCGGTGTAAATCACTTCAGCAAAATGAGGTGGAGGTTCGAGGCAGAGGCTGACGAGATACGCGAATTTGCGTAAAAAAGCGGGTGCGTGTTTTCTTTCATACCGCCTCGAGCACCGCATATTGGCGGACTTTGGGAGGAAAGTTTTAAGGCTTAAGACGCGGACAGTCGGGATTCTGCTGTCAGGCGGGTCGCTCATCGCAACGCCAGCACCCAGTACCCCGGACCAGGAGGGTCTCAGTTGCTTAAAGCTATGTCGGTCTGTCTCGTCAGCCAGGAAAATGTCATGGCAGCGATGGTCCCAGGAGTATGTGCTCGGCTTGCAAATACGATTCAAGTGGCACCAAAGGCAGCCGAACGTCAAGAAACGTAGTCGTTGCCGGGTGCAACCTTCCACCTCAACAGTTGCCCGTCGGTAGTGTGCACAGTGGGTCAAACGGCCTATCAAGCTTATATAAACCTTTTTCTTCGAAAACCGAAAAATTCAATTTAACCATTCGATTAAGAATACATCATGGACTTTGAGGCAATTTTTTTCATATTTTTACCATCAATATTTACGGGGTTGTACGCTCTCAAATTACACATATATTTTCTCAGGAACAAAAAATAAATGTTTGTTCAAATTTTCACCCGGTGCAAAAAGGTATGTAATTTTCACAAATAAACAGAAATTGTTCAAATAAATTGCTTTCTATAAAGTAAAAGGTACGTACTGTGAAATAGAAATACTAGATTGCATGTTAAATAATTTTTTTTACCCGAAAAAACACTGTAAATCTTAAACCTACAAATGTTATACACTTACAGTTTTTAGCATTCTTTCGTAGATTTTATTTAAAAATGTCTAGAATTGTCTAGGCTAAAACTAGTATCAGTTGGTAATTTGGTTCGATCTGATTTGGAAACAGTAAAATACCCTCGTTCTTTGTATGCGTTTTTTTTCATGAATTTTTGTATTTTCATTGTTTGCCTCAAAACATGCACTTTTTCCCAGAATTCAGAAACTTTAAGTCTGCTTTATCATCTAGATCTGACCAGAATCTGATTTTGATTAATATTTTGTATATTATTGATTAGTCATTAAAAGAAGAATATTTCTTTTTTAATTTTACTTATAAAAACTAAAAAAAATTTAGTTAAAAAAAAATTATATGATTTACTTAATAAACGTAGGAAAAAACACGAAGGCAATATCTTTTTTACTTTCGACGCTTTTAGTTTATAAAAGCTAGATAGACCGCAGGCAGACTGTGGAGTGGCTGCTACTGGCACTACAGAAAGGTCAGGCTTCAATGAATATGAATAATGAGATAAAGAAATACAAAAATATTCTTTTCACAATTATTTCATTTTTATTTTTTTTTCTTCAAGTTTTTAATTGATGCTCAGTGTGCGATTTGAGAAATCTAGCGCGAAAAAATAATAACTTAAATAATAAGCGAGGGGGAACGTTATGAGCCGCGTCTACCGCCGCGGCTCTACTTTATACCCGGTACTCAGTCAGTATATACATATATTTATGTATGTATGTGAGCTTGTTGTAATTTATTACATGTTCGCAAAAGCGACAAATTTAATTTTAGCCAAAAAAGAAAAAGTAATTAAGTCGAACCTTTTCGGAGATTTTTATCTATTAGATGTTTCTATATTTATTTACATACATTTTTTAAATCTGCCTTTTCTACATGTCTTTATCTACTTCCTACATATACATACACGGCTGTGTGCGAGAGAGAGAGAGGGAATGAGTCTGCGCTTGGAAGTCCACTGAAATTTCACTTCTGACTATATTTATGATCCGATCTGATCCAGATTCAATACTCTGATAGATATGGCAATTTTCTATGATTCTGCGTTTTTGGTTTTCCCGTATCTTCAAAATTGTAGACTTTCGTCCTTTGAGTGGACGGAAGGGGGCTTGGCCAAATTTTGAAACAAACTCGTCTCGGTTTGATATTACAGGAGCTTGGATAGAAAGTTTAGTTGATCTAGCTCTTATAGTCTCTGAGAACTAGGCGTCAAAAAATTCGATCAGGCATAGCGCCCACCCCTGTGCGTGAGAGCGAGCGAGAGGGAACGATGCATTTTGAAATGGTTTTCTGATCTGATCCAGATTCAACGCTCTGATAGATACTGTCATTCTCTACGATTCGGCGTTTTTAGTTTTTTCGTGTCTTTAAAATTGTGCATGCCACAGATTTTCGTTCTTGGAGTGGGCGGAAGGTGGCGGGGCAAAATTTTGAAATACACTTGTAACAGTGCGATAGGACAAGAGTCTGGATACAAAATTGTGTTCCTCTAGCTTTTATAGTCTTTGAGCTATAGGCGCTAATGGAGACGGACAGACGGACGGACAGACAGACATAGCTATATCGACTCGGCTATTGATGCTGATCAAGAATATATATACTTTATGGGATCGGAAACGCTTCCTTCTGGGTGTTACACACATCCTATTTTACAACGCATCTAATATACCCCTTCACTCTTCGAGTACCGGGTATAAAAAGCAATCACTACTGGCTTTGTTGTTTTCAATTTTATATAAATCAAAAACAATATTTAACACGTGTAGTTAAAAATTGTAATATAATGGGTAAGGTTTTTATAAGGATATTCGTCTTCTGTGTAGGCCCGATGGATATATGCAGAGTACATTTTTATACCCGGTACTCGAAGAGTGAAGGGGTATATTAGATGCGGTGTAAAATAGGATGTGTGTAACACCCAGAAGGAAGCGTTTCCGACCCTATAAAGTATATATATTCTTGATCAGCATCAATAGCCGAGTCGATTTAGCTATGTCCGCCCGTCCGTCTTCACTAGCGCCTATAGCTCAGAGACTATAAAAGCTAGTGCAACCAAATTTTGCATCCAGACTTCTGTGATATCACACTGTTACAAGTGTATTTCAAAATTTCGCCCCGTCCTCTTCCGCCCACACGCAGGACGCAAATCTGTAGCATGCACAATTTCAAAGATACAAGAAAACTAAAAACGCAGAGTCATAGACAATGACCATATCTATCCGAGTGTTGAATCTGGATCAGATCAGATAATAATTATAGCCATAATGAAGAAAAACATTTCGAAATGCATCATTCCCTCTCGCTCGCTCTCACGCACAGGGGTGGGCGCTATGCCTGATCGAATTTTTTGACGCCTAGTTCTCAGAGACTATAAGAGCTAGATCAACCAAACTTTTTATCCAAGTTCCTGTGATATTAGACCGAGACGAGTTTGTTTCAAAATTTGGCCAAGCCCCCTTCCGTCCAATCAAAGGACGAAAGTCTACAATTTTGAAGATACGAGAAAACCAAAAACGCAGAATCATTGAAAATTACCATATCTTTCCGAATGTTGTAGCCAGAAGGAAGAAATACAATTTAAATGGCTAGCGCTTGCAGGGCTGCTTACTCATTCCTTCCCTCTCTCTCTCCTCGCACACAGCCGTGAAAGTATATGTTAGGAAGTAGATTTAGGCATGTAGAAAAGACAGATGTAAAAACAGTATGTAAACAAAAATGGAAACATCTATTATATAAAAATCTCCGAAATGGTTCTACTTAATTATACCCGGTACTCGCAGAGTATAGGGGTATATTAGATTTGTGCCAAAAGTGGATGTGTGTAACACCCAGAAGGAAGCGTTTCTGTTCCCATAAAGTATATATATTCTTGATCAGCATCAATAGCCGAGTCGATAGAGCTATGTCTGTCTGTCTGTCCGTCCGTCCGTCTTCATTAGCGCCTATAGCTCAGAGACTGTAAAAGCTAGACCAACCTTATTTTGTATCCAGACTCCTGTCTTATCACACTGTTACAAGTGTATTTCAAAATTACGCCCCGCCCCCTTCTGCCCACTCAAAGGACGAAAATTTGTGGCATGCACAATTTTAAAGATACGAGAAAACTAAAAACGCAGAATCATAGAGAATGAGCATATCTATCAGAGTGTTGATTCTGTACCAAAACGGATCCAAGCTCCTGTGATATCAAACCGAGAAGAGTTTGTTTCAAAATCTGACCACGCCCCCTTCAGCCCCCACAAATTACGAAAATCTACAATTTTGAAGATACGGGAAAACCAAAAACGCAGAATCATAGAAAATGACTATATCTATCAGAGTATTGAATTTGGATCAGATCGGATCATAAATATAGTCAGAAGGAACAAATGAAATTTCAGTGGCCTCCCAAGCGCAGACTGATTCCATCTCTCTCTCGCACACAGCCGTGTATGTATATGTAGGAAGTAGATAAAGACATGTAGGAAAGACAGATGTAAAAAACGTATGTAAACAAAAATGGAAACATCTAATATATACAAATCTCCGAAAAGGTAGACTTAAGTTTTTTTTTTCTCTTTTGGCTAAAACTAAATTTATCCCTTTTGCGAACATGTAATGAATTACAACAAGCTCACATACATATATACTGACTGAGTACCGGGTATAAAGTAGAGCCGCAGCCGTAGACGCGGCTCACAACATTCCCCCTCGTTTTTTTTTCTTTTTTGTCCAAAATTCAATTTGTCCCATTTGCGAACATATAATAAATTACATATATCGTAAGCTCACATACATATGTATATACTGACTGAGTACCTGGTATAAAGTAGAGCCGCGGCCTTAGACGCGTTTCACAAAGTTCTACCTCGTTTGATCTTAGTTTGCGGTGAGGTCTGTTTGCTAGTGCATGGATGGATGGATAAATAAACTTTATTTATGCTTATTTTTGCTCGAGTCTTGAGAACATCTCCAATAAGCGGAACCTTCAGGTCTTTTCCTATGTTTTTTGTACGAACGTACCATTCTGCACCACAAATTTTTCTTAGTAGTTTAGCTGGAAATGTACGTATCTCGTTCATTTTTGCTGCGAAGCCATACATTTTGATCCCATAACGCCAGGATGGAGAAAGTCTGGTCCAATATATCAAGACTTTGTGTTTGGGAGAAAATTTGTTTAGATATATATTGTTATATATATACATATATATAGGGTTCTTACTTATAACAATGTTTATTGGTATGAGTGTAATGAAGGTTTTACAATAGTTTCGGTGGTTTTTAATATGATAATGATAATAATTCCTTTCGGCTGGCAACTGACAACTTAATCGCACGACGGGTAAAAACTCAATAACAACAACTCAATCCACAGCTTGAGATTGTCACAGCTAGTCGCTGTCACACTTGGTCCTTTGACGTCCAGGGCTGCTTTCTTTACGTCGTATCGGCCGTTACGCTGATGATCTCATACGGACCCAGGTATGAGCTAGCCAGCTTACGACCGGCAACAAATGGTGTTCGCTTAATAGCGACGAGGTCGCCCAATTTATAGCCATGCTCGACACGTCGTTTTTTGTCGAAGTTGGCCTTGTACGTCTTCTGCGCCTCCTCAATGTTGTGCTTGGCTTCGTTTCGCAACATAAGACGATCGTCGTTGAACTTCTCTACTAGCTCCTGATTTAGTAATTCTATTAGTCGGTCTTCGGCTTTGGTATTCATCTTTGTGCCGAACATAATTTCAAACAGTGATACTTTCGTCGACATGTGAATGTGGGAGTTAATTGCTTTTTGCACAGACGGTACATACTTGAACCACTTTGACGGCTCTTCTGCTGACAACCGTGCTATGATCGATAGGATCGAGCGGTTGACTCTTTCGACTTGCCCGTTTCCTCTGGCAACTCCAGTTGTTGACCACACATGTTCTACCATGTTGGCGCTGAGGAACTCTGTAAATGCGTTGGCCGTGAATGCAACGCCTCTGTCGCTTATCACGCGTCTCGGAAATCCAAATACGTTGGACCACTCGCTCAGCTTCTTGATCACCTCTTCGCAGCCTGTAGACCTCGTTGGAAACAGCCAGACGAACTTCGAAAATCCGTCAACTACTGCCAGAACGAACTTGTACTGTTTCGACGTCGCATCCATCGGACCCAAGCGATCGATATGCACCGTGTGGAGTGGTACATCGCCTTTGTCGATGCAATGCAACAGCCCTTCTTGCTTTCCCGTCTTTTTGCTGTGAATTATACAACTTATACAGTTAGATATAAAATTATTTACCTTCCCCTCTAGGTGGGGGATGTAAAACTGCTGCTGAATATTGTGCATCGTTTTGCGTGTTGCGAAATGACCAGTATTGTGTGCAGTCTTGATCACCTCGCGCTCCATCTGTTTTGGGATGACCAGTACTTCATTTCCGCCAACTTTTTTGTAAAGCAGTCCACCTTTCATCTTGTAGTTTTCGTAGGCACGGTCTTGTAGAACTCGAACAATTGCTTTGACACCATCGTCACTCTGCTGCGCCTTCTTTAATCGTGATGATAGCTCTGATGTAATGACGTAGACTTGAAGATAACGGCTTAGTGAGTCCACATGTTCCATTTTGTCTACCGCTCGATGTTCCATTTCGAAGTCGAAGTCCTGCAAGTGGAGCACCCACTGCGCCACTTCTCTTAGTATGTCCATCTTACTCGTCGTCTGTTTAAATGCAATACAGTCTGTGACCAGTTTAAACTTTATTCCCAGCAGATAATGTCTAAACTTTTTCAGTGCCAGATATGCTGATTTCACCTCCAGTATGTAACTATGTTGCTT